>CM035844.1:70412154-70928366 GCA_020510985.1 Pholidichthys leucotaenia | reverse complement strand
TTGCAGAAGTCTCATTGACAGTTACAGAAATCGTTTGATTGTGGTGATTGCCTCAAAAGATTGTGAAACAAAATATTAAGTTAACCCTCCTGTTGTCCTCATATTCTGTATACACCCCGTGTCCTCCGGGTCAAAATGACCCGTCTTCACTAAACCCCCAATATAAGCAGCTTAATTGAATTTTAAACACCAAATTTAATTTTGCTTGAAGAAACAACTTGTCATTCACCACAAAATGAGTTTTCCCTCTTCACCTGTATAACAAAGAATAGAAATGTGCAAAAATGAGTTTTGAATGCATTTTTATTCATCCCAATGATTCAGTTTCTTTTGATTTTTGTCAGCTGTATGTCCCAGTCACCTTATCTAGGTTGTCCACACCTCCTTTGTTGCAGTTGTAGTCTAGGATGATGGCTGGCTTCCTGTACTCACGATCACTAATGGCAGCGTCTTTGTGCTGTGTGCTCAGAAGTACTACATTCTTGTTTTTCTTTGGGAGGTAGGAAACTAGAGTGGTGGTGGGCGTGAAGGCAAACTTTGATGAGAAGACCTCTCTCTCCTTTGATGCAAGCAGTGCAGGTGGGAACTCAGGCTTGTTCTTTCGAACTGTGCCAACCATGGTGATCTTCCTCTTCAGGAGCTGCTGTCCGAGTTCATAAGAGGTGAAGAAATTGTCACATGTCACATTGTGACCCCTCAGTCCCTCTGTCACATCAATCACAACTCACATCCCCTGGTTCTTCTCTGGGCCTCCACTGGTCGGCTTCCCTGTATAGACTTGCATCTTCCAAGCGTAGCTTGATTTGGCATGGCAAGTCACCTATGACTTGATCCCATATTTTGCTGGCTTGCTGGGCATATTCTGCCGGAAAGGACAACGACCTTTGGACAGAAGAGATTAGCATCAGTGATTAGTATCAGTGTCACAGAAACCAGTCATAGAAATCAATAGTGAAAACTATTACATTATTATATTTTATTACAAATATGAAAATAAATTACCTCTAAATGGAACCAGTTGCTCATCCACTGTTACGTCAGGCCCTGGGTTGTAGAGGTAAGGCAGCTGCTCCACCCACTTGTCCCAGACCTCTCTTATGGCTGCAAGTTTGTCTGTCACTCGTTTTGCTGGTCTTGACTCATGGTTATCAAATCGTAACAGTCTTGAGTAGGTGTGAAAGACTTTGAGTGGCATTGTGGCTCGGAAAATTGGCCTTCCACTCTCTGCATCCCATAGACTAGCTGCAGCCTCTCCTCGGGACCTGTATACACCTGCTAAGATTAGCAGCCCTAAGTAGGCCTGCAGGTCAGTCTCATCCATCTTTTTCAAGCTGTCTCCATATTTGCAAAAACCCTCCAGATTTGTCATCTCCAGGATTATTTTTTGTATTGCTGGTGTGATGAACAGGTAGAATGTAGAGACAATTGCATGGGCATGAGAAACGGCATACCTTGTGGGTCCTGGGGTCATCTTTATGACATTTTGTTCTGCCTCCCTGCCGTGGTGGTCATATGCTGCCGAGGACCATGTTATTTTGCCGTGTTTTGAAAGGAAAGTCTCTCTTTCAGCTTCAGGGTTTTCTTCTTCTTATGAAGATGATTCATCATGCTCTGGGTTGTATTCCTCCCCGTCTTCATCTTCTGATACATCCTCCACTTCCTCTTCTGAATCAGAGTTGTCTTGCTGGACATCTGAAAAAAATCAGCTCTATAGCCTGTTCAACGGTATAACGTGCACTCATGGCTTCAGCACAGAGATAATTCAGGGTACTGTCATCTGCAGCATCTTTATAACCTCTGGAAATCCACCTGTCTTGTCTTGTTTACGTTTGCTATTGATTGATCTGAGACTGATCAAAGGCAGTGCAGTCCGCGAGAAGGCCACCTGTCTTGTCTTGTTTACATCTGTTATTGTGTTGTTTACGTATGCTACTGATTGATCTGAGACAGAACTAAAACATTCTCACATTCTGTGGTGTGTAAATAACTCTGTGATAGTGATTTCAACTCAATTTGACTGTTGGGTCATTTTGACCCAAAGACAACCTTGGTACCTTTTTTTGTACAGCTTACATGGAAATGTGAATAAAGGAAACAATTCACTTATCCTAATGTTGTGGTCAATCTAGGAAAAGTCATAAAATTTTAAGTTGAAAAAATATTGTTTAGGGGGATTTTTTTTTTGGTTTTTAACACAGTGGCGGGTCATTTTGACCCGAGGACAACAGGAGGGTCCACTTTTGTCAGATTCAAGTTATTTCTGTGACAATTGTGGGTTTTTCTTTCATTAACAGAGAGGTACCAACAATTTTTTCCACGTCTGTAGATAAACACACGCACACACACCTACAGACACAGGGCCCACACAGAAAGCTCTCTTTTTGCGTTATCTCCACAAGTTCATACAATAAAGACTTTTAGGTTCATGCCAAAACCCAAAACAGCATGAGAATTACTTCAATTAATCTCCGGAACTGGCAACTCTTAGCGGAGAAATCTCACACGTGGCAACCCCCCACACTGTCACTACAGCGTGAAGCTCCTTTTTTTTTTTTTACACTGCCGTAAAAACACAGCACCAGTCCACTGTTTTTGCTCAAAGCTACTATTTTCTTATACCTATAATTTTAAACACTTCTCAAAAGGATAACAATTAACTAATCAATCCTTTTATGCTAAAAAATCACAAAAAACAATTTTACAACCTGCTCCTTCCGCCTCCGCGGAGAACTCTCACTTTTTTTTTCTTCCACACCGAAACAGATTACACAGAGACAAAACAACCCAGACTGCAGTAACTTTTATCTAAAACTCACAAAATAAAATTTTCCAATGGTCACGTTAACCCCTCCGCTGTGTGCCTAAAGCCCAAAGTAAAACTTCCTCCCCCCACATCTTGCAATAGCTCACCATAGTGGGGAAAGTCCCATGGGCAATAATGCAGACCCAGTAAGGTTTTATGTTGTGTTAATGCCAATCTATCTTGTATAATGATCTTTGCCTCACGTCTCTTGCTCTTCCTAAGGAAACAAGCCTTTTTCTCCTCTTTGGTCGCCTGTTCTTGTTGCTTGTGCAATCTATTTATGTGTGCGGCTTTGTCTGCTTTGAGTGGTAGGGGATCCCCCAAGTGGCCAAATATGCCGTCTCTTTGTAGCCACTTTACCCAAGTTTTAAATTGTTTGCGCTCCTCTTCCAATTTTCCGTGGCGTACTGTAACATTTAACACTTCATCCATTTGTTTCATTGCATATCCCAGAGTACCCAGAGGGTAATCAGAGCTGTGTTTCTCATCTTCCATTTTATTTTTGTTCGCGTCCTCTGCCATTTTATGAATTTTTAGATTCTATATATTTTCCTATAATTAGTTTAGTTATTTTATTATATATCTATGTTTAATGGTAATTTATCTAATGCTTATTTCACACACAACAGGATTTTTCCACAGTAAATTCTTTGCGTTAAGACCAACTCTACTTTTACAGACGCACCCATGGCAGTTCTCTAGGGGTTAAAACCTTTTGGTCTGAGCTAATTATGCTAGGGGTGCCAACTCTACTTTTAGGAATTAAGCAATAATTCCAAGGGGTTAAAACCTTTTGGCTAAGCTAAGTAAGCTAGGGGTGCCAACTCTACTTTTAGGAATTAAGCAATAATTCCAAGGGGTTAAAACCTTCTGGCTAAGCTATCTCCAACTCTACTTTTAGGGACAGTGGTAATGCGTATGACTTATCCCACGGGGTTAAAACCATTTGGAGATTTCCTGATCTTTCTCTTATATGTCAAACTCAGTCAACATTAATTAAAACAACATATCATAAATCCAGGACCATATGTCAGGTTTAGTCCACAAATAAAATCACACATATGCGAGTATTTAATCTCTACAGAAAGGTCTGTCCCCAAAGGGACAGGCAGAAATTTGTTCCTCCAAACTGTACAGAAAAATCCTCACGCCGTCTACAAAACTAAAATTTAGCCTTGTAACCGGGCAGAAACACCAAATTGTTGCGCTATTTTTTCTTAACCTCCAGTTCTTTTATATGAAGGCTAAATGACCAGACAGAGAGGTGAAGTATAGTTTTGCTTGTTTTACTGATGCTGAGATATGGTACAGATGCAGCACTGGAGTACAGCTCTCACAACATATCACAAGAGAGTGCTGCCCATAAAGTGGGCCCTAAAGCTTTTATAAAACTCCGCCACTCCCTTGCGCAGGAGGGAGGGCTCCCCTCTCATGTATCAGCATTTTCCTCTATGTGTCAGTTCGCCTGAGGGCAAAACCGATTCTAACTGAGTTTGCTGTTGAGTCACTGGGTGTAATCTAAAGACTGCAGTGTAGCATGCAGCAAGCAGAAACAGTATGTACAACATGATTAACTGTTGAGAATAGCAACTCTATAAGAAAAACAAGTGTGTCATAGAAATTTATCAACAATTTTATCAACAGGTACACTCAGTCAAATTTCTCTAAACAATCAGTTAACTGCATCAAAAAACTTCCAAAAGAAAAGGGTAAATTAAAACCAAAGTATCCCTTAAACTAATTTCAAAGGCCTCTGTAAAACCTAATAAATTTTAATCAACTTACTATTCTCAAATAGTACACATAAAACATCCAACACCATTAGCTTGAGCTAACAACATCAAAATTTCTACTAAAGGTGAAAAACAACCTAAGGTTTAGAGTTCAATCTCCACAAGAAATTGTTCAGCCTCTGAGAATAATTTTCATTTACCAATCAGGTATCTAAAGAAAGATCAACAAGAAGATTAAGATACAAAACCACTCACTTTTTCTGTTTGCCAGGATGATGGCCCTCCTGTTTATCAGTTTAGCCATCTGCCTAGCAATCACCCCCCCCCCTTACTCAATTAGAACTGGACCAAGTCAAAACCTTAAAAAGTAAAAATCCTTAGGTGGATTCTAAACAACAGCCTCATCGTTAGAGCCTCTTGTTAGCCTTAGCACATCTACTTGTAACTCGGTCAACACCGCTAAACCGAAACACCAGGTAAGCGAACCACAAACTGTTACCAAAATCTTACAAGACACTGTGTTGATTTTGAATGCTTGCTCCGAAGCTTCAGTCAAACTCAACAAAGTCTTGAACTCTTTGCTCTTTGTGTTAAAGGTTGACTATGCTCACACACAGCCAATGTCTATGTTACTCCCAAAGGTAGCTAGAAACATTAACTTTTCAGTTACGTTAGCAATGAACATGCTATCACATCATCTTATCCTTTTCACAGTAAATCCAAATTTATTTCTCGTTGCTGTAACGTGAAATATGGATATTAATAAATAATAAATATGATCAGGTATGAATTATTTAATTTATATTGATGTATTGGAATCTGAGCTCAAATCTCATTTCATATACATCAGAAAAGTTAATAACACTCGTAAGGGGCACCAGCTTCTATCTTTAAGAAGCAATTTGATCTTTAATTTCACTTTATACCTGTTTGATCACTCAATAAATTAATCAATAATCAGTCTCAAAAATTTTCCGTGAATTCGATACCTGGGCTTGAAACAGACTCAGAATGAAATAAATTTCCAACAACTTCTCATTTTTAAATATTTATTAAACGAAATGATTAATAGACATCGAAATAATTTCATTAATCATAAAATCAATCTTGTAAATGATAGATTAACAATGTCAATATTTTCGGAACCAGGGTTAAACTGAGAGATGAATTTCTATCAGTTTGAGTTAACAGATTATTAAAAACAACGCAAACTTATGGAGAAAGTTTATTACTTATGAAAAAGTCCTAAATTAATCTTAAGAAAATAAAAACGGAATTTTAATGAAAAGAAGAGTTATGTTAAGGACTTCTTAATTTGCATCTGTATAGATATATAAATTATTACCGAACCTCAGAAGTTTATTTAGCAGATGAATTAAAGTTTTTGCAGCTCACGTGCTCTCCGGTGATGATAGTTCTGTCGTCCGTCTTTTTGTGGATGTTAGAGGAAATATCTGCCCGCAGATATTTCAGGGTCCACAGTTCGACCTTTAAATTCAAGCGGTCGAACGGGGCTGGATCTTGGCCGTATGACCCACAGTTGAAACGGGTTCTAGCCAGATGGTGCCGACGTTTCTTCAGAGCGATGTGGGACAGCTGCGCGTTGATTCCTCAGCTGCACGTGACGTGGAAGGCTGCGTCTTTCTTCAAGAGGTCTTCGATAATAATTAAAAGATAGCTAATCCGATTTCAAATTAGAAAAGAAACTTTCGGACTTTAGATAAAAATAGTAGTTTCTGCTAGGTGCTTGGTCAAGAAAAATATTATAAACGTAAAGTCAAGATTAAAGTTTACCTTAAAATTAAACAAACGGCGGTTTTACAGAAAGTTTAACAAAAAGTGATAAATTAAGAATTGGAGTTTGACTCCGATTAAGAATTGAGCTCAAAGAAAAAGGAATTCCTAGGCATTTAAGAGAAGAAGAAAATACAAAGTTACATAAACAAATTATCTGCTGTGTTCAGAAAAGCGCCATGTGGTCCTTTGTTCTCCCTTGCTGTGTGTAGACAATGGAGGAGATCAGAAAAAAAAACGAGCAGCCGGGAAGAAATCCGGGCAGGAAAAGAGGTCCGGAGCAGAAGAGTGACGAAAAGAGAGGCAACGAAAGAGGCTGAAGCCGAGTCTCTCTCTCCTTTTTATAAGCTCTGTTGAGTTTCGCGGGATTCTGGCCTGACCGGAACCTCAGCCAATGAGCGTCCTTCGTGGGCGGGCTCGATGAACTTTTAGTCCAATGAACAGGCCTTGTCTGTGAGGGACCAATAGGATGAAGAAGCTGGGGTTCTATGAAGACTGGTGACACATGATATCAGTCCACAGGAATACACAGTTTTAAATACATTGGAATGTACTGTTACACACTTATGTATAACTAAACTAACCTTAGTGTATCTTATAAGCAGTGCTTCTAAATCAACATGCAGGAATAAACATTCATCTAACATTGGCATGCATATATATATATATATATATATATATATATATATATATATATATATATATATATATAAATCACAGATTAATGCATTTCACACATATTTTCCACATCAAAACATCAGAGTCCATCTGCATTTTCATAGTTCTGAAAAGAATGAAGGTTTAGAATTGAGTTTGTAATAATGTACTTTAAAGTTGTTTAAATCCAGCATGTCCACAGTTTAAGGAAATTAACTGAGTCGTGGATCTGTGTAGGTTTTATGGGGGCAATAAAAGTGCAGCCGGACATTGGGGAAATTCCTTAGGCTGGTTTTAACAAAAGGGGATTTCAGCTGTGGCCTGGGGGAAGAAAATCCATTTCTTTGCATTATTCCTGGATGAAACAAAAATGTCTTTAAGCAGAAAAATAATTATTGCTGAGCCAAAGTGAGATGATGCTACAGCCCCCCCTCTGGTAGCAATGGTGACGTTGATTCAGCGTTGATAGCAATCCTAGGCATCAAATCCCAATTTGGCGAGGCTTGATCCAAATGCTGAACTAAAGTTCTGATGTCAGTAATTCTTAAGCTTGTAAACAGTATCTATTCCAAAGTGTAGGTTCTTAAATTTGGGTTTTTTTGAAAAACTTCTGGAAATTTCAAAAATAATTTTGGCATGGCCAAATATAAACATTGTATAATTGTCTAGGATATACTAAAGTTCTATATAAGCCTGTAAAAAAAAAAAAATGAACTAGAAGTATATGGGTTTTGACATACTTGATATAAATGTTTTGGGTTTGCTGAAAAATATCTAGTAAAAATTTCAAAAACAGTTTAAATGTGCATAAAATCTAAATAAAGTATAAAGGATTATTTGTATATACACAAGCATGTATCCAAAAATCTTAGTCAAAAGCAAAAATAAAATTCTTTCATATTTGAGGTAGATTCAGACTAATCAATATTGAGGTGACTCAAGGAGGTTCAAATTGAATTTGTTTAGTTAGACTAAACCATGGTTCCATAGATGTCCAAATCATAGGGTGTTTGAGGCTTTTGTTCAGAAAAACTGAGTGGGCATAGCATGTCGTTATCATCCTTTGGATGGCAATGAGAAGTAAATTTGGATTTACTGCAAAAAGGATATGATGAGAGAGCATATTCATTGCTAAAGCGTTAACTGAAAAGCTAATGTTTCTAGCTACTTCTGAGAGTAACATAGACATTGGCTGTGTGTGAGCATAGTCAACCTTTAACACAAAGAGCAAAGAGTTCAAGACCTTGTTGAGTTTGACTGAAGCTTCTGAGCAAGCATTCAAAACCAACACAGTGTCTTGTAAGATTTTGGTAACCATTTGTGGTTTGACAACCTGGCGTATCGGTTTAGCGGTGTTGACCGAGTTAACAGTGGGTTAGGTTAACTAGAGGCTCTAACAATGAGGCTGTTATTAAGAGTCCATCCGAGGATCTTTGACCTTTCGTTTTGGCTTGGCCCAATTCTGACTGGGTAACAGTGGGTGTGATTGCTAGGCAGATGGCTAAACTGATAAACAGGAGGGCCATCATCTCAGCAAACAAAAGTGAGTGGTTTTGGATCTTAATCTTCTTGTTGATCTTTCTTTAGATACCTGGTTGGCAAATGAAAATTCCTCTTAGAGGTGAAATGATTTCTTTTAGATGGATGTACTTTATTGATCCCAAAACTGGGAAATTACAGAGTAGAGATAGAGATTGAACTCTAAACCTTGTGCTTGTTTTTCACCTTTGATGGGAGTTTTAAGATTATTAGCTCAAGCTAATGGTGTTGAATGTCTTGTGTATACTATTTGGTAATAGTAAGTTGATTGAAGTTTATTAGATTTTACAGAGGTCTTTGAAATTAGTTTAAGGGCTTATTTGGTTTTAATATACCCTTTCCTTTCTGGAAGTTTTGATGCAGTTAACTGATTGGAGAAATTTGACTGAGTGTACCTGAGGCTAGTAGTTAGCTACAGTTATTTCTCAGATGTAGGTTTGATTTTAATCTTATTTATGGACTTACTTTGACAGTGTTGTACCCGACAAGTCCCATGGGGTTTTGGTAAAGGTTACACTGATTTTGGTGAGCCCATTTGAAAATGGGGTCCTGGATTTGGCTCTTGAGTGGCCAAAGTTTGTTGTTGACAATGTGTGGATTCATCCACTCGGGTAGGAATTTAGGAGTGATTTTCCTTTCCTGTGAATTTATTTCAGGTGTCTGTGGTACAAATGTGGGGTGGAAGATCTTGTCCCCCCTTCGCAGTTTGTCATGCAAGAGTTTTTGATCGTTATACGCTTTCTGTCGTTTGGCGAATTGGTCCGAATGGTTTTGGCATACAGCCTTGGGAGCTTTGTATGTCGTTTTGACGCTTTTGTGCTCTGCAGCTGGAGTGTTATGGGCATTGGCAGTCATCACCTCCCTCTGGTTTCGAGGAACTCTGAGCGGTGGCGATGATGGTTCGTCGGAAGCATTATCAGGAGTGCCATTGCATAGCTGCAGAGAAGATTGTGTTGCATGAAGTGGTTTCAATTTTGGTATGTTATAGGGTTTAGATGCGGGTAGCGCATGTACCGTTTTAACTGACCGGTGTTTGACGGTTTCATGGATCATTTGGTTGCACAGTTGAGTGACTGTGCGCCTTGCGTTTGCAAAAGTTGGGTTCGTTGTTGCAAAAACTTGAGATTTCAGATGGTCTAGAGAGCCGGTTGGTGCGGCTCTTGTGACCATGCAGGCCTCATGGGCGGGTGGGAGGGTTTCAAAATGTGACACCACCATTGAATCATGGGTATCAAGGGTTTTAAGAGGGCCGTTTGGGGTTTTCTGCTCGGCCATTGAGTTTTCAAGATCATTTGAGTGTTTGGCTTGACCTTGTATTTGAAGGTGACTTTTGACTTCTCGTGGACAGTACTCACCTTGGTCTTGGCGGTCGCTTTCACTCGGTTGCAGTTGTTCCAACAGTGCTAGTTGTGTGAGACTTGGGGTGTCCAAAGTGTTTAGAACAAAGCACTGTGATTCAGTTGTTCTTGTTGGGTCAAATGGGTGAGGGTGTTGCGTTTGAGCCCATAGTTTGAGGTTCTTGAAATCAATCAGTGGCTCAAAACGGTTCAGTAGGTCTTTGCCAACAAGTAATGGAATGGCGTCAAGTTTGGACACGTAGACCGGATGTGTCAAGGTCATGGGTCCAATGGACATGTTTAGTAGCGATACGCCCAACAGGGTTGTTTTAGTGAGCGCATATGGTCGCACAGCTAATGAACAGGGTTCCAGTTTCAAATGTTTGTTAGCGCGGTTCGCGGCTACACGTAGTTTGTCAAAAAGGGTGTGTGACATGAGAGTGATGTCAGCAGCGGTGTCTAAAACAGCGTCCTGACACACCATGTCTTCAAGGGTCAGTGGGAGGTAGAATTTCCGTGCCACCCCCCTCTCGTTTAAATCGCATAGGAATTGTGGAACCGGTGGTTCGACACAGAGTTGCGAAATGTCATTAGAGGAGTGGTCTGTGACCTGTGGTTGGGCTGCCATGACAGCACTGGACTGCGTTGAGTCCTTTAGTCCTTCCTCATTTGCATGAGGGATTTTCTTCTTGCGTTTCCTTCGTTTGGAACGCTTGTTTTGAGTTGGCACAGCTGATATGGCTAGAATGTTAGCAGTTTTATTCTCTTTGTTGCTTTGAATCTCTGCTAGGAGGTGTTGGACAATTTCAATAGCTTCTCGACTGAATGTAGGAGTTTCTTCTTCCTTCCAAGGTTTGTGATAGGTCTCTGCTTCTGAGCTTCTGTGATGGGATGGAGACCATTTGTCGCGGTTACGCGCATCTTCGTATCGGTATCTGTCATCATGGTAGTCCGTATTGCGTTCTCGTGACCTATCCCATGGATATGGTCTACGACGGCAGTCGGGTTTTCGCAAAGTTGGTCCAAAGTGGTATCCAGAGGACCTAGTTTGGTTTTGACCTTGATGAGGTCGCTTGGGAAAATGCTTCGGCTGTTGATGTACTCGCGGTGTAAGAGGTGGAGTAGAGCGAGGGGCTCCTTCCAACTCCAAGGTGTTAGATGCATCGCTAATAGCTAGCACTGTGGCAGGCTCAGCGTGCTTGTTGCGACTTTGTTGTTGTTTTTGGAATGCATAGTGTGCAAACTCTCTCAGCTGACTTATTGAGTTTGACCTTGGGTTAGCTGTAACTCCTAGGTAATGGCTCACAGTGGGATGGAGGTTTTGGATGAAGAGGGTCTTGAAATTGTGGTCTTCTTCCATCCCTGGTGTATTTTGGGATCCAAAATATGCAAGTAGGAGTCTCTGGTAGTAGGCTTGTGTTGGCTCTGAGCGTCCTTGCTTCACGGCTAGGGCTGCGGTTAGCCCTGCCTGTAGGCAGTCGTCGGAGAACTCCTTTTCGATGGCTTCGCGGAGCAGCATGTAATCTGCTTTGATGTTTGTCGGCTGTCGGTCTATGAATTTTGACACTGACCTGTTAGATGTTAGTTTAATCAGATAGATGCGATCGTCAATTGTAGCATCAGGATACTTACGCAGGTAGTAATCAATGTCCTGTAAATAGACTTTGGCATCAGGTGAACCCGTAGGTCCTGGATCAAATTTGGTGATATTTCGCGCGATCTTGTCAAGGTCGCGGTCTGAAGGGGCACACGCACGCTGTCCACGCGGTCGTCCGTATTTGAAATGGGAATCGGGCGAGGGAGCGCGGTGGGTGTCCCGGTGTTCATGTCTTTCCTTTAGGAGCAGTTGACATTCCTTGTAATCCTTCTTCACATTTTCAAGTTGACCTTCAACTCTTCTGAGTTCCTTCTTTGTGTCTTGAAGGGCATCTTCAAGTTCATTGTTGTCTTGGTGAAGCACGTCATTGTTATGCATCAACCGTTCCTTTTGTGACTCTGCACAGTCCAAATCTTGTACCGCTTCATCCAGTTGGTTTTGAGTTTTGTCATTCTCCTCTTGAGATTGTTCCAAATTTTCTTTCAGTGTTTCATTCTCTTCTTGGAGAGATAGGATCATTGTTTGTTGATTTGCTAGCTCGTTCTCGGCTACCTTTAATCTTGCGACTAATGTTAGCGCAAACTTACCTAACACACTGGTGAGGTCCTTGCCTTCTGGTGGTTTTTCAGTGTGTTCATTCAAAAGTTCTTCAGTGAGTTGCTCCAATTCTTCGGGCTGTGTTTCCTTGACCCGTGTTGTGAAGCTAGAAATTAAATTAGAAGTCCATGCTTCCAATGTTGTTTGAAGGTCATCCAGTTTGGCAAATTGGTCGGTTGTCTGATGACTCGTCATGTTTGACCGTTGTTATTTAGCTTCTAAAAAAAAAAAATTCAACTGGTTGATTATTCTTAAATTTGTTCAGCAAGGTTTAACCTTGAGTGTTTTATTTTACAACCGTGATAGTTGAAAGTTCCTTTAGAATTTGTTTCAACTTGTAGGCTTGCAGGATGGGAAATAGAATTTTGAAATTGTTTAGAAATGTAGTGATGCTTTAAATAATTTGTTCGTTGAAACCGTACGTTGATAAATACAGTTGAATTGAAATTGGATTGAATTTGTTTCGCAAAACAAAACTGAAATTTCAATTGTGTGGATTGACTTCTTTCCTTCGATTTTCAAAGTCTAGTATTGGAATTTGTCATCAATAACTAGCTTTGGGATTTTGCAAAATGTCACTTTGAAGGTGAGGATTTTATTTACAAAAGAAATCCAAAAGCAAAAGAGGCTAAATGCTTTAAAGATTTAAGATTATAAGTTTCCACTTTCTTTTAAAGTTAAGGTTTTCCTTTGGTTTTATTTGTTAAAGCCTATTTTCCTTTGAAGCATTAAATGTTTAAAATATTTACAAATTAGAAACAAGTGAATTATTTGAATATTTGGTGTCGAAGGATTTCTTAGGATTGAAGCCATTAGTGATCTTTCTTGATTGTGATCTATAAATTTCCTATTTACAGAATAATCAATGTTTGCACCTTTTTGACTTTTCATTTAAATCCTGGGAAAAATTTGAAAATTATGCTGGTTTGTTAAGTGTTTTTCTTTTCCTGTAGAGAAAGCATGAATCAGAAACGATACAATGAGTTTAAATAACACCTAGAGCTTCTCTTAAGTGTTAATTGCTTGATGTGGTTTCCTAAATTTGAGAAAGAGGAAAAATTATAAATATTCAATAAGTCTGTAAATTTGTCAAAATGCACAGGACTAATCCTACTTTAATGTTACTCTTGAGTAAACATCAGCATTAGAATCCTTAAGCTAAAACTGGGTTTCTGTGAGAAGGGAATCACACCATATCACATTTAAAAACAGCAAAATAAGCACACATATAGCTTCAAAGTTTGTAACTTTTTGCTTAAAAGTGTGTAAATATGTTTGCTTTTAGCTTAAAAGATTATAATATGTGGTTATATAAGTGATTAAATACAATAGAGGTGTTTATATATGTTCCTGATATAGGTGTCTATGCAGTTAGTGGGGTTTCACCACTGAGAAAAAACTTTCAGAAGCCAACAGGTCCTTTTCCTTTTATTCTTGGCATAAAAGTTTGGATTAGTGTTAAATTTAGTTTATTCCGAATAATATGAATTGCTTTGAAGTTACTTTGAAGACTTAATTTGGTTATAAATCGTCTTTAAAGATTATACGTTTAAATAAAAATTGTAGTCCCTATGTTTCACCACAAGATGGAGGCAGTTTTCGTCTGCACTTCCAGAAGAGGAAACCCAATGACGTCGCAAGGAGTCAAGGCTCTCTACTCATGCACAGTTTTTTCATGCACAGCTTGACGGTCGCGCGCGCGATTGAGCGTGCACGTGCCACGTGGATGCAGTTCAAGCGTCAGTCCATAAAACCACGCCTTGCTTTCCAAAGGCGGGAAAACTTTGGTCTCCCTAAACTTTATTCAACAAGTTTATACAATGGTTAATTCAATTAAATCCCTAAGGGTTTGCTTCGCCTGTGGGATGTTGAAATAATGGGGAAAACAAATAGGATTTCTTCGCTATTTTGTTCCCAGGCCTATTTTAATTATTCAGCGTGTAATCACTTTTAAGCATGCATTAAACAACAAAAAAAACTAAAAACTGACTAGAGTGCAGTGGGGGTCTTCACCCCCACCTTGGTCAGCAGACACACAGCAGTTATCAGGAGTAATCAGGGGGGCGAATTCACCCCCTCCCCCTCGTGACACAGAGACAGACAATAGACTGGCTGCAGACAATGAACCGCCTTTGTGAGTTAAAATTGACCAAAATCACACACAAGCTTATGTATTAATTTCCTTCTGAGTCGTTTCAAGTTCAACCAAGCCTTCACGCGGGGTACCAATATATGTAACGTGAAATATGGATATTAATAAATAATAAATATGATCAGGTATGAATTATTTAATTTATATTGATGTATTGGAATCTGAGCTCAAATCTCATTTCATATACATCAGAAAAGTTAACACTCGTAAGGGGCACCAGCTTCTATCTTTAAGAAGCAATTTGATCTTTAATTTCACTTTATACCTGTTTGATCACTCAATAAATTAATCAATAATCAGTCTCAAAAATTTTCCGTGAATTCGATACCTGGGCTTGAAACAGACTCAGAATGAAATAAATTCCCAACAACTTCTCATTTTTAAATATTTATTAAACGAAATGATTAATAGACATCGAAATAATTTCATTAATCATAAAATCAATCTTGTAAATGATAGATTAACAATGTCAATATTTTCGGAACCAGGGTTAAACTGAGAGATGAATTTCTATCAGTTTGAGTTAACAGATTATTAAAAACAACGCAAACTTATGGAGAAAGTTTATTACTTATGAAAAAGTCCTAAATTAATCTTAAGAAAATAAAAATGGAATTTTAATGAAAAGAAGAGTTATGTTAAGGACTTCTTAATTTGCATCTGATTAGATATATAAATTATTACCGAACCTCAGAAGTTTATTCAGCAGATGAATTAAAGTTTTTGCAGCTCACGTGCTCTCCGGTGATGATAGTTCTGTCGTCCGTCTTTTTGTGGATGTTAGAGGAAATATCTGCCCGCAGATATTTCAGGGTCCACAGTTCGACCTTTAAATTCAAGCGGTCAAACGGGGCTGGATCTTGGCCGTATGACCCACAGTTGAAACGGGTTCTAGCCAGATGGTGCCGACGTTTCTTCAGAGCGATATGGGACAGCTGCGCGTTGATTCCTCAGCTGCACGTGACGTGGAAGGCTGCGTCTTTCTTCAAGAGGTCTTCGATAATAATTAAAAGATATCTAATCCGATTTCAAATTAGAAAAGAAACTTTCGGACTTTAGATAAAAATAGTAGTTTCTGCTAGGTGCTTGGTCAAGAAAAATATTATAAACGTAAAGTCAAGATTAAAGTTTACCTTAAAATTAAACAAACGGCGGTTTTACAGAAAGTTTAACAAAAAGTGATAAATTAAGAATTGGAGTTTGACTCCGATTAAGAATTGAACTCAAAGAAAAAGGAATTCCTAGGCATTTAAGAGAAGAAGAAAATACAAAGTTACATAAACAAATTATCTGCTGTGTCCAGAAAAGCGCCATGTGCTCAGACAGTCCTTTGTTCTCCCTTGCTGTGTGTAGACAATGGAGGAGATCAGAAAAAAAAACGAGCAGCCGGGAAGAAATCCGGGGAGGAAAAGAGGTCCGGAGCAGAAGAGTGACGAAAAGAGAGGCGACGAAAGAGGCTGAAGCCGAGTCTCTCTCTCCTTTTTATAAGCTCTGTTGAGTTTTGCGGGATTCTGACCTGACCGGAACCTCAGCCAATGAGCGTCCTTCGTGGGCGGGCTCGATGAACTTTTAGTCCAATGAACAGGCCTTGTCTGTGAGGGACCAATAGGATGAAGAAGCTGGGGTTCTATGAAGACTGGTGACACATGATATCAGTCCACAGGAATACACAGTTTTAAATACATTGGAATGTACTGTTACACACTTATGTATAACTAAACTAACCTTAGTGTATCTTATAAGCAGTGCTTCTAAATCAACATGCAGGAATAAACATTCATCTAACATTGGCATGCATATATATATATATATATATATATATATATATATATATATATATATATATATATAATCACAGATTAATGCATTTCACACATATTTTCCACATCAAAACATCAGAGTCCATCTGCATTTTCATAGTTCTGAAAAGAATGAAGGTTTAGAATTGAGTTTGTAATAATGTACTTTAAAGTTGTTTAAATCCAGCATGTCCACAGTTTAAGGAAATTAACTGAGTCGTGGATCTGTGTAGGTTTTATGGGGGCAATAAAAGTGCAGCCGGACATTGGGGAAATTCCTTAGGCTGGTTTTAACAAAAGGGGATTTCAGCTGTGGCCTGGGGGAAGAAAATCCATTTCTTTGCATTACTCCTGGATGAAACAAAAATGTCTTTAAGCAGAAAAATAATTATTGCTGAGCCAAAGTGAGATGATGCTACATTGCCATTCAAAGAACGATGATGACATCCCACGTCCACTCAGTTTTTCTGAACAAAAGCCTCAAACACGCTATGATTTGGACATCTGTGGAACCATGGTTTAGTCTTGCTAAACCAATTCAATCTGAACCTCCTTGAATTACTTCAATATTGATTAGTCTAAATTGCTACCTCAAATATGAGCAATAATTTTTGTAATTTTGCTTTTGATCTGAACTCCGAAGATTTTTGAATACATGCATATGCATATACAAATATATATTCTTTGCACTCTATTTAGATTTTGATGCACATTTAAACTACTTTTGAAATTTTGAATAGATATTTTTCAGCAAACCCAAAACATTTATGTTAACCTGTTGCACTTCGGTGTACCGCGGGCGGGCACGTCTCTGTGTCCTAGGATGCACGAGGGCGACCTAGTACGCAAACTGTGCATCCTAGGAGGCACTGAAAAAAAAAAAAACACCTGCATTTCCGTTCTTCCACTACAGACACAGCCGCAAACAGAAAGCCAAAGGAGTACTTTGATTGGTTTAGATGTGATTGACCTCTCATTCGACTAATAAGAGCCTTGAATTGGGTTTCTGAAACCTTGAAGAACCAATGACTGAAAACCTAGCAAGAAGGACCCGCCTACCAACGGCTGCGAATACAGCGAGCCAATTGAAGCACAGAAGTTCGAAAGCTGTTTTGTGTAAGGCTGGGTGACACACAGGCATTCGCCAGTCTTTTTTTCTAACTACTGTTCTTATTTGTTTTGAAAAATCGTTCGCCAAAACTGCAATCATGGAAGCACAAAACAGCAATAATGGAATTATGGTTTGACCGGGTCGCGAGACCAGAACCATAAGTCCGTAACAAGCAGACCAGCTTCATGTTCGTCTGACAATGAGGAAGAGAAGTTCGCCAGCTATGCTGCTGTTGTGAACAGGTAAGTGTTATAAGCTAAATTATTCTTTATCCCTGGAAATTGTAATCAAAAATTACTTTTGACATGAGACCAATAAGCCTATTAAACGCCGACCTTAAGATAATCTGTAAAATTTTAGCAAGACGAATACAAGAAATTTTACCAAATATTATTAATCGAGATCAGAATGGCTTTATAAAGGGTAGACAAGGCTTCCATAATGTAAGAAGACTATTTAATATTATTTATTTTAATAAAGAAGCACCGGATACAGCTCTCCTATCATTGGACGCCGAAAAGGCCTTTGATAGAGTTGAATGGCCCTTTCTTTTTGAAGTCCTACAAAGGTTTGGACTTGGAAATAATTTCATAAAATGGGTTCAAATAATATACAATAATGCTACAGCAGAAATCCTAACAAATAACAATATTTCAAAACCAATAAAAATCAATAGAGGATGTCGACAAGGCTGTCCACTTTCACCTTTACTGTTTACTATGGCAATTGAACCTTTAGCGATAGCGATACGTTTACATTCACAAATATATGGAATTAAAGTTGGACCAACAGAACATAAAATCTCCCTGTACGCCGATGATATAATTTTGTTTATGTCGAATCTAAAAAAATCAATTCCAACCTTGTTGAATTTAATAAAGAATTTTGGGGAAATATCAGGATATAAAATAAATAAAACTAAATCTTCAATATTAATGCTAAATGAGACCCAGAGAAATTACCCAGCCCCTGAGGTAAATCAATTCAATGTTGTAAATCAGTTTAAATATTTAGGAATCCAAATTATGCCTAAGCTAGAATCAGTCGCCAGTGTCAACTATGAAGCCTTAATGTCAGATATCAATGAGTTAACTCAGAGATGGATGTCACTACCAATGTCGATGATCGGGAGAATCAATATACTTAAAAGTAATATTTTACCTAAAATACTTTATTTATTTCAATACATTCCCTTATCACCACCTTTAGATCTATTCTCAAGAATAAAAAAAAAAGTTAGTGGAATTTATATGGAACAACAGGAGGGCTAGATTACGTTTGTCTTTATTATATTTACCATTTGATCGTGGAGGTCTGAAATGTCCAAATTTTATGTTGTATTATTGGTCGGCACAACTGAGGTCTATGACATATTATTTTTCATCAAATGATCTCCCTCACTGGACTGAAATGGAATCATACAATTTACCTTTACCTCTTCCCATATTCATATACTCAGATTCGGCAAAAAAATTACAAAAACAAGTTAAAAATCCATTTGTAAAGCATATGATCAAAATATGGTGTGAAGCTAAAAACTATTTAAAAGAACCACAGTTATTGTCACAATTTAGTCCAATATGGGGTAATCAATATTTTAAACCAGGGAGAGCGGACGCTGTATTTAAAGTATGGAATTTAAAAGGGATACAAAAGATTCAGGATTTATATTTGCCATGTGCAGACAACATAATGTCTTTTGAAGAGCTGAGGATCAAATTTAATCTCAATAGAACACATTTTTTTATATATCTTCAACTTAGAAACTTTATTCGATCAAATCAAAATAAAGCTCTCACTCGACCTATTTATTCATCCTTGGAAAAAATGATGATGAAAGATAGTAAAAGAAAGGGTATTATTTCAGAGTTTTATAACTCATTGACACTATCTTCAAGTGAAAATTCACTGAAAAGATTAAACTACTGGAAAGAAGATCTGCAAATTGAAATTTCAGAGGAACAATGGGAATTGGCTTGTACAGAAGCTCAAACCAAATCAATAAATGCACGCCTTAAATTGATACATTTCAAATGGTTAATGCGGATGTATGTTACACCGGAGGAGTTAAATAGATATAACAAAAATATACCAGATACATGCACAAAATGCATGGAAAGTAAAGGAACCCTATTTCATTGTTTATGGGAATGTAGATTAATAAGAATGTTTTGGGAAGAGGTGAGGGTAACAATTGAAAAAATAATTTCAAAACAATTCATATTGAATCCTAAACTGTTTTTGTTGGGTCTGTACCCAGAAAAGCATAATTTTAATAAAAGTGAAAGAACATTCATAGACCTCAGTTTGCTTAATGCCAAAAAATGTATTGCACTATTATGGAAAAAGACTCATAGACCAGATGTGACTCAGTGGTTAAGACAGATGTTAACAAACCTTCCATTAGAAAGAATAACATATATACTGAAATCAAAGGAAATTGTGTTTGAGAATATATGGAGACCTTTTATTGATTATGTAAAAAATTTAAACATAACTCTTGAAGAAGAAGGTGAATGATGTGTGTGGACCTTGTAAATTCCAAACTGGTGAAAATAATATGTATACTTATGTATTGGATTGTCTAGACTAAACAGAGGAGCATTGTTGAAGACTTGATTTTGTTGGTGGTTGTTGGTGTTTTTAGTGCATTTTTTTTTTTTTGTAGTACTTTAGTGTTAGTGTTTGATTGTTTGTATCATGTTTGTTAAAAAAAAAAAAAAGGTTCAATAAAGATATTGTGGGAAAAAAAAAAGACTTTTGACCGATCGGTAAATTACAACTGTGCGTCATCGCCACATGACGGACCGCAGCGCACGAACCCGTGCACCAGGCGATGTCCGTCCTCTGTCCCCCCACACACACACACACAGAGCCCTGAGTGTCACCTTTCATTAAAGCCCAAGATGAAGCTTCTATATTGAATCATTCAAAAGTTACAGACGTTTTTCCAAACTGTGCCATTTGGCACAATTTGGCACAGTTCACAAACGTCTGGGAACAACCTGAGAACAAAGCTGTGTAATATATTCATTTTTTGTGGTATTGTTACAAAATTTTGACTTCAACTGGATAACACTTGGTTCTACATTTCTGTTGCATTTTCCAGCCCGGATCTGAAGCTGTGTGTTATTTGCAAGCATTTGTATCCAAAAAAACACCCAGGCGAAATTTATTTTCATCAAGTTCACTATGTTTAGATGACTGTTACTCAGTGGCCGGAGCACTTAGAGGGATTATGACTGTTTTGCCAAAAAAATTCAAAGAGTTTTCTTTTAAATGAGACCAACCCCATGAAGATGCTGCAAAGGGTTGAAGAACAGCTTCTGATTTACTTTGGGCACATTATTTTTTGGTGTTTTTAGGGAAATTGACCAGAGTGCAAGGGGTTAAGTATGTCAAAACTCACATACTTCTAGTTCACACTTTTGTACACAGAATGTTAGTCATTAAAGACATACAGAATTTTAGTATATCCTAGACAATTATACAATGTTTAGATTTGGTCATACCCAAATTATTTTTGAAAATTTCAAGAAGTTTTTCACCAAACCAAATTTAAGGATCTACACTTAGGAATAGATACTGTTTACAAGCTTAAGACTTACAGACATCAGAACCTTTAGTTCAGCATTTGGATCAAGAATCGCCAAATTGGAATTTGATGCCTAGGATTACTATCAACGCTGACCAAAATTCACTGTCGATACCAAAGGGGGGCACTGTAGCATCATCTCACTTTGGCTCATCAATAAAATTATTCTTCAGTTTAAAGACATTGTTTCACCCAGGAAAAGGACAGTCAAGAACTGCTCTTTTATCCCAAGACCACAGCTGAACTAACATTCCCTTGTAAAACCAGTCTCAGGAATTCCTCCTGAACATTTTATTGGCCCATAAAACTTGGAGACAAAGAACAGACCTCTGTGGAGTACATCATATGGTCACTACAAAATATCCACAACATAACATTGCCCTCTACTGGCAACTTTGGGACATGCTGGATTTAACCAGTAAACTTTCAACCACATTATTGTTAAAATACTCTATTTTCAACATTTTCTTTTTCAGGACACCGTGGAAAAGCAAATGGACACTTGATGTTTGATGTAGACAATCAATAATGGGTTTGAAATATATTAATCCTTGATTTTAGATATGTGCATCTTAAAATGTTTAAATGAATATTTATTCTTGCATGTTAATTTAAAAGCACTTCAAGAAGAGACTTTATAACTCTTATAACTCTCTCTCTTTATAATTATATCGGTCTCGAAGAGATTCTGGCAAATTTTCCAGCGGCTCAGGAGGGGGAAGCAGCCCCCTGTCCACACTGTGTATAGTGCGGATGGGGCACTGTTGACTTAGACTGGGGATGTCGTCGGGCGGTGGAAGGAATACTTTGAGAATTTCCTCAATCCCACTGATACGCCTTCCACAGAGGAAGCAGGGCTTGTGGACGAGGGGGATGACTTGCCTATCACAGGGGCTGAGGTCGCCAAGGTGGTTAAAAATCTCTTTGGTGGCCGGGCCCCTGGGGTGGACGAGATTCACCCTGAGTACCTCAAAGCCCTGGATGTTGTAGGGCTGTCATGGTTGACACGCCTCTGCAACATTGCGTGGAGGTTGGGGGCAGTGCCTTTGGCATGGCAAACCAGGGTGGTGGTTCCTCTCCTCAAAAAAGGGGACCAGAGGGTGTGCTCAAACTTTAGAGGGATCACACTCCTCAGCCTCCCTGGGAAGGTCTATGCCAAGGTACTGGAGAGGAGAGTCCGGCCGTTGGTCAAACCTCGGATTCAGGAGGAGCAATGTGGTTTTCGTCCTGGCCATGGCACATTTGACCAGCTCTCTACCCTCTTGAGAATTCTCGAGGGTTTGTGGGAGTTTGCCCAACCAGTTTACATATGTTTTGTGGACTTGGACGAGGCATTCGACGGCGTCTCTCGTGGTGTTTTGTGGGGGGTGCTTCGGGAGTATGGGCTATCGGGCTTGTTGCTACGAGCTATTCGGTCTCTGTATGACCATTGTGAGAGTTTGGTTCTTATTCCTTAACTGCAGACCACAGAGGCTGGAGTTAGGGAACTTGAAGGCTTTTATCAACAACTGAAGAATGGTATTTCTAATGTTAATGTTGGACCTCAAATGTGTGTAGTGAAGTTTTGGCGGAATGTGAAGAGGAGAACAAATGAGAAGTTATCAGAACAAGCTAGTGTGATCCTGCAGGATTTTATTACACAACCCCTGAAGAAACACTACAATAACACAGAAGTGTTACATTAACCCATATTTTATTTTGATTTAAAAATTAATATCTACTATCTTTTTAACCTTACCCTTTCCAAAATCCTATCCTCTTAATGTTAATTTAGGATTCTAAATTCCATCTCATGTAAAAGTAAAATGGCATTTGTTTATATAGCTCTTCTTTTTTGTAATCTCTGGATGACCAAAGTGCTTAATAGAGTTGGTTATCTACCCACTCATACATATATCACATATTCACACACATTACAAAGACAGCGGGCGACAAACCCCTCACCTTTTGATCACAGGTAGACTACACTCTTCCCCTACACTACAGTGGTGGTGAGGGGCAGCTGATCTGAAAAGATTCTGTCAGATTGATCAACTATTCTGTAGCAACAGACAATGTGCATTGGGCTTTGGCTTATGTCTCCATAGACAGTGTCAGACAGTAATGATTAAGTACATGTTGGAATAACCAGCCAACTTATCAACACCCATACAATAACTTTTATGAACTGAATCTAACAAATCAACATGCATACGCATGAGGCAAGCCACACACTGAAGCAAATGTAATATTACACACCATGAATTACATCAATTACAAACTAATTTTGATAATTAACACAAAATAAAGTCAATGTCTAGTGTTGTGTCAGTGTGAATAGAGAATTAATTGCAATGAAAAAAAATGAGATTATTTATGACTTTATGGATTACGGTTTGATTCATAACGAGTAGATTTAACATTAATGTTGAATCCAATAACTATAAACCCAGCACAAAAAAAAAACAAAATATATGACAAGATGTAAGGAGCTAAATTTATTTATAATATTTTCATACATTACCCCATAAAGTTGAGACGGCGACATCATCCAATTGGTCCACGCTGTTAGCTAACTAAGTTAGCTATCTTTGCTAATGTTAGTGTAGCATCATCTCACTTTTGCTCAGCAATAATTATTCTTCTGCTTAAAGACATTTTGTTTCACCCAGGAGTAAGACAGTCAAAAAATGAATTTTCTTCCCCCAGGCCACAGCTGAAATCCCATTCCTTTGTTAAAACCAGCCTAAGGAATTCCCCCTATGTCCGGCTTTGGTTTTATTGCCCCCATAAACATGGAGACATGGAGACCTGGCCACACAGATCCACAACTCAGTTAATTTCCTTAAACTCTGGGACATGCTGGATTTAACCGGTGAACTTTAAAGTACACTATTACAAACTCAATTCTAAACCTTCCCTTCTTTTCAGGACTATGAAAAGCAAATGGACTCTGATGTTTTTAATGTGGAAAATCAATAATATGTGTGAAATGCATTAATCTGATTTTATATATGGGTGGGTTTTTTGGGGGGGGGGGGGTCCAGTGCACTATATCAGGGGTATCCGACTTTCAAGCGCTCTCTCTTTTTCTGTAATTTGCAGATGTCGGTTTCATTTTTATAATATGCAAGGGAACATAAAAGAGTTTCAGACTTGCATTGCAATTTAAAAAAAAAAAATCATTGATTTTGCCGTTAGAATGGAAACTATTGGTCGTGTCCTCTCATTTTTTCCAGTTTTTGTGTGACATGAAAATCGCATCAATTTCAAAGTACTGTAAAGTGATCTCTGAGTAACTCTTTCTACTCATTTATACAAGAGATAACAGAGTTGTAATGCAAATTCAAAATAAAACATTCCCCAATGTGATCGGATCTATGGTTTTTGTACAGCGACCCCTGCAAATTTACTCGTACGACGTAAATTTCTGTGTCCCCGAATTTACGCAGCAACATGAAAGTTATTTGGTAAAGTAACCAGAAAACAGGAAGTGCTGATGCTTTTCACTTTGCACCTTTCAAATCCCAAACCATACACGTAAAAAGGAGATCCATCTTTGTGAAGCTCAGATGTAGAATATTTCAATAAAATCTCAAACATTTATGACACATCGAATATGGTGTCTTTTAAAAAATTTACGTCTTCGGTCTTGGTCGGCCGCTCGCAGCCCCGTCTGGCGAGGTGACCACCCTGGGAAAGAACTTTTATTTTCTCTACCCCGGATGTGCTCAAACCATGTGGAGAGGATTAACCGTGGTCACTTTATATTGAAGTTATCGAAGGTCCAAACTTCCGTGTCCCGCATTTACGCCTTTTGTGATTTTACGTCTTATCCAAAAAACAGGGAGAATTTGAAGGTATGTATACACGTTATCACATCTTAATATGTCATGAAAATGTAGCTGTTGATGAGTTTTGATGCGTGAAAAATACGGGAAGTGTTGAAGTTGTTTCGTGTAAAACGTGTGCCATTGCAAAGTGCATTGGCACACGGGGAAACAAAAGCCCGAGTGTCCCGTTTACGTCTCCATTTACAAGTAGTTGAAGTGAGCGCTCATCCTCAAGAGTTCCTGAACGCGAATGCCGTTACGAAAATAGTTAATAGTTTCATAAACCTGAAACAATTGGATAGTGATTAGTCAATTTCATGGGCAGATTTGATCAATTTTAAATTTTGCCACCAATGTCACACATTGGACCCCTAATAAATAAAAACACCCATATACATATGCATGTTAAAAATGTTTAAATGAATGTTTATTCCTGCATGTTGATTTAGAAGCACTGCTTATAAGATACACTAAGGTTAGTTTAGTTATACATAAGTGTGTAAAAACATATTCCAATGTATTTAAAATTGTGTGTATTCATGTGGACAAATATCACATTTCACCAGTCTTCACAGAACCCCAGCTTCTTCATCCTATTGGTCTCTCACAGACAAGGCCTGTTATTGGACTAAAAGTTCATCGAGCCCGCCCACGAAGGACGGTCATTGGCTGAGATTCCGGTCAACCCGGAAGCCCGCGAAGGCTCAACAGAGCTTATAAAAAGGAGGAAGACCCCCTGCTTCACCCCTTTTTTTTAACGATCTCTGATTCATCTTTTTGGCTCTTTTCCCCTTTTTTTCGACGCTCTCTCTATTGTCTATTGTCTACACACAGCAAGCAAGAACTTTGGGAAGAATAAAGGACCGTCTGAACAGACTTCTACCACGTGTCACTTTTCTGAACACAGAGCAGATAACTCGTAATTTGTTTATGTAACTTTGTATTTTAATTTTTTTTTTCTTTTTCTCTTAAATGCCTCGGAATTCCTATTTCTTTGAGCTCAACTCTTAATCAGAGTTAAACTCCAATTTTTATTTATCGCTTTTTCTTTGTTAAACTTTCTGTAAAACCACCGTTTAACTTTAATGTAAGTTTTAATCTTGACTTTATTTTTATAATATTTTTCTTGACCAGTCACACACCAGAAGCTATTATTTTTATCTAAAGTCAGAAACTCTTTAATTTGAGATCGGATTAGATATCTTTAATTAATTATTATCAAAGGCCTCTGAGAAGACGCAGCTCCCCACATCACGCGCAGCTGAGGAATCAGCGCGCTTCTGCAGGATTTCAACCATTGAGATCAAACCTACGATCTCATAAATCTCATTCATCGTCAAGGGAATATTTGCGGGAAAAATATTCTTGGTTTTGCCCCTGAACAACACTTCAAAACTTCACGAAGACGATGACAGAATGTTAACCATCATCAACGAGGAATCACGTGAGCTGCAACTTTAATTCATCTGCTGAATTAAACGTCTGAGGTTTGGTAATACTTTGTGTATCTAATCAGATGCAAATTAAGAAGCCATTAACATAAGTCTTCTTTTTGTTAAAATTCCGTTTTTATTTTCTTAAGATTAATCCAGGACTTTTCATATAATTAGTAAACTTTCTCCATAAATTTGCATTGTTTCCATAATCTGTTATCTTAAACTCATAGAAACTGGTTTCTCAGTTTAACCCTGGTTCCGAAAATATTGACATTGTTAATCCATCATTTAGAAGATTGATTTTATGAATAATGAAATTACTGCAATGTCTGTTAATCATTTCGTTTAATAAATATGTGAAAATGAGAGAAGTTGTTGAGAATTTATTTCATCTGAGTCTGTTCAAGCACAGTTATCGAATTCACGGAAAATTTTTGAGACTGATTATTAATTAATTTAAGTGATTAAACAGGTATAAAGTGAAATTAAAATTAAAATTGCTTCTTAAAGATAGAAGCTGGTGCCCCTACGAGTGTTAACTTTTCTGATGTATACAAAACGAGATTTGATCTCAGATTCCAATACATCAATATAAATTAAATAATTCATACCTGATCATATTTATTAAAATTCCATATTTTCTTCTACATATATTTTGGTGCATCTCGCCTGAAAACCTGGTTGAACTTGACTCACTCAGAATGAAAGAAATTAATACATAAGCTGTGTGTGATTTTGGTCGATTTTTAACTTACAAAGGTGGTTCATTTGTCTGCAGCCAGTCTATTGTCTTTGTCTATGTGTCACAAGGGGGAGGGGGTAAATTTGCCCCCCGATTACTGCTGTGTGTGTGTGTGTGTGTGTGTGTGTGTGTGTGTGTGCGTGCGTGCGTGCGTGTGACCAAGAGAAGGGGGGGTGAAGTGACCTCAATCTACTCTAGTCAGGTTTTTTTTTTTTTTTTGTTCAATGCATGCTTAAGAAGCGTGATTACACACTGAATAATTAAAATAGGCCTGGGAACAAAATAGCGAAGAAATCCTATTTGTTTTCCCCGTTATTTCAACACCCCGCAGGCGAAGCAAACCCTTGGGGGATTTAATTGAATTAACCATTGTATAAACTTGTTAAATAAAGTTTAGGGAGACCGAAGTTTTCCCGCCTTTGGAAAGCAAGGCGTGGTTTTATGGACTGAAGGTCGAGCTGCATTCATGTGGCACGTGCACGCTCAGTCACGCATGCGACCGACAAGCTGTTCACGAAAAACTGGGCATGTGTAGATCGGCCAAGCGATGCCATCTTAAGTCTAAGTATAGCAAGTTCCCTGCAGCCGCCATTTTGAGTAGAAACCCTTGACTCCCTGAGTGACGTTGTTGGGTTTCCTCTTCCGGAAGTGCAGACGAAAACTGCCTCCATCTTGTGGTGAAACATAGGGACTGCAATTTTATTTAAACTTCTAATCTTTAAAGACGATTTATAACCAAATTAAGTCTTCAAAGTAACTTCAAAGCAATTCATATTATTCGGAATAAACTAAATTTAACATTAATCCAAACTTTTATGCCAAGGACAAAAGGGAAAAGGACCTGTTGGCTTCTGAAAGTTTTTCTCAGTGGTGAGACCCCACTCACTACTTAAGGGCCTTTTCCACTAGCACGCTTTAGCGTGACACGGGATGGCTCAGCACGCTTTGTACGCTTTTCCACAAGCCCCAACATGGTTTAACAGCCGCGATTCTCAGCCCCGCTCCAGGGCAGGGTACAGCAGTGCTGAGCTGTGCCGTGTTGTGACGTTAACAGACTGGTCGCCGCTGATTGGTCAGGTCGTAACCGGCGCTGATTGGTCAGGTTGGAACTGCCCCTCTCCTCCTCCTCATCTACCAAATCTTCACGACCTTCTCAATAAAGTTTTTGAAAAAAAAAAAAAAAGAATCTTCATGACCGCCTTTACACAGCATGCACCCACTGTTGGCGGTTCCTTTTCAGTGTATTGCTGTGCTATTTTCATTTATTCTCTATCAAAAATGGCTTCGCGTAATAAGGGTGTTCCATGGACCAATAAGGAGCTGCAGTGTCTGCTCACTGCATTATCAGAAGAACGTATTCAGCGCGAGTTAGACGGAGCCGCCCGGAATGAAAAAATATACCGGGATGTCTCGACATCGGAGTCCTTTAACGGTGAGTTTTAATTTTTTTTTATTGTGCGTTTTTTCGCAAATATATTTGGTAAGATGCTCAGTTTATTTATGCAATAAAAAAGCTGTTCATTTGTGGATGGATCGCTGCTTTATTGCAGCACACTGCGGACTAAAGCTTTTATTGTAATTATTCATGTGAACAATATGCTGAAATAAGCTTATATATTCTTGTTAAAAACTATTGTCTTTTCTGTTTATATTGCACTTTAGTGCTGTATTTTATTGTGTGCATTTTCCTTGTAGAATCATCCCACGCGTCCGCCGCAACAGCCCGTCCGGATTAATTCAACCGAGCCTTCCTGAACCAGAGCAGGCAGAGACGCCTTCATTCTACCGAGCCTCAGCACTCAGTGGTCGGCATGTATAAAATGTCGATTAACCTTCATGTTGTGTTGCAAAGTTTTTTTTTATTTTAATATTTTGTATATAATAAAATGGAATTGTTTTGGAAAGTGTGGTTTGTCTGTTATAACACTGAATTATAAAACAGTATAATTACATAGAAATTCCATTGCCTAGTCTGATCAAAATGATGCTGAGGGTCAACCATTGTAAAGGTAATGTAATTTTTAACTAGACCAAAAAAGAAATCTTTTTGTAAGCTTTCTGTTCTTTTTACTGAAATATCATAAAAAATTAGCACCAAGTCAAAGGTACAAGTATATGTAAATTGAATGTTCTATCGGCATTCCAAATTCAGAGATTTACAATACTTTAGAAGGAGTGTAGCATCATCTAAACGGAAAATAATAATACTGTTGTTCCAAACGTTGACCTGAAGGTGAAAAACATGATTTTTTTTAATTCAGTACATCCAAAATGCCCTAGGATGTGGTGTTGGCCAGTGTGCCACTGTCTCATTATTTAATACGAATAAAAACAAGTTTCAGCTCATTATTTCTAGGTCATTTGGCAGTTAATTCAAAACAAAAGTGACTTGTGTTGTTGCAGCTTAATTATGAGATAAAATTAATTTTGAGATAAATCCACAGAGCGAGCAAGGCAATAATCCTTGGATCCTTTTTTGTCTCGTGTAAATAAGGACTCAGTCGGGTGCGTAACGTCACGGGAGTGTGGCCCCGCCTCGCTGAGAATCTGCTGCTGCCCCGCTTCTAAAACCTCCTAACACAAACCATCACAGCACAAGCACAACACCGTGCTAATGGAGACAGAAGCATTCCGAGCCGTACTGAAGTGAATCGAGCCGTACCGAGGTGTGCTGGGCTAGTGGAAAACAGGCTATAGATACCTATAGCAGGAACATACATAAACAGCCCTATTGTATTTAATCACTTATGTAACCATATATTATAATCTTTTAAGCTAAAAGCAAACATATTTACACACTTTTAAGCAAAAAGTTGCAAACTTTGAAGCTATATGTGTGCTTATTTTGCTGTTTTTAAATGTGATATGGTGTGATTCCCTTCCCACAGAAACCCAGTTTTAGCTTAAGGATTCTATTGCTGATGTTTACTCAAGAGTAACATTAAAGTAGGATTAAATCTGTGCATTTTAACAAATTTACAGACTTACTGAATATTTGTAATTTTTCCTCTTTCTCAAATTTAGGAAACCACATTAAGCAATTAACGCTTAAGAGAAGCTCTAGGTGTTATTTAAACTAACTGCATCATTTCTGGATTCATGTTCTCTCTACAGGACAAGAAAAACATTTAACCAACCTGCATAATTTTCAAATTTTTTTTCCCAGGATTCAAAAGAAAAATCAAAAAGGTGCTAACATTGATTATTCTGTAAATAAGAAATTTATAGATGACAATCAAAACAGATCACTATTGGCTTCAATCCTAATAAATCCTTGGACACCAAATATTCAAACAATTAACTTGTTTCTAATTTGTAAATATTTTTTTAAACATTTAATGCTTCAAATGAAAATAGGCTTTAACAAATAAAACCATAGGAAAGCCTTAACTTTAAAAGAAAGTGGAAACTTATAATCTTAAATCTTTAAAGCATTTACCCTCTTTTGTCTTTGTATTTCTTTTGTAAATAAAATCCTCACTTTCAAAGTGACATTCTGCAAAATTCCAAAGCTAGTTATTGATGACAAACTCCAATACTAGACTTTGAAAATCAAAGTAAAGATTCAACCCACACAATTTAAATCTTTGTTTTGTTTTGTGAAACAAATTCAATCCAATTTCAATTCAACTTTATTTATCAACATACAATTTCAACGAACAAATTAATTGAAGTATCTCTACTTTTCTAAATAATTTCAAAATTCTATTTCCCATCCTGCAAGCCTACAAATTGAAACAAACTCTAAAAGGAACTTTCAACTATCAGGGTTGTAAAATAAAACACTCACGGTTAAACCTTGTTTAACAAATTTAAGAATAATCAACCAGTTAAATTTTTTTAAGGCTAAATAACAACAACAGTTAAACATGATGAGTCAACAGACAACCGACCAATTTACCAAACTGGATGACCTTCAAACAACATTGGAAGCATGGACTTCTAATTTAATTTCTAGCTTCACAACACGGGTCAAGGAAACACAGCCCGAGGAACTGAAGCAACTCACTGAAGAACTTTTGAATGAACACACTGAAAAACCACTAGAAGGCAAGGACCCCACCAGTGTGTTAGTAAGTTTGCGCTAACATTAGTCGCAAGATTAAAGGTAGCCGAGAATGAGCTAGCAAATCAACAAACAACGATCTTATCTCTCCAAGAAGAGAATGAAACACTGAAAGAAAATCTGGAACAATCTCAAGAGGAGAATGACAAAACTCAAAACCAACTGGATGAAGCGGTACAAGATTTGGACCGTGCAGAGAAAGAAAATAAATGGTTGATGCATAACAATGACATGTTTCACCAAGACAACAATGAACTTGAAGATGCACTTCAAGACACAAAGAAGGAACTCAGAAGAGTTGATGGTCAAATTGAAAATGTGAAGAAGGACTATAAGGAATGTTAACTGCTCCTAAAGGAAAGACATGAACACCGCGCTCCCTCGCCCGATTCCCATTTCGAATACGGACGACCGCGTGGACAGCGTGCGTGTGCCCCTTCAGACCGCGACCTTGACAAGATCACGCAAAATATTGCCAAATTTGATCCAGGACCTACGGGTTCACCTGACGCCAAAGTCTATCTACAGGACATTGATTACTACCTGCGTAAGTATCCTGAAGCTACGACTGATGATCGCATCTATCTGATCAAACTAACATCTAACAGGTCAGTATCAAAATTCATAGACAGACAGCCGACAAACATCAAAGCAAACTACATGCTGCTCTGCGAAGCCATCGAAAAGGAGTTCTCCGACGACTGCCTACAGGCAGGGCTAACCGCAGCCCTAGCCGTGAAGCAAGGACGCTCAGAGCCAACACAAGCCTACTACCAGAGACTCCTACTTGCATATTTTGGATCTCAAAATACACCAGGGATGGAAGAAGACCACAATTTCAAGACCCTCTTCATCCAAAACCTCCATCCCACTGTGAGTCATTACCTGGGAGTTACAGCTAACCCAAGGTCAAACTCAATAAGTCAGCTGAGAGAGTTTGCACACAACGCGTTCCAAAAACAGCAACAAAGCCGCAACAAGCACGCTGAGCCTGCCACAGTGCTAGCTATTAGCGATGCATCTAACACCTTGGAGTTTGAAGGAGCTCCTCGCTCTACTCCACCTCCTACACTGTGAGTACATAAACAGCCAAAGCATTTTCCCAGCCGACCTCATCAAGGTCAAAACCACACTATGTCCTCTCGATATCACTTTGGACCAACTTTGCGAAAACCCGACTACCGTCGTAGACCATATCCACGGGATAGGTCACGAGAACGCGATACGGACTACCATGATGACAGATACCGATACAAAGACACGCGTAACCGCGACAAATGGTCTCCATCCCATCACAGAAGCTCAGAAGCAGAGACCTATCACAAACCTTGAAAGGAAGAAGAAACTCCTACATTCAGTAGAGAAGATATTGAAATTGTCAAACATCTCCTAGCAGAGATTCAAAGCTACAAAGAAAACTGCTAACATTCTAGCTATATCAGCTGTGCCAACTCAAAACAAGCTTTCCAAAAGAAGGAAACGCAAGAAGAAAATCCCTCATGCAAATGAGGAAGGACCAAAGGACTCAACGCAGTCCAGTGCTGTTATGGCAGCCCAACCACAGGTCACAGACCACTCCTAATGACATTTCGCAACTCTGTGTCGAACCACCGGTTCCACAATTCCTATGCGATTTAAACGAGAGGGGAGTGGCACGGAAATTCTACCTTCCACTGACCCTTGAAGACATGGTGTGTCAGGACGCTGTTCTAGACACCGCTGCTGAAATCACTCTCATGTCACACACCCTTTTTTGACAAACTACATGTAGCCGCTAACCGCGCTAACAAATATTTGAAACTGGAACCCTGTTCATTAGCCGTGCGACCATATGCGCTCACTAAAACAACCCTGTTGGGCGTATCACTACTAAACATGTCCATTGGACCCATGACCTTGACACATCCGGTCTACGTGTCCAAACTTGATGCCATTCCATTGCTTGTTGGCAAAGACCTACTGAACCGTTTTGAGCCACTGATTGATTTCAAGAACCTCAAACTATGGGCTCAAACGCAACACCCTCACCCATTTGACCCAACAAGGACAACTGAATCCTTCAAATACAAGGTCACACCAAGGAATCAAATGACCTTGAAAACTCAATGGGCGAGCAGAAAACCCCAAACAGCCCCCTTGAAACCATTGATACCCATGATTCAATGGTGGTGTCACATTGTGAAACCCACCCACCCGCCCATGAGGCCTGCATGGTCACAAGAGCCACACCAACCGGCTCTCTAGACCCTCTGAAACCTCAAGTTTTTGCAACTATGAACCCAACCTTTGCAAATGCAAGGCGCACAGTCACTAAACCTTGCAACCAAATGATCCATAAAACCGTCAAACACCGGTCGGATAAAACGATACATGCGCTGCCCCCATCTAAACCCTTTGACATACCAAACCTAAAACCACTTCATGCGACACAACCTTCTCTGCAGCTATACAATGGCACTCCTGTTCATGCTTGCGACAAACCATCATCGCCACCGCTCAGAGTTCCTCAAAACCAGAGGGGGGTGATGACTGCCAATGCCCATAACATTCCAGCTGCAGAACACAAAAGCGTCAAAACGACATACAAAGCTCCCAAGGCTGTATTTCAAAAACATTCGGACCGAGTCGCCAAACAACACAAAGCGTACAATGATCAAAAACTCTTGCATGACAAACTGCAAAGGGGGACAAGATCTTCCACCCCACATTTGTACCGCAAACACCTGAAATAAATTTACAGGAAAGGAAAATCACTCCTAAACTCCTGCCCGAGTGGATGAATCCACACATTGTCAACAACAAACTTTGGCCACTCAAGTGCCAAATCCAGGACCCCATTTTCAAGTGGGCTCACCAAAATCAGAGTAACCTTTAACAAAACCCCATGGGACTTTTCGGGTACAACACTGTCAAAGTAAGTCCATAAATAAGATTAAAATCAAACCTACGTCTGAGAAATAACTGTAGCTAACTACTAGCCTCAGGTGCACTCAGTCAGATTTCTCCAAGCAATTAGTTAACTGCATCAAAACCTCCAGAAAGGAAAGGGCATATTAAAACCAAATTAGCCCTTAAACTAATTTCAAAGACCTCTGTAAAATCTAATAAACTTCAATCAACTTACTATTATCAAATAGTACACGCAAAAACATTCAACACCATTAGCTTGAGTTAATAACATTAAAACGCCATTAAAGGTGAAAAACAAGCACAAGGTTTAGAGTTCAATCTCTTAATCTCTATTCTGTAATTTCCCTGTTTTGGGATCAATAAAGAACATCTATCTAAAAGAAATCATTACACCTCTGAGAGGAATTTTTGTTTGCCAACCAGGTATCTAAAGAAAGATCAACAAGAAGATTAAAATCCAAAACCACTCACTTTTATGTTTGCCAAGATGATGGCCCTCTATCAGTTTAGCCATCTGCCTAGCAATCACACCCACTGTTACCCAGTCAGAATTGGGCCAAGCCAAAACGAAAGGTCAAAGATCCTCGGGTGGATTCACAATAACAGCCTCATCATTAGAGCCTCTTGTTAGCCTTAGCATGCCCACTCTTACCTCGGTCAACACCGCTAAACCGAAACACCAGGTTGTTGAACCACAAACTGTTACCAAGATCTTACAAGACACTGTGTTGGTTTTGAATGCTGGCTTCGAAGCTTCTATCAAACTCAACAAGGTCTTGAACTCTTTGCTCTTTGTGTTAAAGGTTTACTATACTCACACACAGCCAATGTATATGTTACTCTCAGAAGTAGCTAGAAACATTAGCTTTTCAGTTAACACTTTAGCAATGAATATGCTCTCTCATCATATCCTTTTTGCAGTAAACCCAAATTTACTTCTCACTACCATCCAAAGAATGATAACGACATCCTATGCTCACTCAGTTTTTCTGAACAAAAGCCTCAAACACCCTATGATTTGGACATCTGTGGAACCATGGTTTAGGCTAAATAAACAAATTCAATTTGAACCTCCTTGAGTCACCTCAATATTGATTAGTCTGAACCTCTACCTCAAATATGAAAGAAGTTTATTTTTGCTTTTGACTAAGATTTTTGGATACATGCATGTGTATATACAAATAATCCTTTTTACTTTATTTAGATTTTATGCACATTTAAACTGTTTTTGAAATTTTGAATAGATATTTTTCAGCAAAACCAAAACATTTACATCAAGTATGTCAAAACTCACATACTTCTAGTTCACTTTTATGTACCCAAAATTTTTAAATCTTTACAGGCCTATACAGAACTTTACTATATCCTAGAAAATTATACAATGTTTATATTTGGTCATGCCCAAATTATTTTTGAAATTTCCAGAAGTTTTTCAGAAAACCAATTTTAAGGACCTACACTTTGGAATAGATACTGTTTACACGCTTAAGACTTATCGACATCAGAACTTTAGTTCAGCATTTGGATCAAGCCTCGCCAAATTGGGATTTGATGCCTAGGATTGCTATCAACCCTGAATCAACGTCACCATTGATACCAGAGGGGGGACTGTAGCATCATCTCACTTTGGCTGAGCAATAATTGTTCTTCTGCTTAAAGACATTTTGTTTCACCCAGGAGCAAGACAGTCAAAAAATGGATTTTCTTCCCCCAGGCCACAGCTGAAATTCCATTCCTTTGTTAAAACCAGCCTAAGAAATTCCCGCTATGTCCAGCTTTGGTTTTATTGCCCCCATAAACATGGAGACATGGAGACCTGGCCACACAGATCCACAACTCAGTTAATTTCCTTAAACTCTGGGACATGCTGGATTTAACCTGTGAACTTTAAAGTACACTTTACAAACTCAATTCTAAACCTTCCCTTCTTTTCAGGACTATGAAAAGCAAATGGACTCTGATGTTTTTAATGTGGAAAATCAATAATATGTGTGAAATGCATTAATCTGATTTTATATATATACGCATGTTAAAAATGTTTAAATGAATGTTTATTCCTGCATGTTGATTTAGAAGCACTGCTTATAAGATACACTAAGGTTAGTTTAGTTATACATGCAGTGTGTAAAAACATATTCCAATGTATTTAAAATTGTGTGTATTCATGTGGACCGATATCACATTTCACCAGTCTTCACGGAACCCCAGCTTCTTCATCCTATTGGTCTCTCACAGACGAGGCCTGTTATTGGACTAAAAGTTCATCGAGCCCGCCCACGAGGGACGGTCATTGGCTGAGATTCCGGTCAACCCGGAAGCCCGCGAAGGCTCAACAGAGCTTATAAAAAGGAGGAAGACCCTTTGCTTCACCCCTTTTTTCACCGATCTCTGATTCATCTTATCGGCTCTTTTCCCCTTTTTTTTCGACGCTCTCTCTATTGTACATTGTCTACACACAGCAAGCAAGAACTTTGGGAAGAACAAAGGACCTTCTGAACAGACTTCTACCACGTGTCGCTTTTCTGAACACAGAGCAGATAACTCGTAATTTGTTTATGTAACTTTGTATTTTAATTTTTTTTTCTTTTTCTCTTAAATGTCTAGGAATTCCTATTTCTTTGAGTTCAACTCTTAATCGGAGTTAAACTCCAATTTTTATTTATCGCTTTTTCTTTGTTGAACTTTCTGTAAAACCACCGTTTAACTTTAATGTAAGTTTTAATCTTGACTTTATTTTTGTAATATTTTTCTTGACCAGTCACACACCAGAAGCTATTATTTTTATCGAAAGTCAGAAACTCTTTAATTTGAGATCGGATTAGATATCTTTAATTAATTATTATCAAAGGCCTCTGAGAAGACGCAGCTCCCCACATCACGCGCAGCTGAGGAATCAGCATGCTTCTGCAGGATTTCAACCATTGAGATCAAACCTACGATCTCATAAATCTCATTCATCGTCAAGAGAATATTTGCGGGACAAATATTCTGGGTTTTGCCCCTGAACAACACTTCAAAACTTCACGAAGACGACGACAGAATGTTAATCATCATCAACGAGGAATCACGTGAGCTGCAACTTTAATTCATCTGCTGAATTAAACGTCTGAGGTTCGGTAATAATTTGTGTATCTAATCAGATGCAAATTAAGAAGCCATTAACATAACTCTTCTTTTCGTTAAAATTCCGTTTTTATTTTCTTAAGATTAATCCAGGACTTTCCATATAATTAGCAAACTTTCTCCATAAATCTGCGTTGTTTCCATAATCTGTTATCTCAAACTGATAGAAACTGGTTTCTCAGTTTAACCCTGGTTCCGAAAATATTGACATTGTTAATCCATCATTTACAAGATTGATTTTATGATTAATGGAATTACTGCAATGTCTGTTAATCATTCCGTTTAATAAATATTTGAAAATGAGAGAAGTTGTTGAGAATTTATTTCATCTGAGTCTGTTCAAGCACGGGTATCAAATTCACAGAAAATTTTTGAGACTGATTATTAATTAATTTGAGTGATTAAACAGGTATAAAGTGAAATTAAAATTAAAATTGCTTCTTAAAGATAGAAGCTGGTGAGTGTTAACTTTTCTGATGTATACAAAACGAGATTTGATCTCAGATTCCAATACATCAATATAAATTAAATAATTCATACCTGATCATATTTATTAAAATTCCATATTTTCTTCTACATTAGCTGCAGTCTTTGTTCAGCTGCAACGGTATACAATAAATATACATTGATACATTAATAACATTCAATGGGTATGTGACCTGGACTACAAAAAGGACTTGGCATAGTGTTTTACCTACTTACAAGTAAACAGGTTAAAGCTCAGTCGAGTTCATCTTTGTTCTTAATTCAAAGAACATAGCAGGCGTTGGGTTTTTTTGTCTGCGCAGGCACAAAGGCTATACCCTCACCTAGCCTTCTCATTTATGGCAAATTTCCGGCAGGTTTAGCTAGGTTACCATAGTAACTTTAGTTTTATGACAATCAGTACCTTGACATTGGCCTCGCTCTTGTACACCCTCACTTCCAACATGATTTGGCATTGCTTCTTATGCTACGTTTTCATAGCATTGACTCTGAAACAACTTCTCAGTCACATTAACACCATGCACAGTCACAGTCCTGATTTTCACATGGTGTGTGGAATCGATGGCTGTCCAAGTGAGTCCAGGGTGTATAACTCCCTTTACTACCACGTAAAGTGGACACACGCATATCATCTCCTAGTTGAAACAGCCGAGGAGGACGACTCACCACGGATTACCGGGACAGGGTACAGTCAGAAATGACCAAAGTAATGCCAGACCTGTGGCTCAGGCTGACACAACGCATTCTTCAGGGACTGACAAAGGCTCAAACTGTTATTCGAATGGCAAGTTGTTGTTTTTTTTGTTTTTTTATACGAGTTACACAGTTCGTTACTCCCACGGTTATAATCTGTCACCACACATTACATTACAGAACCTAAAAGCGCAGATCAATTAACCTACATTTTGATTGCAAAAATATGGAGATAACTCACCTGGCTGAAACGTGGATGATGGATGCAGCAGCAGGAGGCAGAAATGCAAAGCTGCAGTTCAGTCAAACTGTAGTTACTCATCCTTCTACTGTTAAAGTGTTGAAATCAGCAGTAAAAGCAAGTTAGCCAACTTGCACCATGATATACATGTTCAAGGTCAGCTCAGTGAAATGACTATTAAGCACAATCTAAATGTAAATCAAAGTCATGATGTGTTCACATGTAACCGAAAGAAAGAGAAATTTAGGTACTCTATAATAAAATGCTGTGTATCTGCACAGAGAATTAAAGTGAATAAATAAAACTAACCAAATTACTACTCAGTGATTTTTCTTACAGGAAGAAATCTAGCTAGTTTACCCAGGTAGTCACTGACAGATTGTCTGTAGTGCTACATAACAATACCAATATTTTCCCTGTCTTAATAGATCATTTTTTGTTAATCTGATTCAGGTTGGATTTCAAGAAGATGGGGCGGAACACTAGAACACTGACCTTTCTAAACTTGCAACTGAGATTTCTTCTTCAAGCCAGAGAAATACATCGATTGACACAGGTAATTTATGCCATTGATTTTCCAATAAATTACATTTTATTGTTAGTAGCTAGCTTAAAAGCAATAAGCAGTGTAGAATGACTTGGGCACTCTTCAGATCTGGCATCTCGGCTGATCCAATCACAAATGGACAGCTTTAGGTATATAGACTGTCTCCACATGCTTCTTTAGTGACCACTTTGATCGAATCTCACTTACCCACCGTCTATAGAAATAGATTTATATAAAATGTGCTCATCCACTATATTTTCTAAGCATGACCTCAGAATCGATACAAAACAATAAACACAATACTTACACTTGTATTTCACATTGTTTACTTGTGATCCCATTGCTCAAAACATTATAAAACCAAGTGTAAAGAGGTCTTAGAGCTGCAGAAGTCAATAAATACTCTGTCACAGTAGTTTTGGTAGAAAGAACTTATTTTGATCGTTGCATGTTACCACAAGCATAAATTGGGATTTGGGGGGTGGGGGGTGGCATGCTTTAAAAATTAATTTTTGGACAGTTAGCAGAATCTTTTCAGTTAACCAACCAATGATCACAGAAGAAAATACTATTTCTCAGCTTAACTTTTATTGAACCACGCAGGGAGTCAGTACATGGCCATGGATCCTCGCAGCTCAGTCTCCTGGGAAGGACTCAGAATAAAAGCATTCACAGCTACATATAGGCAAGTTAATGGACATTTGTTCCTGCCTTTATGGCTTTATGGCCTCCTTTCAGTGTCCATATGTCTCCTTTATGGCATCCACATCTTCTTCACGCAACCCCCATGCCCATATATGGAAACAGGAACAGACACTTTCCTTTGAAGCTATTATGTGTGTGTGCACGTGTGTGTAGTATGTGAGTAAGCAACTGATGTTTATGTGTGAATGGTTGGGACTTGCATGTCTGAATGTGTGTGTGTGAGTGTATGTGTGGATCTAAGAGATATGTGTATGCAAGCACTTTTTGTAATATCTAATTAGCTAATCTTCACTATTTATTTATTATAACAATGCCCCTCCCCTGACCTGGGGAAAAAAAGAGAATTGCCCCCCCTCCACAAATATCATCATAAACCTATCTATGTCATGTTACAGAACTGAATAAATTGCACTTTAACCAATGCTAAGGATGCATACAAAACAAATATTGTTTGGGGGGAAATAGGCAACTTTTTTCCCTCACTTTTTTCATGTAAATTTACAACTTTTTTCTCATTAATTTGCAACAATTTTTGACATTTTTCTTGTAAATTTATAACTTTTTTCCTGACTATATACATATATATAGATGTTTTTTTTTTTTTTTTTCACATTTTACAGGGTTTGAATTCTTCCCATTAACAAAATCTTGCATATTGCCCCTCCAAAACCTAGAAATGGTGCTGACTACAGTAATACTGATCATGTCCCCGTCAGTACTTACTCTGGACAAAATGTTCTGGTTATTGTTCCCCCAACAGTGAGATGAAGTATCTGCCCATGCGTATTACTGACAATATTTAACGGAAAGGTTCCTTTTAAAGAAAAGTGTGTGTGTGTGTGTGTGTGTGTGTGTGTGTGTGAGTGAGAGAGAGAGAGAGAGAGAGAGAGAGAGAGAGAGTTGGCATGTTGACTGCATTTCTATATGAGAGTTATAACGTACAGCTTTTGTGGTTTGTTCGCTTTCTCCTTCACAGAGAACTGTTAACCAGATGGTGAGTGGAGTCCAACAACATCAAGCAGCATTATTTGAGCACCTTAAACAGCAAATGAGTGATGTGACTGAGAGACAAGGGGACTTGCATCAACTAAAAAGTGATACAATGGGGTTATTTGACCAGTTTTTGGACCCTTTCAGTAAAATTGCTTCCACCCATTTGCAGAATAAGACCATCAAAGAACTGTTGCAACCAGTTGAACCAGAGATTGGTGTCACAAAACATACAGTATGTTATGTGAAACGTGGAAATTCCTGAGTTCTTACTATTAAAGACCATTGTTTTTATTATATACACTACCATTCAAAAGTTTGGGGTCACTTAGAAATTTCCTTATTTTTGAAAGAAAAGCAGTTTTTTTTTCAATGAAGATAACTTTAAACTAATCAGAAATACACTCTAATATCTAATATACATTACTAATGTGGTAAATGACTATTCTAGCTGCAAATGTCTGTTTTTTGGTGCAATATCTACATAGGTGTATAGAGGCCCATTTCCAGCAACTATCACTCCAGTGTTCTAATGGTACAATGTGCTTGCTCATTGCGTCAGAAGGCTAATGGATGATTAGAAAACCCTTGTGCAATCATGTTAGCACAGCTGAAAACAGTTTAGCTGGTTAGAGAAGCTATAAAACTGACCTTCCTTTAAGCAGGTTGAGTATCTGGAAAAAAAACATTATTTCAAATACAAATCATTATTTTTAACCTTGTCAATGTCTTGACTATATTTTCTATTCATTTTACAACTCATGATGGTAAATAAGTGTGACTTTTCATGGAAAACACAAAATAATTGTCTGTGTGACCCCAAACTTTTGAACGGTAGTGTACCATTGGTGAAAAGTTTGGAGCAGCTGTTGTCACATCCAACAATTCTTGCAATGATTGATAGGGAGCCACAGCCTTGCAAGAATGGATTTCTTCATGATTTTATTGATGGAGATATTTCCAAGTCACACCCACTGTTTATGAAAGTTCCCACAGCATTGCAGTTGTTTGTATACAGATGAAATTGAGCTATGCAATCCTCTTGGACCTTGGGCAAACACAAACAAATTGTTAGTGATTTATTACACCTTAGGTAACATCAACCCCAAATACAGGTTAAGACTACCTGCTATTCATCTGATTGCCATGGTAAAATCAAAACATCTTTCCCAATGTGGTATTGATGAGCTATTTGAGAGGATTAACCATGACTTAACTAAGCTGTGTGATGGTGTCCAGGTTGTCACTGCAAATGGGGAGAGGACAATTTATGGGGCATTGGTGTCTGTGTGTGGAGACACTCTAGCTCATCATGAAGTTGCTGGATTGAAGGAAGGAGTGGGGTTTACTTATAGTAAATGCAGGCATTGTTAATGCAACTTTGAAGACATGCAGGAACAATTTAATGAAGATTTCTTTGTTAAAATTACAATGGCAAGTTATAACTAACTAACTAACTAACCTGCACTTATATAGCGCTTTTCTAGTCACAAAGACCACTCAAAGCGCTTTCATTAATACTAACCCTCTATTCTAAGGGCCTATAGGAAACAGATATCTAGGGACAATTTAGAACAGCCAATTAACCTAACATGCATGTTTTTGGCATGTGGGAGGAAACCGGAGAAATCCCGGAGTAAACCCACGCAACACGGGGATAACATGCAAACTCCACACAGATCACTGTTGGTCGGGGGCTGGGATCGAACCCACGATCCCCACAATCCCCCGGCCAAGGGTAAACTGTGCTGCCGCAGTGCTAACCACTGCGCCACCGTGCAGCCCGCACGGTGACATGTCAATGTCATTACCTGCATTGTAATGACATTGAAAAGGAAAGTACTGACTTTCTGAAAGACACTTTGAAAACATCATACGGTATAACTAGGAGAAGCAAATTAACGGAATTTGCTCACTTTGATATAATCAATCAAACTCCACAAGACATCATGCCTGTTATTCTTGAAGGTGTTGCCCCATATGAAATTAAATGTGTTTTAAAACATCTTGGATTGCATATGGATTGTGACACATTCAGTGGTGCAATTGCTGGATTCCCTTATTCTCCTGTGGATGCTAGGGATAAACCTTTCCCCATATCTGTCAATACATTGTCATCAAATGACAATAAATTAAAACAGTTTGCTGGGAGAGTGAATGGTTGTCTGTCTCTCTGTGTTGGCCCTGCGATAGACTGGCGATCTATCCAGGGTGTACCCTGCCTCTCGCGCAAAGATGCTGGGATAGGCTCCAGCCCCCCAGCAACCTGAAAAGGATTAAGCGGAAGATGATGGATGGATGGATGGATGGAGTTTGCTGGGAAGATGCTGGTTTTGTTAAAGATCTTGCCATTTCTCATTGACAAAATCAAAGAAAATGATTACACACAAATGCTACTTAACCATTTGAGTGTGAGAATTTGCATGCCCCTAGTGGCAGAGCGCGGTGCTGTACCTGTCATCTCACTCTGACATCGCTGGCTCTGTTGGTCTGCCAGTTTCAGAAGGTGGCAGGCATGCATTGGAGAACTCAATGGATGACACGTAATACACCAAAGAAGAAGAACTCCTCATTTCCTTTTCCTGTTTTCATGATTTTAGCCCAGAAAGCTAATGACTACCGTCCATCATCCTGCGCCGTCACTTAGACGGCTTCTTACACGGAATATAGCCGTGGGATACAAGCAAAATTTATGTGGGATAATCATAAGACTTTGTAGATGTGGTAGAGAATGTAAAAGACCCACAGAACGCAAAAGAACGACCATGATGGATGAAAACGCAGCAACCACAGCAGCGAGCAAATCCCCTTAGCCACGGGTAAGTGAGGAATTTCTGTGTTTGTTTTTTTTTAATATTGTACTGATTTCTTGTTGATATACTTTGAAGATAAGGTGATGAGGTACCTCTGTACAAAAAATGGTGTCAAAAGACTGAACCATTCTTTGTGTAAATATGTCCAAAGTCCACTTTTGACTGAGTTATGTAATTCAATATAGCTGACGTAGCATTATGCAAATTAGATGCATAAAATCACTCCAATCTGAACTTTGAATCATATTTTACATCTTTCTAATTGACAGTAAACCATTATATCTTACCACTTTCAAGTTATAGCCTTGGAAATCTGAACGATTTTATTGACAAAAATATCTACCACTCTTGACCAGTAGGGGTTATGTTGTGGATAATCAGGCCGAGCGTTGAGAGCAGATGAATCTTTATTCTCTTCGTCTCACATCCACCAGAATCCAAAACATTAGAAACACAGGTTGCAGGCACTCTCTTTTTTATTAACCCTCCTCCGCTACCTGAGGTGCTGTATTTATATATCAACCCCCCATGACAATTCCCCTTGTCCCCCTGCACCTTTTGGCCCTTTTCCACTAGCCCAGAACACCTCGCCACGTCTTGATTCACTTCGACACGGTTCTGCTCGGTTGTGTCTCCATTACAACCGTGTTAAGCTGGGGTGGGTGGGATTTCTATAACAGCAAGGCGGCGCCACACTCCCATGATGTAAAACACGCACCCCAAGCAAAACATTACACATGCATCATGGCGGCTGTACAAGGCGACTCCTCGGTCTGTGGCTTTTTTCACCGTAAATGCAAAAAAGGACCGCCAGACACGGGTACAGGCAGCGAGATGAAACACTCTGGAATAGTTCTGCAGCTTCTGGGAGAGCCGAAGACGTGAGGATACAAACTAGGTCATATATGACGGTAAGCTAATATTGCTAATGCTAGTTTGCTATAAGTACGTCGTACTACACTGTAATGTCTCCAACTCATCGCTGTTAGGTACTAAAATATGTATGCTGTGTGTGTTTCAGATGGCTCTGTTGTGGGGAAATTACCGCTTCAAACTGTCGGTCTGGGCGTTCAGCACAGCCTGTCACTGATGTCAACACAGCTTCACAAACGATCAGTGGTTGTAAAGCTTAAGAATGTCTGTAGAAACGTTTATTTCCTGTGCAACAAATTGCTCTGATCTGCGTGAAAATCATGGAGAGACTGTTGAGACATCATGGACGTACCTGCTTCTGCAGCACTGAGTCTGAGGTGGTGTCATAGAAAAAAATGATCAGCTGACACAACTTGATCGCCATGTTAATAACTATATTAGCCACAAAATATATATTCAAAAAGTAAACAGTACTGAGTTAGGTATAATAAGATATATTTGACAGTTATGATGCATTTTAGGCCAAAACAAACTTGATCTAGGATTAAAAGCAATTAAAATAATGCAGTCACAAGGTTACATGGAAAATACTGGATTTACTAGATACATGTACTGTAGAAATATATATTCTCTGCATCAACAATGTACTAGACATGCATTCATGTAGTATTGCACTGGGAATTGCACTGACAATAAACCTCTGAAGTTTCTGCAGATGTCTCTTTTTTTTATATGTGAAGGTTACCACTATGTGGCATAAATTAAATACTGAAAGACTGGAAAAGCTGTCTAAGAATAATCCAGCAGTTTGAGAAATCACTTTTGGTTTGGTGTAAGTCTGTCAACAGAATTATGAACCATAAACCAGTTTGTGTTAAAATGTTAAATCCCAATAAACCTAATCTGGGGGCTTCCAATCATGTGTCATGGGGGGCCAAGACCCTGCAGGTTCTCTCTTCTACCCAGTCTCTTCAGCAGGTGTTCTCACTGACAACAATCAGTGGAAGAAGTTCAGTGGAATCTGCTGTTGAAGACACTGGTTGGAGGTAAAGCCTGCAGGGTCTTGGCCCTCCATGGCACATGATTAGACACCCCCGCCGAAATCCATTATGATGAAGAGCAGATGCTAATTTGACCCAGAATTCCTCCATATACTGGTACTGTCACTAAAGTGTGCAGGGTCTTCTGCGGTGGCATATCCAACAATACAGTCTTCAATTAATAAAATAATTGTTTTGGTTACTTTTTTCATAAAAATGAGCCATTATTTTCAAGGTCACCGATAAATCCTTTTTACAGTTGACGCTTTTCCCACCGGTGTCTTAACAGACAAAATAGAAAATTATGATGCAAACACATAAGTCACTAAATTGTTTATTACAATCAGCAGCAAATTCCAGATTATTCAGAATGTGAAAAATTCAAATTGTAAAAAAAAAAAAAAAAGAAACTGGAATGGTTCACACACGGCAGCCCCGCTGCCTCACTGAGAAGCAACTGGATCAGCCCCTCGTACTGGTCCTGGTTGAGCAGATCTTCAGCCTGCATCTCTGTAAATAGTGAGGCAAGGTCCAGTTGGGGTGGACAGTTTCCCTCTTGCCTAGACAAAAGACAAATGGGTGGTGGTTAATTAAAGCAAGTTTAAAACATATTTGGGAAATACACTTGTTGCTAAAAGCCAGTGGTGGAATGTGAATTAATGAATTAATCTTTATTTCGGATTGATTAAAAGTAAAGATTAAAAGAAAATAGAATAATATAACAAAGGGGAAAAAATATAACAAGGTCAAATTAAACAGTAACTCCTCTGATTATACAGTTCAACATAGGTTATCTGAAATGGGTGATGGCTGAAGCTGCAGCTTATATTGCCCACCATATTTCATCCAAGTATTCAAAAGAAAAACAAAACAGGAGCGATTACAATGTGAATGTGACAATAAAGTACTTTGTTGTTGTATTTAACCACAATTTTCATGTAGCTGTGCTTCAGTAGATTTTACAAGGGCTGGGTTACATTTAAAATCATCTGTTTTTACTGTGGCCTCAGCAATCAGAATGAATTAATACATTCACTTGAATGGAATATAGTACTTTAACTGAAGGTGTGCATCACTGAGTATGGAGTCGCTCAGTAAAAATATGAAGTTTTTATCAATAAAAGTTTGTCTTGTCTGTAAAAGTGTCTCTTCTTGCCCTGGCTTCATGTGTGGGTGGTGTTTTGTACTAGCATTGCTAAAATATAAAAGGGAGCACTACAATGGGTCTCAAATATTTGTAATGTGTCCTGTTACTGCATGAGTTTATTGATGATAGACTATAAACTACACATATAAAGTAAATTATATTGACAACTGAACATCTCACATTCGCCAAAACATACAGTTGTGAACATAACTCACAAAGGATCACACAAGTGATCTGACAAAAAAAATAAATACATTAACCCCTTGCACTCCGGTCAATTTCCCTAAAAACGCCCAAAAATAATGTGCCCAAAGTAAATCGAAAGCTGTTCTTCAACTCTTTGCAACATCTTCATGGGGTTGGTCTCATTTAAAGGAAAACACTTTGAATTTTTTGGCAAAACAGTCATAATCTCTGTAAGTGCTCCGGCCACTGAGTTACAGTCATCTAAACATAGTGAACTTGAAGAAAATAAATTTGGCCTGGGTGTTTTTTTGGATACAAATGCTTGCAAATAACACACAGCTTCAGAGCCGGGCTGGAAAATGCAACAGAAATGTAGAACAAATTGTTATCCAGCTGAGGTCCAAATTTTGTAACAATACCACAAAAAATGAATATATTACACAGCTTTTTCCTCAGGTAGTTCCCGGGCGTTTTTGAACTGTGCCAAATTGTGCCAAATGGCACAGTTTGGAAAAACGTCTGTAACTTTTGAATGATTCAATATAGAAGCTTCATCTTGGGCTCTAATGAAAGGTGACACTAAGGGCTGTGTGTGTGGGGGGGTGGGGTTGCCCCCCCCCTCGCTACAGAGGACGGACATCGGCCATCGTTACATGACGGATTAGACTCATGTGGCTATGTGGCGACCGCGGCGCAGTGACCGCGGCTTCCCCCCCCTCGCTACAGAAGAGTAGCGGGGGGGGGGGGCTTCACGGTCCAGACACAGTGAACGAACCGTGTACCGCGGCGCACACACTTCGGACTCCGTGCGCCGCACAGTTGTAATTTACCGATCGGTCAAAAGTCATTTTTTGATTACAGTTTTCAGGGATAAAGAATAATTTAGCTTATAACACTTACCTCTTCACAGCAGCATTGTCCTGGCGAACTTCTCTTCCTCATTGTCAGACGAACGCGACGCTGGTCCGCTCGTGGTTCCCGGTCAAAACATAATTCCATGATTGCGGTTTTGGCGAATGATTTACGACCTTTGTCGTCGGCCTCCGTCGGTCTATGATGACCATGGAAGAGAATCCTAAACGTCTATTCTGCTGAAATAAGTACAGGTTGCACTTGTGAGTGGTCTCCATGCTGCTGGGTCTGTAGCAGGTTCTTCCTGCGGGTCCTTTTTTTCATCTGTTGCAGCAGTCAGTCTCTTTTCACGCAGCCCGAACTTCTGTGCTTCAATTGGCTGGCTGCATTCACAGCGTTGGTAGGCGGGTCCTTGTTGCTAGGTTTTCAGTCATTGGTTCTTCAAGGTTTCAGAAACCCAATTCAAGGTTCTTATTAGTCGAATGAGAGGTCAATCATATCTGATCTGTTCGCGGCTGTGTTTGTAGTGGAAGAACTTTTTTTTTTTTTTCAGTGCGCGCTTGGACGCAGCGCCCTCGTGCATCCTAGAGCGCACGAGGGCGCACGAGAGCACCCTCGTGCGCTCTGGGACACAGAGACGTACCCATCCGCGGTACACCGAAGTGCAAGAGGTTAACAAGCGGTTTATTTTACAGTTGATGTGCCATATTCACACAATCAAATAAATCTCAGTTCAGTCCCTTTTATATTAAGTGGAAATTGTGCTACTTTGGTTTTGACACTTTACCTATAAAAGCAAAGGATTTCAGTACGTTCCACAGTGGGGAGGTCTGTTGTGGGGCGGCTGCTTTCCTCTTGCCTAGATGAACGACAGAAATGGATGGTGGTTAGGTTCAAGCAAGTTCAACACATATACAGGCACATCTCAAAAATTAGAATACCATGAAAAAATTCAATATTTTTGTCACTCATTTCAGAAAGTGAAACCCATATATAGACTCATTACAGGGACAGTGATATATTGAAAGTGTTTATTTTAATATTGATGATTACGACTACAGCCCATATTAACCAACACCTCAGCGGCCAACATTTATATTTAAAAACTATTTTTTTAAAGTTAATATTATGTAATATTCTAATTTTTTTGCCAAATTGAATTTGGGGTTTTCAGGGGCTGTAAGCCGTAATAATCAAAATTAAAATAAATAAACAGTTGAAATATATCACTGTCTGTGTAATGAATCTATATAATATACATATTTCTCTTTCTGAAATGAGTGACAAAAAATATTGAAGTTTTTCATGACATTCTAATTTTTGGAGATGTACCTGTATTCGGGAAATACACCTGTGAAAGTCAGTGGTGGGATGTGACAAAAATGCTTTGTTTCCCTGACAAGCACTGCAGGATCCACAGTATAGGTGTGTGGGTCTATTCTGATGCTTTAGAAAATTATATGAATGACTTTATAAATCACTGGTTTGAAAAAGCAATTTTAATATGACGAGATTTCAGCTCCTGTGGTTCATTTCACCAGTATCCACAATATAAACACTGAGGGAAGCTAACCCCTGGCATGTGGAAACACATTCTAGCATTAAATTGCACACAATTTAATGGCAGCACCAAAGTGCAATACGTACACAAACCAGGACTTTAACCAGGATTAACATATTTCATCGTTTTGCTCTCACAAGCGAATACTTAGGAGAAAACAAGCGCAAATCAGCATAGTTGGCTACTAGCTAGCTAGCTAGCTAGCTACTAGCTAAAACTCATTAGCCAGCACAAAACGGTGCTGTATGGCTCAAAAAAAGTGAGCTTACCACCAACAGGATAAATAAGCGAATAGATGCACATTATTACAAATCACTCACCATTGATGGTTCTCTCACGTTCGTCTTTAGCTTGTCCGTAGTCCGGTTCTATGCTGGGCTGCATCTCGGTGCGGGTCGCTTCTCTCACTGTGGATCTGCCACCAAGCAGAGAAAACTCTGCACCTCTTCGTTCGACCACAGTGTAGAGTTCCGCAAAACCTACAACGCTGTCTGTATTAATATCGTATTCACTCCGTGACCGAGTTAGTCCGTGAAATATTGCAAATGGCGGTGGTGTAGATTCATCAGAAGACGGTCGCTTTCGTGACGTTACGACCTGACCAATCAGCGGCGACCAGGCTGTTGAGGTCACATCTCGGCACGACTCAGCACGGTTGTAGCCTGCCCTCAAGCAGGCACGAAAATAGCACCTGTTAAACCATGTTGGGGCTAGTGGAAAGAGCAACAAAGCGTGCTGAGCTGTCCCGTGTTGGGCTAAGCGGGGCTAGTGGAAAAGGGCCTTTTGATCTGCCACCTCCTTAGTCTGAGCTCCGCAGTCTGATTCCAGCACCCTGCAGGGGCCATTGTAGGGCGGGCGCAATGGGGTCCGGTGGGCATCGCGCCTGACAAATACGAACGACGCGTCCTTCAAGGTCTTTGGCACAAAAGCCCAGGGAAAACAGTGGTGGGCCAGGCCAGGTAGTGTCCCTGCCCCCGTGCTATACCATGAACGAGGGGACGGATCGGTGTTCGGCGCGGGGTTATCCAGCAAAAATTCCCTGGGGAGCCGCAGCGGCTGGGAAAAAACCAGCTCTGCTGGGGAGGCCGCCAAATCCTCCTTCGGTGCTGAACGCAACACTAATAGAACCTACGGCAACCGGTGCACCCAATTTGCATCCATGAGCGAAGCCCTGAGTGCTGCTTTAAGCGATCTATGGAAACAGTCGTATAACCCATTGGCCTAGGGGTTGTACGTGGTCGTGCGATGAATTGTGACGCCCAGGCTCCGGGCCATGGTGGACCAGAGGTCGGAAACAAACTGCAGGCCCCAATCGGATGTGATGTCTGAAGGGGTACCGAAACGTGCCACCCACGTCATCAAAAAAGCGTGTGCAACTTCTGAGGACACGGTGGAAGCTAGTGGGACTGCTTTGGGCCAGTGCGTGGTGCAGTCCACCACTGTCAGGAGGTGCGTGAACTCCTGCAATGGCAGGAGGGGGCCCACGATGTCCATGTGAACGTGGTCGAACCGCTTAGCTGGGATATGGAACGGATCCAAGGGGGCCTTTGTGTGCCTGTACACTTTGGTTCGTTGGCACGCTACGCGAGCTGATGCCCACTGTTTCACCTGCTTGCGCAGGCTCGGCCAGATGAACTCCCACCATTTTGGCTGATGCGCGCACTCCTGGGTGCACCAGGGAGTGAACCGACTCAAAAACATGGTGGCGCCAAGCGCGTGGGACCACTGGGCGCGAGCGGCCCATGGAGACATCACGGATTAGTGGGGGCCCCCCGTCCTTCAGTACTCTGCTCTCCAGCCTTAACCCTGTTGGCCCAGACTGGAGCGCGCAAACGTCCGCATCACCAATCTCCTCAGCGGCCATGGCCGTGTAGTCTATCCCCACGTAGACTGGGGCCACTAATGCGCGTGAGAGGCAGTCCGCCACCACGTTAAGTTTACTGGCCACATGCTGAATGTCAGTCATAAACTCCGAGATCGTGGCCAGCTTTCTCTGCTGCCGGCCCAACCATGGTTCTGAAACCTTGGCCATCGCATATGTTAGCGGCTTGTGGTCCACGAACGCAGTGAAGGTGCGCTCTTACAGCCAGAACTGGAAGTGGCATATGGCCAGGTGTAGAGCCAGTAACTCTCTGTCGAACACGCTGTATTTATGCTCCCTGTTGCGCAAAGACCTGCTAAAAAAGGTGAGCGTCTGCCAAGAACCGGCGACGTGCTGCTCCACGATGGCCCCTATGGCCACGTCTGAGGCGTCAGTAGTGAGCGCTATCCAAGCCGCCAGGTCTGGGTGTGCCAGCAGTGCAGCGTTCGCCAGGGCTGTTTTAACCTCGGAAAACACCTGCTCTCATTCAGGAGTCCAGCCGACTCTGTCCGCCGGTTTCCGTTTCTAAGCACAGCATACAATGGCTGCATGAGCTGGGCTGCGTCGGGGAGGAAACGGTTGTAAAGAGTTAACCATCCCCAAAAACTCCTGCAGCGCCCTAACCGGCTGAGGCTGGGGAAAATTTGTCACTGCGCGCACCTTGTCCTGCAAAGGTATCGCTCCCTCCGGTGAGATGTGGTGGCCCAAAAAATCAATTCCTATCACCCTGAACTGGCACTTCGCCAGGTTGGTTATTAACCCTTGCTCCTCCAACCTCTAGAAAACTGTCCTGAGGTGGGCTACGTGTTCATCCTCGGACACGCTGGCCACCAGGATGTCATCCAGGTAGACGAACACAAACAGCAGATCGCGCAACACCACATCCATCATGGGTTGGAATGTCTGCACCACGCCCTTTAACCCGAAAGGCATGCATTAAAACTCAAACGGACCAAACGGGGTTATTACTGCCATTTTAGGTATGTCCTCAGCGTGCACCGGGGACTGGTGGTAACCGCGGACCAGGTCTATCTTGGAAAAAATGCACACCCCGGTGAGGTGAACAGAAAAATCCTGGATATGCAGGATGGTGTAGCGGTCGTGCGCTGTGGCATTATTTAATCTGCGGAAATCACCGCAAGGTCGCCACGATCCCTCAGCCTTAGGAACCATATGTAGCGGGGATGCCCATGGGCTGTTTGAGTGCCTGATGATGCCCAACTTTTCCAAGTTGGCAAACTCTTTGCGCACTATGGCCAGTTTAGCTGTGTGCAGGCGCCAAGGTCATGCGAAAACGGGCGGCCCCATGGTGGTAATGAAGTGCTCCACCCCGTGTTTAGTGACGGTCACCGAAAATGTCGGGACCGTGAGTGCTGGGAACTGGGTGAGTAGTGTGTGGAACCTACCCCCTCGAGCTGTGACGTTGGCTAGTGTTGTGGGCCCGGATCTTCGAGCTGTACAGGGGAGAGAATCAATAGACATTGCGTTAAACTGACGTCTGTTAGCAACATTGACTAGTAGTCCGTGTGCACACAAAAAATCAGCGCCTAAAATGGGGAAGCTGCATGCTGCTATGACTAATGTCCATTGGTATGTACGGCCGTGCAAGAATACAGTCAGTGTCCTCTCACCAAAAGTCTTAATGTCTGAGCCATTTGCGGCCGTCAGTTTGGGGCCACTAGTTCCTGCAACTGGTCGGCATAGGACGGCAGGATGAGGCTCTTCTGGGAGCCAGAGTCCACGAGGATCCGTCACTCCGAGCGGGAGTCTGTCACATAGAGCAGCTTGCTTGCTTCACCGGCAGTCGCAGCTGCTACTGACTGCCGGCCCTGGCATTTCCCGAGCGCTTGAATTGGTACGGTGGCACGCATTGGCGTGCGTCCTCTCCAAAACGGCGGTGGTAGAAACAGAGCATGTCTCTCAGGTGTTTCTTGGCCTCCGCTGCAGCCACCGTCGCTGGCTCCTCACTTCCACTGGCCGTCTCGCTGGGTTCCGAAGCCGCTGCGTTCACTGTGAGGGCTCTGGTGGTGAGGATGATCCGATCTGCATCTTGGGCTAGAGCCCGGTAGTTGCGCGCGGGCATCAGCGGCGAATTGGAAAGGACTGCCCTGGCCGCTGTCAGGAGGTTCCGGAGGAAAAGGTGGGCAAAGAGGAAATGCCCGTCATCTGTGCCCATCAACGCCAACATCTTCTCCATCAATTCAACCGCCGACCCATCTCCCAAGTCGGAGCGCATCAGGAGCCTCTCCGCCCTCTCACTGTCCAAGAGCATGTAGTGCCGGGTCAACGCGTTTTTCGAGAGCACCATATTTGTCGCGGGCTGGGGGCTGTTGGAGCAGGCTTGCCACCTGCAGGGTCGTGCGTGTGTCCAGTGCTGTAACCCCGTAGTAGTATCTGGTGTCATCTGCCGTTATTCCCCGGAACGCGAACTGGGCCTCAGTGTGAAGGAACCAAGACTTTGGGTCGTGTAGCCAAAAGTCTGGGAGTTTGACCAAAACGGCGCACGCGTTGCTGGCACTTCCTGTCTGGGTCGTCTCCAGGGTATTCACCTCGCATTCCATTGTGCGTCAAGGGTCACCAGTGTGGAGAGATGAATAATCAGACCGAGCGTTCAGAGCAGATGAAACTTTATTTTCTTCCTCTCACATCCACCAGAATCCAAAACATTAGAAACACAGGTTGCAGGCACTCTCTTTTAGATTAACTCTCCTCCGCTACCTGAGGTGCTGTATTCACATATCAACCCCCCATGACAATTCCCCTTGTCCCCCAGCACCTTTGATCTGCCATCTCTTCAGTCTGAGGGAAAACTACTGAGGGAATGTCACAGTTCAGCGACAGACACATTCAAACGGTGTCACGACAGACACATTCAAACGGTTAAGTTGTTAGAGGTAGTAAATATTCTGTTTTCCCCTATGATTGCACTCTCAGCTCTTTCAAGGTTGAAGCTTTAGTAGAGCAACATTTAAAACATTTCAACAACTCTTTCCTGATGCCAACATTAAACCTAAATAGCATTACCTGCTGCATCTTGGCTCTCAGATTAAGGCACTTGGTCCTACGATGAGGTATATGTGTATGCGCGTTGAGTCAAAGCATTGCTTTTTTAAGCAGTGGGCTTTGAAAAGTAGTTTCAAGAATATTTGTAAATCTTTTGTGAAGCACAACCAACTTTATGAATGTAACCAGAATGTCCAGGAGAAACATCCGATTTTTTCAAGTGAAGTTGACATGGGCCTAGTCTCTGATGTGAAAAATTTGTATTATGTAGAAGAAAAGATTAAAGACATCTTAGGAATAGAGCAAGTTGAATATATAGTTTATCTGCACTGGATTATGCAACATGGAAATAAGCATACATGTGGAAAATCTTTGGTTATTTCTAATGTCATTAGTGATACTCCAGAGTTTGCACTTGTGAAAAACTATATTGTAAATGCAGCAGTGTATTGCTTTGAATGCCAACCTTTCTCTACAGTTGGGTGGAATGATCATTATTTAGCTTACGAGGTAGAAGTTCCATACCTAGCTCAAGCCAATATTTTTGTGGATGTGGAAAGTCTTGTTCATTATATATCATACTACAGTATAAACTTCAATAAAAGCAAGTACATTCCAGTTAAGTATGATCTCACCGACATCATTCAACATCATTCTTACATCTCTAGGGAGAGTGGGTGTTTGGACTGAATGTCTGTAGACACTGGCAAACACTGCAAATGATGACAGTAATTTTTACTTTTTATTTATTTTTACTGTACTTCAATTTTTTGTATAATGTGTTGTGGTTTATCCAATGTACAAAACAACAGAGAAGGAAACATAATTCAAGCTCTTGCTTTCTTTATCACATGGACATGATTTGATTAAAAATGGAAGAAAAATAACCACACTGTACTGTATTTATAATTAGCTGTATTTTTAAAATGTCCTATGCAGTTTTCAATAAAGGTTTGTTTTCTTAATTGAAGTTAAGCATATTTCTTGAAACAAGATTATTCATTTTTTTGCAAATAGCCCAGCAGCTTAAAAACCTGATGAAATTTCAAGAAAAGCTTGTTTCATCTGAGATATGACTCAAAGCAAGAAGTTTTCAAGACTCCTTGACTTAACAAGATTTCCAATATCTATTAACTTAAAATAAGTTCTTATATCTCACTGAAAAGTTACTCTTTAGGTAATTGTGTCTTATGTTCAGTGAAATGAGGTATTTTGACTTGAAATGAGATAAATATACTTGGTGAGATTTTATACTTGGTGAGATTTTGGGTGCGAAGCCACTGCAGAAGCTAAACACTAGTGCACTGAAAGGCCAAAAGAAGCAGGAAGAACTTACACAGGAAATGGATGAAAACTTGAAAGACTGGGACAGCAACAACTCAGTGAATGACATAGAAGAGAAATGGGCAACACTGAAGGGTACGGTGTATCAGACTGCGAGTGATATTTTAAGCCACCCTGAGAGGAAACATCAAGATTGGTTTGATGAGCATGATGAACATCTGAAGAAACTACTAGAAGCAAGGACTACAATTAGGCAGGAAAATCTACAATGTAACACAAGGTCGAAGAAGAAGAAATACTCAAAGGCTCAGAGTGAGCTACAGATACACCAGAGAGATGAAGTCCAATTGGTGGGATGAAAAAGTGGAGGAACTTCAAACTGCAGCAGACAGGAAGGACATGAAAACATTCTACACAAGTTTGAGAGAAATCTACGGCCCTGAATAAAGAAGATTCATCCAACTAAAGGCTACGGATGATGAAATGGTTTTGCAGGAGAAAAACAAGATCCTGGACAGATTTTCAGAATATTTTGACCAATCTACTAAACAACCCTGGAGATCTCACTGAAGAGGCTAAAGAAGCTCTAGTGCAGTGACCAGCTGTATCAAGTCTGGATGAACCATCAAATCTTGATGAACTAATGGCAACTATCAGGACAATACAGGATGGTAAAGCTCCAGAAAGGGAAGGAATTCCAGCAGCATGTCACGGTGGCTCTCACGAGCCACCATAAGACGCCAGCAGTCACCAGTGAGTTGCAGTGATGTTTTATTAAGAAGTACAGGAACAGAGAGTATCAACACGACAGTGTGGGTAGGACAATAACAGGGAGTTTAACAGACGGTATCTCAACAGACCGTACAATAACAGGAGATGTCATACAGAACGTACCTTAACAGGAAGCATAACAGGTAGTTAAACAGGAAGATTAACAGAGACTGCTGCATCGGGGAGCATTCAGCACCTGCTTTTAACCCCGGTCACTAATGACCCCGAATGCAGCACAGCTGTTGACTCTGACAGCAGGGAGCTCCACCGGGCGCTGTCACAATAAGAGCCCGGGGAGCTAGAAGGAATCCTCTGCTGTCAAAGCCTGGAAATGATATAAGATCCGAGTGCGGAGGGAACCAGCACTCGGGTTGTAACAGTACCTCCCCCTCAAGGCCGAGCACCTGAGCGGCCCAAGTAACACCCAAGCCCCCACCCCCCACCCCCCTAGGGTGGGCGGATGGGGCACCGGTAGGAGGGAGAGAGTCAAAAAGAACAAAATGACAACAGGGGACCATCAAAGCAATTACAGAGACAGGTTGAGGAAAAAAAACAACAACCCAATACTCCCTAACGTGTGGGTAACAGGGACAGAACCCAACAGGCAATACATACATCGGTATTAAACAATAAATGGACATAAGACAGAGGAGGGAAAAAAAAAAACACCGATCACAGCTAAGACAAAAAAAGGAGTGAGATACAGAATCACATATCAGCACCCCCCCCCCCCCGAACATTCCAAAAGTTTACAGACGAATATAATGAAAAATCCCGGGATGAATGCAGTCCTGGCTCTGAGGCAGGATCACCGGCAGCGCCAGAACCTGGCGAGACGAGCTTGGATGAAGCGGGTGGCCGCACCCGGCTTGCCTCACCAAGAGACAGGCAAAAGTGCTCAGAAAGACAAAACAGAGCACTTGCCTGATCTCGAGTTCTGATGCCGTCCAGGACTTCGGCGATCCGGGATCTGACGGCAGGAGGTCGTGTTCAGGCTCCCACTCAGCTACGGCGGGCTCCGCAGCTGGCATGATGGTACGTGCAGCTCCTGGATCCTCCGGCACCGAAGCCCATGCCGACGGCCCGCACGGCGTGGTGGCAGGGGACCCTTGACCCGCTGGACCGGACCGCTCATGCGTGGAACCCCGGGGATGCTTCCTCGTTGGCGCAGGTTCCACGCTGCAGTCCGCCCTCCTCCTCTGCCCACAACGTGGCTGCGGAACAGGAACTAGGCTCTCCAGAACCGCAGGCCCCCTCCTCATCCCACGACGTTGGCCTGGCGTCGAGGACCACTCAGCGGAGGGAGACACAGAGGATGCGGGATTAATCATTTCAGCCACAGCAGGTGGTGGGAGCTCGGGGAGCTGTGAACCCCAAACTCCACCTCCAGGAGTCTGACAGAGCAAATCACAATAACGAGTGTGTGAATGAATTTGGACTTGCCTGTCTCCTGAAGGTTGAGTGGTGCCTGCTGTAGCTGACGTTGGTCCTCCCTTTCCCCGCCGGACGGTGACAGCGGGCCTCCTGGAAGGACGAGGTGGATCCGCTGGAGATGCTTCCGGACGGGACTCGCCAGGGCTGGACTCGGAGCACCCACAGCAGCCGGGAGATGCGTCGAGGAGGAGGGGGCGACAGCCGAAATGAGCCGGGCATGGGACGCTGACGGGAGAGTGGGCGATGGCCCGGGGGGAGACGAGGCTGCGGGGAATCCCCTCTGACGCGGCGCAGGAGAGGCAGCTATGCGAGGGATTGAGCCCTTGCGGCGATCAGGAGCTGGGTCCGGATGGGGTTCATGCTGAGGTTGACCAGGCGGACAAACAGTGGAGCGAGCAGCTGTCACTCGGTCTTGGGTCTTAACAGCAGTCAGCTGCAGCTCCTCAGGGGGAAACTTGAGTGACGTCCCGCCCGATGGGGAAAGACCTCTGGATGGCGCGAACTCCCGGGCCGGAGCGGAGGCAGGAGCAGGATCCCGAGGTGAGGGGTGACGTCTCCTCCTCTTCGGCTTCCTGCCGGGATTCCCCTCCAACCCACAGAGTATCTCTCGCTGTGCGGCGATGTCCTTTCTCCTCGCGCTGACTTCGGGGTGGACGGCGTAGCGAGGAAGATTGTTCAGAAGAACCTCAGCGTAGTCTAGGTGCAAGCAGATTTGGTTTGGATCGTCGTAGAGACTAGCGATGAAGAGCGTCCCGTCGACGTACTCCAGGGCGCTGGCTAGCTCGTTGCACAAGCGCAGAGTGCGGCTCCTGGGAGACAGTATGCTGCCAGAGCTGACACCCAGACTGGGAATAACAAAGTCCAATACTGCAAGATCTCACGGTGAATGGCGTCTCGGCGCGACGCCCCTCTCCGGACGTAATGGCAGCAGTCTACTGTCACGGTGGCCCTCACGAGCCACCATAAGACGCCAGCAGTCACCAGTGAGTTGCAGTGATGTTTTATTAAGAAGTGCAGGAACAGAGAGTAACACACACGACAGTGCGGGTAGGACAATAACAGGGAGTTTAACAGACAGTATCTCAACAGACCGTATAATAACAGGAGATGTCATACAGAACGTACCTTAACAGGAAGCATAACAGGTAGTTAAACAGGAAGATTAACAGAGACTGCTGCATCGGGGAGCATTCAGCGCCTGCTTTTAACCCCGGTCACTAATGACCCCGAATGCAGCACAGCTGTTGACTCTGAAAGCAGGGAGCTCCACCGGGCGCTGTCACAATAAGAGCCCGGGGAGCTAGAAGGAATCCTCTGCTGTCAAAGCCTGGAAATGATATAAGATCCGAGTGCGGACGGAACCAGCACTCGGGTTGTAACACAAAAGTGTTGGAATTTGGTGGTGTTCAGCTGACCAACTGCCTGCTGAAGCTCATCCAAGAGATATGGGATGCCCAGAAAGTACCTCAAGACTTGAAGGATGGAAGTATTGTGCCTTTGTTCAAGAAAGGTGACAGGAAAGATTGTGGAAAATATTGAGGTATATCACTGCTAGCCACTGTTGGTAAGATTCTCTCACATGTACTACTGAACAGACTCAATGAACACATCTCTCAGAATGTACAACCGGAAACCCAAAGCGGCTTTAGAAGTGGAAGAAGCACAATGGACATGATTTTCTGTTTGAAACAGGTTCAAGCAAAGTGTATCGAACAGAACATGCCACTTTATGTTGTCTTCATTGACTTCAGTAAAACCTTCAATACTGTGTACAAGGACTTCAGCAGTTACTCAAGAAATGTGGCTGTACAGAGAAGTTTGTCAATCTGATCGAGGCACTCCATACAGATATGCAAGCAAACATGGCAATGAGTTGTTCAGTGTCTAAAAACTTTTCAGTAAGCAACGGGGTGAAACAAGGGTGTGTGCTGGTGCCTACACTCTTCTTCCTATATCTGTCAGCCATGCTTGAGGTGGCCTTCAAAGACACTTCAGAAGGACTATACATTCAAACAAGGAAATAAGCAGACTTATTCAATGTGGCACAGTTTAAAGCCAAGAGTAATATATCAATAAAGGTAGTAAGATAAATGCTCTTTGCCGATGACAGATCACAACTGTGTTCCTTTGCTGCCCACATATAAAACTGCTCTCAGAAGAGGCAAGGTAGTAGTAGTAGATTAGTTTATTTGACAGGGACAGTGCAATAAACATAGACAATTAATCAAAGACAATCAATCTGATGTGTTGCACATAGAGTGTATAGCTATTAGCTAATTTGCAACTCTTGTCCCTGGATGGGCTTTAGAAAAAAGAATCAAGATAAAAATATACACAATAACCACATACATCAATGCAGAAAAATTATAAATACACAATTATAAATATTATAAATATTATAAATACACAAATATAACAGCCTGACTCACCTTTAACATAAATATTATAAATACACAAATATAACAGCCTGACTCACATTTAACACATATAACATAACTCACATTTGCCTATTTCAGGCCTTCCTCCCTCCGTCACTCACTATAAACAAACACATTTATTCCTTCCCTTCATTCACTCTCACTTTGCAGACAAATAATTCATACATGAGTACATTCTTGTTTATTTTTCAGCCAGTTTTTAACATTTTTAGTGAATGTTTTAAAGTCCGTTATTATTTTAATTTCATTTGGCATTGTGTTCCAGATGTGACTGCCCTTTATAGAGAAAGCTGTTTGTCCAAATGTGGTTCTGCGGTGGAATATTTTACAGTTATTGTTAACAGAACTCCTGGTGGCTCTGCTGCTGTCCTGTCTTTGGACGAAACCAGCAAGTGGCTCGGGTGCTGATTTATGGAAACATTTGAACATTAATTTCAGAAGACAGAGGTCAATGAAGCTCTCAAAACTCAATAGGTTGTATTTTTTTAAAACATTACAGTGATGCCACCTAATGGGCTTTTTGTCCAAGATTTTTAGGGTTTGATTATATAATGAACCTATATGTCTTATTGTGGAAGGGGCTGCTTGAGCCCAGACTGTCAAACAGTATGATATATGAGAAAAAACCATAGAATGCATATACAGTGCAGCTGCTTCGTAAGGTATGTAATATCTAATTAATTTAAAGCAGTTCAGATTTTTTTTTACTGTTTTTGAAATGGTGGAGATGAGAGACATTGATGTGTGGACAGAAGATTCAGAGCACAGCCTCCAGGAATGCTTTGACTGTACAGACTGGAAGATGTTCATAATGGCCTGCGGGGATGATTTGGACTCTCTGGCTGAGCTCACATGCTCATACATGGCTTACTGTCAAAATAAGATTGTTCCACGTAAACGTGTCAAAATATACCCCAACAACAAACCATGGGTAACTAAATCAGTTAAATCCTGCTTACAGAGGAAAGCTCTTGCCTTTAAACAGGGGTCTGTTTCTGAGCTACAGGTTGCCACCAAGGAGCTGAAGGCCAAAATTTTAAGAGCAAAACAGAATTATAAATCAGAGTTGGAAAGCAAGATGGCAGCAAATAAACTTGGTTCGGCCTGGGCCAGTATGAAAACTATTGCAGGCCTTCAGAGCACAGAGCGCAGTAATCGTGTGTTTTTAGATGGTTTCAGTTCAGACACAGAGCTGGCTAATGCTCTTAACTGTTTTTATGGTCGTTTTGACTCCTTTGATTTTAGCACAGAAATCCAAGATTTGAAACAGAAACTCAAAGACAATCAGCACTTTAATATTGAGATGCAGGATGTTAAAAGGGAGTTCCGCGCTGTAAAAGTGAACAAAAGTCAGGGCCCTGATAATATATGTGGACGCCTGGTAAAGTCCTGTGCACATGAACTGAGTCCTATATTTCATTATATTTTCAATAAGTCCTTACAGACACAACATGTGCCTAAGATCTGGAAAGATGCCGTGGTTGTTCCCGTTCCAAAATCCAGCTGTCCTAAAACGGTAAATGACTTTAGACCAGTTGCTTTGACTTCAATTTTAATGAAAATTTTTGAAAAACTGGTCAGATGTGAGGTCCTAAGGCAGACTGAACATGCATTGGATCCTCTGCAGTTTGCCTATAGGCCTCACAGAGGAGTGGAGGATGCCACTGTCACTCTGTTTGACATGCTTTTTAAACATCTGGATTTTAATGGGACACACGCCAGGCTTTTATTTGTGGACTTTTCTTCTGCCTTTAATACAATCCAACCTCATATTTTAGTTGAAAGGCTCCTGCAACAATTTGATTTAAGCAATAATCTGGTGGGTTGGATTCTGGATTTCTTAACCAACAGGACGCAGAGAGTAAAGGTCAATGGCACATTGTCTGACCTAAAGTGCTCTTCTACTGGCTCTCCTCAGGGGTGTGTGTTGTCACCACTACTCTTCATCCTGTACACAAACATGTGTCGGAGCAGACATGACAACAGACACATTATGAAGTATGCTGATGACTCAGTCATTGTCAGTCTCCTCTAGGATGGTGAGAGTGGCCACGGCCCAGTAGTTGATGACTTTGTTCACTGGTGTGAGGATTCCTACCTGCAGCTGAATACAACAAAAACGAAAGATATGATTATTGACTTTAGGAGGAAAACTCCCAGGCACAAAGTCACCATACTAAAAGGCCAGACCACCGAATGTGTACAATCGTACAAATATCTTGGGACGATTATTGATAGTGGATTGAACTTTGAGGTCAACTGTGAAAGGGTGTGCAAAAAGGGTCAGCAAAATTTGCATTGTTTGAGGAAACTTGCACGCTTCCAAATTGACCGAACCATAATGACTATGTTCTATCGGGCTTTTATTGAATCTGTTTTATCCTTTTCTTTAATGTCATGGTTTGGTCAGATAAAACTGAAACAGAGGAAATCCTTGGATCAGGTAGTCAGATGGTCCAGTCGTTTGCTTGGTGAGTCACAGCTGAGCCTGACATCCCTGTACACCAGACAAGTACAGAGGATGGCCGACTCGATTTTAAATGATGACTCCCACCCTTTGCACTGCAACTTTCAGCTTCTTCCCTCCAGACGGAGGTTTGCTGTCCCAAAAAGTAGAACCCAGCGCTACAAAAACAGCTTTGTCCCTGCTGCTGTCAAAGAGTTGAACAAGCTATAAAAATTATATTGTACATATTTTATATTTACCTATTTGTTAGATGTGTGCCTGTGTTTGTGTCTATGTTGAATGTAATTAGTGGCTTGTAAATATCGATGTCACCAACTACAAAACAAATCTACCTACGGGTACAAATAAAGTAACCTGAACCTGAACCTGAACCTGACAGTGCTCTAGTTGCACTCAGTGTGGAAGATATGCAATCTTTAGTGGGATTTGCAAGAGCAGCTAGCCAATTCAGCCTCCAAATCAACATCAAGAAGACAGAGTGCCTTTATCAACTACCAAAGTTCCAGTTATCAACATCACTACCAGAAGAGCTCAGCATTGGTACAGAGCCACTAGTCAAGTGTAAGACTTTCAAGTATCTCAGGAGTACTGCTTAAGAGAATGCTAGGCTGGAGGACAAACTATCTCTCAGAATTGGAACACCAAGTGCTGTGTTTGGAAACTTGAGGAAGAGACTGTGGAACAATTGACATGTGTCTAGCCATGTGAAATGCAAAGTGTACAGAGCCACAGTACTGGCTACTTTATTGTACGGTGCTAAAACTCAGACTGTCTTCAGGGTGCAGGTAAAGAAACTCCACGTGTACATGATGAGACACCTTCGAGCCACACTGAACATCTCATGGAAAGACAAGACAACCAACATTGAAGTGCTTAAACAAGCTGGTGTACCATCAACGGAGGACATGCTAATACAGATGAACCTGAGATTACTCGGACATGTTGAGAAAATGGATCACCAGCATCTCCCTCAGCAGTTACTCTACTCACAGTTATACAAGGGCAAACGTAATCAGGGTAGACTATGGCTCAGATTTAAAGACACTGTAAAAAGAAACCTTAAGACGTTTGATATAGACAGGAGTTCCTGACAGCGGAAGGCTAAGGACAGAGCTGCGTGGAGGAATCTGATCAGACCTAAATGAAACACTCATTGTCACCCCCGACAGACTGCTATGATGATGACCAGACAGCAGATGATGATGATATCCACCTGATCACATGTGAACAAGAGACAATAGCAAGGTACACACGAGCACACAAAGCAACAGCTGAAAAATAGAACCTGAAATCTGCCATATCTGACCATTGCAAAAGAGAAAATCATATCATGGACTGGGACGAGACTAACGTCATCCCCACAGAAAGCAACAAATACCACCGTGGGATCAGGGAAGCCATCGAGATCAGAAAACAGACCCTAAGAACCATCAACATTGATGAGGAATCCTATACCCTCTCCCACACCTGGAGTGCTGTCCTTCACAGGATATCAGATGGCAGGAGGTATAGTCGTCCTCTGCTATCTGGTAAACCTGGATAAAACAGCTGATTGTCACAACAACATCTTGTGACCCTTATGACACAGGGTGCTAGAAGTAGCCAAAACATGTTAACGTAAAAACAACCTTTTTCAGTGTCTGAGAGAAAAGAAAATAGTTTTTGTCATGAACCGAGCAGAAGTGGCAGTGATAGCCACTTCCACTTCTGCTGTGGATTCTTCTGCGTCCTTCAAGCGATGTTGGCTCTGGGACGCTATCATGGTTGATCGCTTCCTCTCATGCATTCGCTGGGCGATGCCAGCCCAGGAACATCCATTGTAAGTTTCCATGTATTTTTTGTACGTCCTCGCCATTTTGGAACTGTTTCTCTTTACTTTAATAAATGTGTTGTGGTGTAACCCAGTGCATAAATCCTTCCGTCCTTCCCCTCCTCTGTGTGCTGCGTAAAAGCACAAGAGGAGGTCCGTGACAAGTTTTTTTTATAATTTTTGCACCATTTCTTATGCCCTTCTTAAGGCAGCCATATGAGAATCCAATGTTTGTAGACCCTTCGTAAGTTTGCGGCCAGGTCGATGGTCTTGTTCACCCACAAAAAAACCCTCATTGTATGAATGCCACAGGAACAATGTAAGAGCTGTGCTAGATGCTGGCCGTTAGTATGCCTCAAGAACACCTTAAGTTTAGGACCTCTTACTGCAGTCGTAGGAAATGCTGTACAAATTCCTGTTCATACAGAGATTAGTACAGCATGAGTAAGGAGAAAGTGAGGCACTCATAAGCTGGGACTATGTCATTCGTGCCGCATTTTTGTTGAAAAAAATGAGCTGAAAACCGTAAGAGCTTCCTGCAAAGGACTTGAGAGTTCTGTGAGTTGCACAAAAATTTTTGTAAGATGGCAGTAAGCATGCTATAGGAAGATCTCAAGGCACCCTCACGAAGAAGGTAAGATCTCTAGGCCCATCATACAACAGAAAAGCACCTCATTTCTCATTTCATTGGGGCGGTGGTGGCCTAATGGTTAGGGATGTGGACTGGTTACCGGAAGGTTGCTTGTTCAATCCCTGGACCGGCAGAATCAGCTCTTGGTGGGACACATAACATAGCAGTGTTTGCCCCACCCTCCTTAACCCATCTGTGATGGTCTTCAGCAAGGCCCTTAACCCCAACTGCTCCAGTGAAGCTGCTCAGTCGCCACAGGTCAGTCTGTGGTTGTACTGGACAGCTTCCAGGTGTGAATGTGTAACTGTCTGAATGTAAACAGGGCATCCTTGAAAAAGAGAGGGTGCTTCTCAGTGGAACTCCCCTGTGTAAATAAAGGTTAAATAAAAATAAATACAAATTTCTCAAGAATGCCTGAAGTTGCTCTTGAGAATTGAACGGCAGATGTAATAACCTATGTCCCATTCCATGAATGTCTGCAAACTGCAGAATTCATAGGAACTGGGAGATTCTTATGAACCCATCTTTCATAAGGATCTTTGTGACCGTATCTTAAGCAATTAAAAAAAAAAAAAAATCAAGGCACAATGGCCTGGAAATAAACTTACTGTCAGGGTCTGACTTTGGTTGGAGGACCGGGCTCACCCTTTAAGTTATTCTTGTATTGATTTATTGTCTGAATTGTCATTACTGTGCTTTTTTCATGTCCTAATTTTCTGTTTCGGGTTTGCACCTTTATTTCTGACAGTGTTCTCAGTTCCCTTCTGCATTGTTTATTTGGGATTGTTCATTTGCTGAACAGACACACTGCTTTATGATTACGTTCATTTTCTCCACCTGTTATTTGAGGGACGCAGCTCCTCACCTCGGCGCTTCATTTTTAGTCATTTTTGCACTCATTATTGTGGTGAGCACAAACACTGCTGTTGTTTCCATTCATCCCGGCCAAAGTGTGTTGTTTTTGTTCATGGCCGCTTCATGATTGAGTCCTGTTATCTGCCCAGTCCAGGCGCAACCCGTGACAGAAAAATGCAGCCAGTCATGGATTCAGCGAGCAGGTTTGGCAGGAGGAGAAGGAAGTGGAGCCGCGATGAGCGTGAGGTGGTAGCCGCTGTGGAGGATCTGGTTCCCACTGCTCGGAGCAGCTCATCCCTGGAGGATGCGGGACATTGCTGGGGAGGAGTTGCAAACTTGATGAGCACCAGACTGAGTTTGTACTCCCAGTCCCGGGTGAAGATACTTGCGCTTCCTGCGCTTCCTTTGGTACCAATATTTTCCTCCTTGCCAGAGCCAACTGTTCTACCACCAATTCTCTCTCTGGCAGAGCGGAGAGAGTTCCTTGACAGCAAGCATGGGTTCGGGGGTCCCGGGTGGAAGGACAATATGAAGAGGCGCCGCTCCTCTCATTGCTCCACCTCTTCACCCATAGCTCCCAACCACATGATCTCCTGAGCCACCCAGAGGGAGACGTCTGGACAATCAGCAGCAGCATAGCAGGAAAAGAGGCAACTACCTTTTCATTTTTTTTTTCCACAATATCTTTATTGAACCTTTTTTTTTTTTAACAAACATGATACAAACAATCAAACACTAACACTAAAGTACTACAAAAAAAAAAAAAATGCACTAAAAACACCAACAACCACCAACAAAATCAAGTCTTCAACAATGCTCCTCTGTTTAGTCTAGACAATCCAATACATAAGTATACATATTATGTTCACCAGTTTGGAATTTACAAGGTCCACACACATCATTCACCTTCTTCTTCAAGAGTTATGTTTAAATTTTTTACATAATCAATAAAAGGTCTCCATATATTCTCAAACACAATTTCCTTTGATTTCAGTATATATGTTATTCTTTCTAATGGAAGGTTTGTTAACATCTGCCTTAACCACTGAGTCACATCTGGTCTATGAGTCTTTTTCCATAATAGTGCAATATATTTTTTGGCATTAAGCAAACTGAGGTCTATGAATGTTCTTTCACTTTTATTAAAATTATGCTTTTCTGGGTACAGACCCAACAAAAACAGTTTAGGATTCAATATGATTTGTTTTGAGATTATTTTTTCAATTGTTACCCTCACCTCTTCCCAAAACATTCTTATTAATCTACATTCCCATAAACAATGAAATAGGGTTCCTTTACTTTCCATGCATTTTGTGCATGTATCTGGTATATTTTTGTTATATCTATTTAACTCCTCCGGTGTAACATACATCCACATTAACCATTTGAAATGTATCAATTTAAGGCGTGCATTTATTGATTTGGTTTGAGCTTCTGTACAAGCCAATTCCCATTGTTCCTCTGAAATTTCAGTTTGCAGATCTTCTTTCCAGTAGTTTAATCTTTTCAGTGAATTTTCACTTGAAGATAGTGTCAATGAGTTATAAAACTCTGAAATAATACCCTTTCTTTTACTATCTTTCATCATCATTTTTTCCAAGGATGAATAAATAGGTCGAGTGAGAGCTTTATTTTGATTTGATCGAATAAAGTTTCTAAGTTGAAGATATTTAAAAAAATGTGTTCTATTGAGATTAAATTTGATCCTCAGCTCTTCAAAAGACATTATGTTATCTGCACATGGCAAATATAAATCCTGAATCTTTTGTATCCCTTTTAAATTCCATACTTTAAATACAGCGTCCGCTCTCCCTGGTTTAAAATAATTGATTACCCCATATTGGACTAAATTGTGACAATAACTGTGGTTCTTTTAAATAGTTTTTAGCTTCACACCATATTTTGATCATATGCTTTACAAATGGATTTTTAACTTGTTTTTGTAATTTTTTTGCCGAATCTGAGTATATGAATATGGGAAGAGGTAAAGGTAAATTGTATGATTCCATTTCAGTCCAGTGAGGGAGATCATTTGATGAAAAATAATATGTCATAGACCTCAGTTGTGCCGACCAATAATACAACATAAAATTTGGACATTTCAGACCTCCACGATCAAATGGTAAATATAATAAAGACAAACGTAATCTAGCCCTCCTGTTGTTCCATATAAATTCCACTAACTTTTTTTTTTATTCTTGAGAATAGATCTAAAGGTGGTGATAAGGGAATGTATTGAAATAAATAAAGTATTTTAGGTAAAATATTACTTTTAAGTATATTGATTCTCCCGATCATCGACATTGGTAGTGACATCCATCTCTGAGTTAACTCATTGATATCTGACATTAAGGCTTCATAGTTGACACTGGCGACTGATTCTAGCTTAGGCACAATTTGGATTCCTAAATATTTAAACTGATTTACAACATTGAATTGATTTACCTCAGGGGCTGGGTAATTTCTCTGGGTCTCATTTAGCATTAATATTGAAGATTTAGTTTTATTTATTTTATATCCTGATATTTCCCCAAAATTCTTTATTAAATTCAACAAGGTTGGAATTGATTTTTTTAGATTCAACATAAACAAAATTATATCATCGGCGTACAGGGAGATTTTATGTTCTGTTGGTCCAACTTTAATTCCATATATTTGTGAATGTAAACGTATCGCTATCGCTAAAGGTTCAATTGCCATAGTAAACAGTAAAGGTGAAAGTGGACAGCCTTGTCGACATCCTCTATTGATTTTTATTGGTTTTGAAATATTGTTATTTGTTAGGATTTCTGCTGTAGCATTATTGTATATTATTTGAACCCATTTTATGAAATTATTTCCAAGTCCAAACCTTTGTAGGACTTCAAAAAGAAAGGGCCATTCAACTCTATCAAAGGCCTTTTCGGCGTCCAATGATAGGAGAGCTGTATCCAGTGCTTCTTTATTAAAATAAATAATATTAAATAGTCTTCTTACATTATGGAAGCCTTGTCTACCCTTTATAAAGCCATTCTGATCTCGATTAATAATATTTGGTAAAATTTCTTGTATTCGTCTTGCTAAAATTTTACAGATTATCTTAAGGTCGGCGTTTAATAGGCTTATTGGTCTCATATTTTCACATTTATTAGAGGGCTTACCTGGTTTTGGCAGCAGTATAATTAAGGCATTATTTATGTATGATGGTAAATTATTATTTTGAAATGCTTCTAAAACCATTTCCAAAAAAGGTTTTATTAATTTATTCTTAAATTTTTTATAAAGGTCAACTGGAAGACCATCTGGTCCTGCACTTTTTCCTGATTTCATATTATCAATGGCTAGCCCAACTTCTTCTTGACTAATTTTAGACTCCAATATCTCCCTGTTTTCATTTGGAATACACGGTATAGATAGTTCGTTCAAAAACCCATTTAGTTTTGTTAAATCAGGTTCATTTTTGGTATCATATAATTTTTCATAGTAATCTCTAAAGGCTCTATTAATTTCTAAAGGATCTATAACTACCTGTCCGTTACTTATAATACTGGTAATTGGTGCTTTAATTTCTAATTGTTTAATCTGCCATGCTAATAATTTTCCTGATTTTTCACCTTGTTCATAAAAAGATTGTTTCAATCTTAGAAGACTCGAGGCAGCTCTATTCGCTGATTTTTTGTCGTATTCAGCTCTCAAAATCAGTAATTCATTCTCCAACCTTGGGTCACTTCCTGCATACACTTTTTCCTGAAGACTTTTTATTTTATGTTCCAATTTAGCTCTCTCCTCTCGAGTCTTCTTAGATTTTGATCCTGTATAACTAATAATATGTCCCCTAATAAAAGCTTTGAAAGCCTCCCACTTTACACATGCTGATGTTTGTGTAGTATTGATGTCAAAGAACTCGTCTATCTGTTTTTCTATATACTTGACAAATTCCTCATCCTGAAGCCATTTATGCTGAAATTGCCATTTACCTGATTCCTTTGTCAATTTTTTATCTACATATATTAGACAACAGGGTGCATGATCAGAGATCACGATGTTATCATAAAAGCAGTTTTGAATCTTGGACCTTAATTCTGTGGAAATCAAAAAATAATCAATACGTGAGAATGTCTTGTAGGTACTGGAATAACAAGAATAGGCTTTAACTTGTGGTTTCATTTCTCTCCATATATCTAACAATCTCAATTCTTTCATAAAATGATTAATAGTCATCCTACATCCAATGTGCGTACAATCCAGTCCTGTTGATCTATCTATACCTGGATTCAATGTACAATTAAAATCCCCTGCTATTATATGTTGCCCTGTAAGTGATGATAAGATAAGAAATAAATTAGCAAAGAACTTCTGATCATCTATATTGGGACCATATAAGTTCACAAGATTTATATTTTCTAATAGCAAAGAACCTTGAATGATTACATATCTTCCAAATTTGTCTCCAATTACATTTTTCACTTGAAAAGGAACTGATTTATGTATGAGAGTCATAACTCCCCTGGCTCGGGATGAAAATGAAGAGGTGAATACACTTCCTTGCCATCTACTCCTAATTCTTTTAACATCCTCCTCTATTAGATGAGTTTCTTGGAAAAACACAATTTTTGAACCCATGTCTTTTATTTTATTCATAACTTGTTTAAGTTTTTTTAAATTTTGTAGACCTCTGCAATTCCATGAAGTTAAATTAAGATTAACACTTTGGTTTATGATCAATAGAGAGTTTGGGATTACCTTGCAGTGTAAACATGCTCATACAGAGAAGCAAAAACATGAGTGGTTGAACATTCATCCTACAAACTACACACAAACAAATTTCCCCTTCCCACACTTGTGGCAAACCCCCCAAAATCAAAAGAAAAATTCTGTCTCCCGATATAGCCATCGACCGCTCCACACCCACGGGGAACAGCCTAAGCCACTCCTTCTTCATCCTCCCAATCACCCTAACTCTACTGCTTTTAATGACGTAACATTAACTCTCCTCTGTAGTTTTCCAACTTAACTCCAAAATTTTTAACAACTTTGTACATCATAGTTTTTTTTGTTTGTTTTGTTTTTGTTTTGTTTTTTTAATATATAATACAATCTATATTTTGTAAACTTACTATTTACTTCAAGTCAGTCAGATGCCTGTGCAAATGCTTAATTATTCTACCTTATATTTTGTTCATGCTTAGCTCCCACCAGTCTCTTCTTCTTCTTTGATCTTCTTGATGAACTCCTGCGCCTCCTCTGGGGTCTTGAAGATGTGGGTTCTGCCCTCATACGTGGTCAGCAGTCTCGCAGGATAGATTACACCATGACGAATCCCAAGGTTGCGCAGCTCCTTACGTACGGGATCAAACTGCTTCCTCAATTGCTGGATTCCTGTGGCCAAATCTGGGTAGAACCGCACCTGCTGGTCCTGGTGTTTAATCTCTCCTTTAGCTCGTGCAGCGTTGAAGATCTTCATCCTGTCTCTGTTGCTAAGAAACTTCATAATTAAGGTCCTCGGCGGTCCCTTATCTCTCCGTGGGCCAATACGATGTGCATTTTCCAGAACCACTGCTGATTGCAACTCCTCGCTGCCCAGCACCTCCGGAATCCACTTTTCCAGAAAGGAACATACGTCCCGACCTTCTGATTCCTCTGGAAGACCCACCAGCCTCAAGTTATTCTGTCTCGACCGAGATTCCAAATCCAAAATATTATCTTCCAGAGATTTATTTTTTTTTCCAAAGTGCGCACCTTTAATTGAAGACGGGTGACGTCATCTTCAGCACTAGCGAGACGGAGCTCCATCTGCGCCATTCGTTCTACACAGTCACCCAATTCCTTTCTTATTCCTTCCAACGCTGTCATAATCCCATCAAATCTAGAGGAAAAGTCCGCTCTCATTGAACTCATGGCAGCCATCAGCGCATCTGCGCCTCCCCCCGCAGACATCGCACCGTTGCCAGCCTCCTCCGCCATATATGGAGTTTTATTTGCTGCGTCACAGACCTGAAAGTCCGTTAATTTGGACTGTTTCGGCGGCTCGCTTTTTCCTTTACCTGGTTTTCCAGCCTTAGGCTTTGCCGACATATCCTCGCCCAAACGCTGGGATACGTTCTGTCCCAAATGAGAGAGTTATTTGCCGATTTTTTTTCTCCAGGAGCAGAGCAGAGCGAGACACGTCCGTCCTACGTGGCAGCCATAACCGGAAGTCACCTTTTCATTTTTTAATGCCATTAAATGAGAAGTCTTGTCATGTTTCTGATACTTTTGTTGCTGCTTCCATCCATCCATCCTCACCGGCTTCTCCTTCCTCTGTTTGTGTTTTCTCAGAGCAGTTGCCAATTTTTGTAGGAAACCGGATTGTCTGGGAAGAGTCTGTTGTTCTGGAGGGACCACCAGCAGCAGTTGCTCCCACCTGGATGCTGTGGGACACCGAGGTTTCCCAAGTTGGGGCTGCAGCTTTGGAACCCCTGTGTGAAGATGATGAGGAGGAACAGAATGAGCGTTGGCAGACTGCGCTAGCTCAGGAGGAGCTTATGTTGGACTAGAAGCCGTGGCTCATTCCAGAACATATGGCTCTGCTGGGTTGGGCCCAGTTGGAATCAAATGACCAAGCAGCCCCAGTACCTACTCCACAGTGCCATTCAACTTCAAAACCTACTCCACAGTGTCACCCAACTTCAGTACCTACTCCAGGGCACCACCCAGCTCCAGTGCTCACTCCACAGTGCCTCTCAGCCCCAGTACCTGCTACATGACATCCCTAAGCCCCAGTACCTGCTCCACTGCGCCTCTGCTCCAGTACCTGCTCTGTGGTGCCTCTCCACCACAGCACCTGCTGTAGTACCAGCTCCAGCTGTTCATGGTGTGTGCGTCACAGCTCCAGACATCCCTGAGGTGCACACAACGGTTCCCGCTGTCCCTGAAGCACAGGCCACAGCTCCAGCTGTTCCTGTTTTTGTTCTGCCTGAGATGCATGCTATGGTTCCTGCAGCTCGTCAAGAGGTGGTCACCCCAACAGCTGTGGACCAGGAGCTCAGGCAAGTACTTTATCTTTTTAACATAAATACTAGTTAATTCTTGCCTAGCTCTTGATGATTGTGGTGATGTCTCACTCACCCCCTGTCTTTCTTCCCCGTTCGAGGTGGCTGAGTCAGAAAAGAAGTCACAGGAAGGCCACACTCCAGCCATCATCCAAGAGGTCATAGGACCTCCACCTGCCGATGTCCAAGAGGTCATGAGACCTCCACCCAACACCCAAATGGTCAGGAGACTTCCAACCGTAGCTCCAGGGGTAAGGAGAAATCCAGCTGACGTCCCCAGAATCAGGAGACCTCCAGCCATAGCTCCAGGGGTCAGCAATCCTCCAGCAGTGGCTTCTGGGATCAAGAGACCTCCAGCCGAAGTTGCAGAAGTTAGGAGACCTCCACCCCTTGTCCCTTCCAGTTCCCCTGTTTGGTGGCCAAAGGACAGTAGTAGGCCTCCAGATCAACCCTGCAGTCAGGTTTGGGGACCCATGGATTTGGGTAGACCCGCTGACTTGCCGGGTTGAATGGTTCAGTGGCCCACGGATTTGGCTAGACCTCCCGACACATTTTTTGGTTACTTTTGGGGTCTTGGACTTTGTTTGGGCCGTGAACTGTATTTTGTTTTTGGAGTGGCTGTGGGAAAAAGGACTTTGTTTCAGCCCACCTAACCTGTGCCCCCACCTCCCTCCCTGGGGGATGTATGAACATTTTTGTTGTTTTTCTTGGGGTGTCTTGGTTCCAGCCCATAAGAGGGGGGCCATGTAAGGGTCTGTGTTTGGTTGGAGGACCAGGCTCACCATTTAAGTTATTCAGGTGATAGGACCTTATCCTTCAAGGAACATCTAAAAGGGACGGCTGCTAAGGTGAAGGTACGAAACAACCTGCTCTGCAAGCTCGCTGGTGCAAAATGGGGGGCGGCAGTCTCCACCCTGCGCACCTCAGCACTGGCCCTTTCATACTCTGTAGCAGAATATTGTGCCCCTGTCTTGTCCAGGTCATCTTACACACACCATGTAGACACCCAGCTCAACTCAACCATGAGAACTATAACTGGAACAATCCGCTCAACACCACTCCCCTGGCTCTCCGTACTGTCAAACATAGCCCCTCCACACATCCGGCGAGCAGCATTAACTCAAAGGATGTTCCAAAAAGTTAAAGATTTTCCTCACTTACCAATCCATGCAGATATCTACACCCCACCCACTGCCCGACTTTCATCCAGACGGCCGATTTGGAAAAACCCTCCCCTAGCTGACTTTACCATCCAGACAGCTTGGCAAGAGGAATGGGAGACCAAGGAGGTCCCAAACAAACAGCTGGTAATAAACCCCAACCAACAGGTCCCGGGCACCAACCTCCCAAGGAGACAGTGGTCTACACTCAATCGCTTCAGGACTGGACATGGCCCCTACTTGGCCAGCCTTCACAGATGGGGCAATAGCCCTAGCCCACTGTGCGCATGTGGAGAGGAGCAAACAATGGAACACATCATAGAGGTTTGCCCGCTCCAAAGACTGGAAGGAGGATTACACACCCTCCATACAGCAAACCAGGAGGCAACTGCTTGGCTTAAGGACTTTGCATTCGCTAAATAAATAAATTATTGTGCTTTTTTCCTGTCATGATTTTCTGTTTTGGGTTTGCCCCTTAATTTCTGACAGTGTTCTCAGTTCCCGTCTAAAGTGTTTGTTTTGGTTTGTTAATTTGCTGAGCACACACACAGCGGTTTGTGATTATGTTCATTTTCTCAACATGGTATTTAAGGGACCCAGCTCCTCACCTGGGCGTTGCATTTTTAGTCATTTTTGCACTCGTTATTGTGGTGAGCACACACACTTCTGTTGTTTCCATTCATCCCGGCAAAGATGTGTTGTTTTTGTTCACGGCTGCTGAGTAGCATTCATTTTTGGGTTGAATAAATTATGTTAAGCACTTGCTTTGCAATTGAGTCCTGTTGTCTGCCCAGTCCGGGCGCAACCCATGACACTAACTAAAAACTTGAGTAAACCAAAATAAAACCATAGTATGTGGGCCATAAAAAAGAACACTGAAATAAATATTGGAAAATGCAAACAAAAGCATTGCATGGGGGCAGGCAAACAATTAACCAAAATACATATGCTAACAAGTACAGGGAGAGCAAGGAGCGAGGAACAGGGAAGACATATGCAAGAACTCCACAAGGAGGAGAATGATAGGACAGAATATAAAGGGAAGGAGACAATCAAAGGATGGGAAATATTTCAGAACAGTGGGGTAGGTGAGGGGAATGACACTAACGAAGAAAAGGCAGATGGGAAGACAAATGCAAAACAATCAAGGAGAGGGAAGCAGAGTGGAAGACAAGGACAGAGACAATCAAGGAACAAAACCTAATCAGAACATAGAACCCAAATCCATGCAAAATAATTATTCAGGAATCTAAGCAAGAATGGAACAAGAAGTATTTCAGAATAAACAAACAAACAAACAAATAAAGCTGAAGTGATACAAAACTAAAACAAGAACTGATCACAACATAAACAAACCATGAGTATAAAACAATATGATCCAATACTCAAGGATAACAGTTATTGATCCCGTCCAGACCCACAAACCAGAATAAGACAGGGATCCTAGCCATTAATGTCAGAACTAACAACAACACCACCAACCAGACCTGGGACATATTGGTTCTTTAAGATAAGATAAGCCTTTATTCCCACATATTTAGTCCCAAAGCAGGGGCATTTTTCCACCTCTGTAGAGTTCTGGATTGAAAAACTGAGCAGTCTGGGGCATGGTAGATTTTCAGTTACCGTATTGTTAGTCAAAGGCTTAAAAGACCCCCATCCCACTACTATCTCTCCCCTCATGCTATGGACTCATTAGGATGGAGGGCCTTCACTTAGAATCAGTGGGACAACAGTGGATTTTATTAATTATTTCATCTCTGAAGTCATGTGTTATTAAAAAAACCAGTACAGCTGGATCCCCGTTTCTTTCAGAACTGTGTAATTCATCAGGGCATAGATTCAACACAGTGCTGGAGACATTCCTCAGAGATATTGCTTCATATTAAAATGCTAGCATCACACAGTTGCTACAGATTTTTTGGGCTGCTCATCAGTGATGTTCCATGCTTGCAACCATTTGTTTATGTTTGTTTACATCAAATGCTAACCTTTCCTGTTACAACTCGCCGCTCATTAGCGGCGCCAGCTTAGCGCACACCTGCACCTCATCAGCGGCGGGGCATATAAGCTGCTCTGCCCTGAGCTTCGGCCTGAAGCCGTCTGTTCCCTTTGGCTACTTGCTTCAGAGGAACCCCCTCACCAAACAGCAAGATCGCTCACGTAAGCAAACCTCTACTTGTGTTCCAGTCTTTCCCCTGTGCACAGGTGGACCTCTCCCGGCGGCGGACTTCGCCCCCGCATCACCACCTCGCTGCTGCTGTCAAGGGCATTGTCAGGTCTCTGTCTTCTGGACTCTCCCTTGAGCACGCCTGCCACCTGCCCTGCCAGGTAAGCCAACAAACCTCACATTACCTGTTGTACTGGTTTGGTGCCCGTCAACTTCTCCCTGTGTTCTCTCCCCAGGGTTGTCTGGCTGTACGGTTTCCTGCCTCCGTGCCTGACGCTGACGTCCGCCACCAGTACATCCACATTCCACAGACACGCATCCATTCATCCTTGTTGTTGAATAAAGCTATTGAATTCACTCTGAGCCTGCGTGTGTGTCTCCTGAGCCGTGCGTTATGTCAGTACGGCTTCAGCAGAGCAGCTCGGCGGACAGCGGGCTCGCACGCCGATTTTCCACCCTCAAGGCTCGGGTGGATTTAATAGCTCATCAGCAGCAAGTGATACTTAATCAATTGACCTTGATAACTGACCGGTTAGACCGTCTGGACCGCCCACAGCCGTTCCCCCCGGCTCGTCAGGGAGGTGCAGCTCCTGCTGCTTCAGCGGCCACCCAGTCTGCCCCGGGTGCCCCAGCCCGACTCACACCCATTCCTACTCCCGCCTACTTTAGCGTAAGCTCGGTGGAGCGTGGGGATTCATCATGCAGTGTGAGTCGGAGTTCCTTCGCGTCCCCGGGGACTTTCCCTCAGACCATAGCCGAATTGGCTATATAGGAAATCTCCTGGAGGGTCGGGCACTCACCTGGGCTTATGCCGTAATGGCGAGGCCCGGTTACGCCTCCCTCACCTATGGCCAGTTCGTTAAACATTTTCTGGAGGTCTTTGATCACTCCCGTATGGAGAGTGTCCTGACCGATCGTCTCCTCAGCCTTCAGCAGGGGAGCCGATCGGCCGCAGACTACGCCATTGACATCCGGGTTACAGCGGAGGAGGTTGGCTGGGAGGAACGAGCCCTCTGCGGCATCTTCCTCCGCAGTTTAAACTCTGGTCTGAGGGATGAACTGGCTGGTCGGGATATCCCTGAAACACTGGCGGAGCTAATCTCTCTTACGATCAGCTTGGACAACCGGCTGCGCGAGCGCGCCTCGGAGCGGAAGCTGCCTTCTCGCTCTCGGGGGGTCTCGTCACGCCGGCTTCAAGCTCGCCCCCTGGCGTTACCGCCACCGGAGGTTCCCGAGGAGTCGGAGCCAATGGTGACAGGCCGGGCAAAGCTCCCTCTAGTGGAGAGACAACGCCGACGTGAGCTGGGTCTCTGCATGTATTGCGGGGACAGCCAGCACACAGTGGAGCAATGCCCGGAGAAGCCAAACGGGGAGGTCCCCGAGTCACTGTAGGGGGCCTCGCGGACGCTAACCGGACAACTCCCCTCACTCATTTGTCGCTGCCCATCCGTTTCTGCCATAACATCACAGGGCATCTCACTCATGCACTGGTGGACTCAGGCACGGAAGGCAGCTTTATTTCACAAAGCCTGGCAACCCGATTGGGCATCCGTTGCCAGCCCCTTAAGACTCCTCTCACCCTCATCAATCTCTCCCGTGCATCTCTGGGGAAAGTGACCCATCGGACAAACCCCATTTCTGTCATCGTCTCTGGGAACCACCGGGAGGAGATCTCCTTCTACATCTTGCCTTCCTCTGTGTCTCCAGTGATCCTGGGTTATCCGTGGCTCCGTCTCCATAACCCCGTCCTGGATTGGAAGACCGGGAAGGTAACAGCCTGGAGTACCTTTTGTATGAGCACCTGCCTCCAATCCGCTGCCTGCTCGCCATCCTCTCCTCCCGTGGTCAAGGATGCTGCGCCCCCGGACCTCTCCTTGGTGCCTGTGGAGTTTCACGACCTGGGCGCAGTCTTCAGTAAGTCCAAGGCAATGTCCCTTCCTCCACACAGGCCTTACGACTGCGCCATAAACCTCCGCCAGGGGGCGCCTCTCCCTTCGGGACGTCTCTACAGCCTGTCAGCGCCGGAGAAGGAGACCATGAACTCATACCTTAAGGAATCTCTCAGTGCCGGTATTATTCGCCCATCGTCATCGCCATTAGGAGCAGGGTTCTTCTTCGTGGGCAAGAAGGATGGCTTGCTTCGTCCGTGCATCGACTTCGGAGCCCTAAACGACATCACGGAGAAGGACCGTTACACCCTGCCCCTGATGGACACTGCCTTCCACTCCCTCCAGGGGGCGACCTGGTTTACCAAGCTGGATCTCCGCAGCGCGTACCACCTCGTCCGGATCCGGGAGGGAGACAAATGGAAAACAGCCTTCCACACCCCGAACGGCCACTTTGAATACCTGGTCATGCCGTTCGGGTTAACCAACGCTCCAGCCGTCTTTCAGCGCCTGATAAATGACGTTCTCCGGGATGTCATTGGCCTGTTTGTGTTCGTCTACCTGGATGACATTCTCATCTTCTCCAAGTCCAGGGATGAGCACCAGGTGCATGTGAGACGGGTCCTGCAGAGGTTACTGGAGAATAGGTTGTACGTGAAGGCGGAGAAGTGCGAATTCTATGCCAAGAAGATGTCATTTCTCGGGTTTGTCATCTCCCATGACCAGGTTCTCCCAGACCCAGCCAAGATTAAAGCGGTGGTAGATTAGCCGACTCCCACATCTAGAAAGCAGGTGCAACAATTCGTCGGCTTTGCCAACTTTTACCGCCACTTTATACCCAACTTTGGAGCCATCGTCGGCCCTCTGACCCGTGTCACCTCCCCTAAAACCCGGTTCCAGTGGACTGAAGAGGCCGCAGCAGCCTTCCAGGCGCTGAAGGCGGAGTTTTCATCCTCCTGGGTCCTCAGCCAGGTCGATCCCTCTTTGCAGTGCATCATGGAGGTTGACGCCTCGGATAAGGGGGTGGGGGCGGTGCTGTCTCAGCGGTCACCGGCTGATGGGGTCAAACAGCCTTGCGCCTTCTTCTCACTTGCACTTGTCCCCGGCGGAGCGCAACTACGACGTGGGGGACAGGGAGCTTCTTGCCATCAAGCTCGCGCTCCAAGAGTTGCGTCACTGGCTGGAGGGGGCCGCTCTGCCCTTCGTGGTGTTAATGGATCACAAAAATCTGGAATATTTAAGAACTGCCAAGCGTCTGAACGCCTGCCAGGCCCGTTGGTCCCTGTTTTTTGCTAGATTCCGTTTCACCATCACATTCAGACCGGGCTCCAAAAACGGACTCCCTGACGCCCTCTCCAGGCAATTCGCCCCTGAAGACGCGGGGGACGCTGTTCATACCATCCTGCCCAGGTCGTGCATCGTGGGAGCCGTTACTTGGGAGATCGAGGATAAGGTCCGGAAGGCACAGGACTCAGAACCGGATCCGGGCGGCAGACCAGAGGGGAGGCTCTACGTCCCGTCCTCCGTTCAGGGGGAGGTCATCCATTGGCTTCACATGTCCAAGCTAGCCTGCCATCCTGGGACCTCCCGAATGATTGACCTGCTCCAACGCTCCTTTTGGTGGCCGGGATTGCGCAAGGATGCTGCCCGCTACGCCCGGGCCTGCCCCGTCTGCGCCACCAGTAAGACCAGCAACTCTCCTCCTGCGGGTTTGCTCCAGCCCCTGCCCATCCCTGGTAGGCCCTGGTCACACATCGCATTGGACTTCGTCACTGGTCTCCCCGTCTCTAACAACTTCGACACAGTCCTGACCATCGTAGACCGTTTCTCCAAGGCTGCCCATTTTGTGCAATTACGGGGGCTACCCTCTGCCTTGGAGACAGCAGATCTCCTCATCCAACACGTGGTCAGGCTGCATGGGATACCAGCTGACGTGGTTTCCGACCGGGGTCCCCAATTCGCCTCGGACGTCTGGCAGAGTTTCTGCAGGACACTAGGAGCCCAGGTAAGCCTCTCCTCCGGCCATCACCCCCAATCCAACAGGCAGTGTGAACGGACCAATCAGGAGCTGGAGGCTGCTCTCCGCTGCGTCACCGCCTCGAAGCCTGCGTCATGGAGCAAATACCTTGCCTGGGTAGAATACACTCACAACACCGCTCGCTCCTCAGCCACAGGGATGTCCCCTTTCAAGGTGTCCCTGGGATACGACCTCCCCCCCTCTGTTTCCCTCGCTGGAGAATGAGTCGGCAGTTCCCATGGTTCGGGCTCACCTCAGGCGGTGTCGCTCCATCTGGACAGCCGCGCGCACTGCGCTTTTACGCACGGCGGAGCGCAATAAGGCCACGGTGGATCGGCGTAGAAAACCTGCTCCTGCCTACCAGGTGGGCCAACCGGTCTGGATATCCACGCAGGATGTGAACCTGAAGGGTGAGAGGAGAAAGTTGGCTAAACGCTTCATGGGTCCATTCCCCGTCACCAAGATAATCAACCCGGTGGCAGTGCGTGTTGCTACTCCCCCCTCCCTCCGCATCCATCCCACCTTCCACGTCTCCAAGGTGAAACCGGTGGTGTCTGATCCAATCTGCCCTCCTCCTGCTGCGCCGCCCGCGCCTCGGATGATTGACGGCCATCCGGCCTGGACTGTCTCGACCATCTTGGACTCCCAACGCCGGGGTCGCGGGCTACAGTATTTGGTGGACTGGGAGGGCTATGGTCCTGAATGGAGGCAATGGGTTCGTTCCTCGTTCGTGTTGGATCGCTCTCTCATCACCGAGTTTCACCGGAAGTACCCCAATAAACCATCGCCAGGAGGCGCTGCTAGCGGGGGGAGTACTGTTACAACTCGCCGCTCATTAGCGGCGCCAGCTGAGCGCACACCTGCACCTCGTCAGCGGCGGGGCATATAAGCTGCTCTGCCCTGAGCTTCGGCCTGAAGCCGTCTGTTCTGTTCTTTTAACTTTAGGCCATGTACCGCAGGCTTTTAAAACGGCTGTAATTAAACCCTTACTCAAAAAGCCAACGCTAGATCCAGGAGCTTTAGCTAACTATAGACCAATCTCTAATCTCCCTTTCATTTCAAAAATCTTAGAGTTGTTGCTACGCAATTATTTGACCACCTGCAGGGAAATGGTTTACTTGAAGAGTTTCAATCTGGGTTTAGAATCCATCATAGTACTGAAACAGCCTTAGCGAAGGTCACTAACGACCTCCTCATTGCATCTGATAATGGACTAGTTTCTGTACTTGTCCTTTTAGACCTTAGTGCAGCTTTTGATACTATCAATCATAATATTCTACTTGATAGATTAGAACACTATGTTGGACTTAATGGAACTTTTGTTGCAATGGTTTAGATCTTATTTATCTGATAGGTTCCAGTTTGTTCATGTAAATAATGAGTTTTCTTTCAACTCAAAGCTTAGTCATGGAGTTCCACAGGGATCTGTGCTAGGCCCTACTCTTTTTAGTTTATATATGCTTCCGTTAGGCAACATTATTAGAAAGCACTGTATACATCTTCATTGTTATGCAGATGACACACAATTATACCTGTCAATGAAGCCTGATGATAGTAATCAATTAGCCAAGTTAGAAGCCTGTCTTAAGGAAATCAAAGCTTGGATGACTTGTAATTTCCTGCTATTAAATTCAGATAAGACTGAAGTCATTCTTGTTGGTCCAAAAAACCTTAGAAATTCCTTTCCAAATCAAACTTTCAGTTTGGATGTGGTTACTCTTTCTCTTAATAGCTCTGTGAGGAACCTTGGAGTTATTTTTGATCAGGATTTGTCCTTCAATTCACATATTAAATTTGTTTCTAAGACTGCCTTCTATCATTTGCGTAATATTGCCAAGATTAGGAACATCTTGTCTCAGAGTGATGCTGAAAAACTGATCCACGCTTTTGTTAGCTCGAGATTAGATTATTGTAATTCTTTATTATCAGGCTGTCCTAAAACATCTTTAAAAAGTCTTCAGCTGATCCAAAATGCTGCAGCAAGAGTTTTAACAGGTACTAGAAAGAGAGATCATATCTCTCCGGTTCTGGCCTCCCTTCATTGGCTTCCCATAGAGTTTAGAATTAAGTTTAAAATCCTTCTTCTTACTTACAAAGCTCTAAACAATCAGGCTCCTTTTTATTTAAAAGATCTGATACTACCGTATTATCCTAACAGAGCACTACGCTCCCAAAATGCAGGATTACTTGTAATACCTAGAATCTCCAAAAGTACAATGGGAGGCAGAGCCTTCAGTTATCAAGCTCCTCTCCTGTGGAATCAGCTGCCAATCTGGATTCGGGAGTCAGACTCAATCTCTGTTTTTAAGAATAGGGCTAAAACCTACCTCTTTGATATAGCCTACAATTAGGGAGGGATCATGTGTTTCTGAACCCTCCCTTAGTTATGCTGCTAATAGGTTTAGTCAGCCGGGGGACCTCCAGTTATGCACTGGGCCTCACTCCTTTCCTCACTCTCAATGAAATATTTTTTTTTGCTGGTCATTAACATCTGTTTGTTTTCTCCCATAGATTGAGTCCCCATCGTGCTGTTTGCTCTCTACATGTCTGTTCTTTTCTTCTTCTCTATCCCCTCACCCCCCAGCCAGTCGCAGCAGATGACTGCCCCTCCCTGAGCCTGGTTCTGCTGGAGGTTTCTTCCTGTTAAAAGGGAGTTTTTCCTCTCCACCGTCGCCAAGTGCTTGCTCACAGGGGATCGCCTGATTGCTGGGGTCTTTCTGCAACTGTGGGGGTTCCCCCCTACAGTTGATAGTGCTATGAGATGACTGTTGTTGTGAAATGGCGCTATATAAATAAAGTTGAATTGAATTGAATTGTTCCCTTTGGCTACTTGCTTGAGAGGAACCCCCTCACCAAACAGCAAGATCACTCACGTAAGCAAACCTCTACTTATGTTCTAGTCTTTCCCCTGTGCACAGGTGGACCTCTCCCGGCGGCGGACTTCGCCCCCGCATCACCACCTCGCTGCTGCTGTCAGGTGCATCGTCAGGTCTCTGTCTTCTGGAATCTCCCTTGAGTGCGCCTGCCACCTGCCCTGCCAAGTAAGCCAACAAACCTCACATTACCTGTTGTACTGGTTTGGTGCCCGTCAACTTCTCCCTGTGCTCTCTCCCCAGGGTTGTCTGGCTGTACGGTTTCCTGCCTCCGTGCCTGACGCTGACGTCCGCCACCAGTACATCCACATTCAACAGACATGCATCCATTCATCCTTGTTGTTGAATAAAGCTATTGAATTCACTCTGAGCCTGCGTGTGTGTCTCCTGAGCTGTGCGTTATGTCACTTTCCATCCAAATGTTGCAGTAAAACCTGAGATGTGGAGTGGACGAAGCTGTGTCCTTATGATGTTGTGGGCTGACCTAATGAGTCTCTCCACAGGCTTTCTGTCAACTGTGGTGCAGCTCCTGGACCACACCAGGATGTCGTGGGGGTGATAATTTCCACAGATCACTTATAGAAAGACAGCAGCAGATCCTTTGACAGATTGACTCTTCTCAGTAACCTTGAATTGTCCAGTCAGTTGTGCTTTTTTAACAAGGAAAGAGGTGTTAGCAATCCATGTGATGTCCTGAGAAATGTATGTACTGTGGCTCATATATTTTTGCCAACATATGTATAAGCACAAAGAGAAGCTTAGGACTGCATGTGTTGATTGTCCTCACGTCTTGGATGGGACAATACGTCTGGACCCCCTGTGGATGATGGCAGGAAGTTGGAGGTGCCCTTATAAGACTCTGAAAGGACTTCCTGACCCCCTGGAGCCAGACGGAGGACTAAAGGACTCAAGGGAAGAATTATTGTCAAGTGGGGGTTTTGACAGCAATGTGTAATTCTGACTTTGATGTTCATGTATAAGAGCGAGGGTTTTGACGCAGCTCACTCTCTTCTGTTCTTGAGAGAAAAGCTGGGGATGTGATTCTGCAATAAACCTGAATTGAGAAATAATTCAGCCTCTTCTTTTCACGCGCCCCACATGTACCCAGGAATTTAAACTCACCAACCCTCTCCACTGCTCCACTGCTGTAAGTCAGGGCAAGTTCCTCTCTTTTACTCCTGAACTCAATCTGCATCTCTTTTGTTTTTGAAGATCTGAGTGACGAGTTGTTAAAGGAGCATTATTCATTGAGTTGCTGACCTTCATCTCTGATTTGGTGTTATCAGTCCCACTTAAAGAGTGACAGCAAATTTAAAAAAATGGGTTTCTGCTGTGGATCTGTGTACAGTTATGCGTTGTAGCATCATCTCATGTTGGCTTATCAATAAAATTATTCTTAAAGACATTGTTTCACTCAGGAAAAGGACAGCCAGGAACTGCTCTTTCATCCCAGGACCACAGCTGAACTCACATTCCCTTGTTAAACCAGTCTCAGGAATTCCTGCTGAACATTTTTATTGGCCCATAAAACTTGGAGGCAAAGAACAGACTTTTATGGAACACCCTATAGTCACTACAAAAGATCCACAGCTCAACATTGCCCTCTACTGACAACTCTGGGACATGCTGGATTTAACCAGTGAACCTTTTAATCACATCTTTGTTAAGACTCACTTCTCAACATCCTCCTCTTTTTCAGGACAGCATGGAAAAGCAAATGGACTCTTGATGTTTGATGTGGACAATAATGGGTTTGAAATATATTAATCCTTGATTTTAAATATGTGCATACTAAAATGTTTAAATGAATGTTTATTCTTGCATATTAATTTAAAAGCACTAGCTATAAGTTGCATGAATCACTAAGGCTAGCTTAGACTTTATACATAAGTAGGTTAAGGAATTCCCAGTGTATTAATTGTGTATATTTCCATGGGGACCGGTATCAAATATCACCCAGCATTCACTGGGCTCCAGCTCCTCCATTCCATTGGTTCCTCGCAGACAAAAGCCTGTCATTGGACCAAAGTTCATAAAACCCGCCCACGAATGAAGTCTGTTGGCTGGGGGCTCCTGTCAGTCATGGAGGCCTGTGAAAGTTTCCCCAGACAAAAAGGAAACAACACCCTCTTTAAGCCTCTTTTGTCCCTTTTGTCTCTTTTGTCTCTTTCACCACTTCTTCCACTTCTCGTCTTGACAGCAGCGCATTTTCGGGAGAACAAAGACTTGTGATCTCTTCACTGCGGAAGAAAAAGTACATTTCTCCCACTTGTCTTCTTGTCTTTCATTAAACGCCTAGGAATTAATCTTTTTCTTTCTTGAGCTCAAGTCCTAAATTTGGAGTCAAACTCCATTTCTAGATGTTTATTTTTATAACTTTTTTCTGTTAAACTTTCTTTAAACTCACCATTTTTAATCTTGACTTTATTTTTAATTTCATTGACCAACTTCAGAATCAGAATCAGAATCAGGTTTATTGCCATTGTTCATGTAGTACACAAACTAGGAATTTGTCTCGGTACAATGCTGCAACATTAAACATGATAAGAAGAGAAATAAACTATACATGTAATAAAGTGTAGGATAAGATTAAGTGATACTGGTCAACAGTTAAAATATATATTAGCCAGCAGCAGATACTGTGGAGAACTATATAGTGCAGTCGGTAATGCAGGAAGAAAACAGTGATGATTGACATGAGTCTGGTTGAGCTGCTGTACATGGTGCACGAGAGTCACTTAGTGTTCAGCAGTCTAATGGCAGAGGGGAAGAAGCTGTTCATGTGACGGGAGGTTTTAGTCTGGATGGACCGAAGTCTTCTACCAGAGGGGAGGGGGGCAAACAGTACATGACCAGGGTGTGAGGGATCGGCTATGATCCGGCCAGCACGCCTCCGGGTCCTGGAGATGTACAGATCCTGGAGAGATGGGAGCTTGCAGCCGATCACCTTCTCAGCAGTGCGCACGACGCGCTGCAGCCTTAGTCTGTCCCTGGCAGTGGCTCCTGCGTACCACACGGTTATGGAGGTGGTGAGGATGGACTCGATGATGGCTGTGTAGAACTGCACTAACATCTTGGTGGGTAGCTTGAGCTTCCTCAGCTGCCGCAGGAAGAACATCCTCTGCTGGGCTTTTTTGATGAGTGAGCTGATGGTCAGCTCCCATTTGAGGTCCCTGGTGATGGTAGTGCCTAGGAAGCGGAAGGAATCAGCAGTGGTGATGGGAGAGCCTGAGAGGGTGAGGGGGGGCAGAGGAGTAGTGACTTTCCTGAAGTCTACAATCATCTCCACTGTCTTCAGAGCGTTCAGCTGCAGGTTGTTATTGCTGCACCAGGACGCCAGCTGGGCCACCTCTCTCCTGTAGGCGGACTCGTCGCCGTTGGAGATGAGCCCGATGAGGGTGGTGTCGTCCGCAAACTTGATCAACTTGACAGACTGGTGGCTGGAGGTGCAGGAGTTGGTGTAAAGGGAGAAGAGTAGGGGGGAAAGTACACAGCCCTGGGGTGATCCGGTGCTGATGCTAGTATAGTCTGAGACAGTCTTTCCCAGCCGCACATGCTTCCTCCGGTCCGTCAGGAAGTCGATGATCCACCTGCAGAGGGAGTCAGGCACGTTGAGCAGGGACAGCTTGTCCCGGAGCAGAGCGGGGCGGATGGTGTTGAATGCGGAGCTGAAGTCCACAAACAGGATCCTGGCGTAGGTTCCCGGGGAGTCCAGGTGCTGCAGGATGGAGTGGAGGGCCAGGTTGACTGCATCGTCTACAGACCTGTTGGCTCGGTAGGCAAACTGCAGCGGGTCCAGGAGAGGGGTGGTGATGGACTTGAGGTGGGACAGGACCAGGCGCTCAAAGGACTTCATGACTACAGAGGTGAGCGCTACAGGTCTGTAGTCATTAAGTCCAGTGATCCGTGGCTTCTTGGGGACAGGGATGATGGTGGAGGATTTGAGGCAGGATGGCACGTGGCATAACTTAAGGGAGGTGTTAAAAATGTCTGTGAATACAGGAGCCAGCTGTTTCGCACAGAGTCTCAGGGTGGAGGGAGACACGCCGTCTGGGCCGGGGGCCTTGCGCGGGTTCAGTCTGGAGAACTGTTTGAGCACATCCTGCTCACTGATGATAAGGGGAGGGGGGGAGGAGGGGGGGGTGCCTTAAATGAAGTAGGGAATGTGGAGGCTGTGGAGCTGGAGGGAGGGGGGGAGTTGGACACAGATGACGAGGTGTCAAAACGGGCATAGTGTTGGGACAGTCTCTGACAAAGGGCTTTGTCATCCTGACCTTTAGGAGCCTGAGGCCGATAGTTGGTGATCTGCCTCAGTCCTCTCCACACGGAAGCCGAATCATTAGCAGTGAACTGCTGCTGGAGTCTCTCTGAGTACACAGATTTAGCCCTCTTCAGCTCTCTGTTAAATCGGTATTTAACCTCCCTGTAGCAGTCCCTGTCTCTTACACACTAGAAGCTAATTTCATCTCTACAAGTCCGAAAATTCTTTTTATTTTTGCTATTTGATCAGATTTTCAATTATTTTTGAATTCCTCGTGAGAAGTCGTGCCACCATGCAGCTTAAGAAACCAACCTCGCCATTACGCTAGACTGCAGCCCTTGTGATCAAACATACAAAACCTCATCTTGTGACTACAGATTGGGATTCTGGGACATCAAAGAATATTTGCTGATCAAATATTCCAACTTTTGGAGCCATCTAAGAACTACAGGAAGATGCAGAAGGATCTTCACTTATCTGGAGTCATGTGAGCGACATTCTTTATCCATCTGCTGAATGAAATGTCTGAGATTTGAGAATAATTTGAATATCTGATCAGATACAAAATTAAAAAGCACTTAACATAACTCTTCTTTTCATTAAAATTCTGTTTTCATTTTCTTAAGAGTAATCCAGAATTTTCCATATAATTTGTTTAATTTTCCCCATAAATTTGTGTTATGTTTTCCATAATCTGTTAACTTCAAAATTATCTAAATTCAGTTTACATTTTAATCCTGGTTTTGCATACATTCACATTGTTAATCTATCTTTTACAAGTTTAATTTCATGGTTAATGAAATCGCTGTAGTGTCTTTTAATCATCATTTCATTTAATAAATATGTGAAAATGAGAGAAGTTGTTGGGAATTTCTTCCATTCTGAGTCTGGTTTCAAAGTCCCCAGTATCGAATTCATTAAAATTTTGAGACTGATTATTACCTCCGCCAAGGAGGTTATGTTTTAATCGGTGTTGGTTTGCCTGTCTGTCTGTCTGTTTGTTTGTTTGTTTGCTTGTTAGCAAGATAACTCAAAAAGTTATGGACGGATTTTCATGAAATTTTCAGAGATTGTCAGAAATGGGGTATCTTACAGATGATTACATTTCTGGATCCAGGATTTTTTTTTTACTTATTGGGATTTCCAAAACGGGAATCACAGTAACTTGCATAATACAGAACAAGTTTTCAACAGCTTCTACAAGACATTTAAGACCTAAGGCAGGGGTGTCCAACCAGGTGCCATGGAGAGCCAAGACCCTGCAGGTTTTCTCTTCTACCCAGTCTCTTCAGCAGGTGTTTTCACTTATCAGCAATCAGTGGGAAGAAGTTCACAGAAATCTGCTGTTGAAGACACTGGTTGGAGGTAAAACCTGCAGGGTCTTGGCTCTCCATGGCACATGGTTGGACACCCCTGACCTAAGGAAATGGAATAAATCTGCATAATGATGCAAAAAAATGAAAAAATAGGGAACCTTTGAAATTTTTAAATAAAAGAACAAATGAAGCTATAAACACGCAACAAGCATCACAGTATAGCTAATATATGCCACTGCAAATGGCATTTTTTTCATGGTCAAGGAATCTATAAAGTTACACAAAATAAATGGAGGATTAATATTTATGATGTTAAACACTGTATGGGGGGAACTGTGGCGCTTGGCGGAGGTCTCTTCCTTGTCATTCTGTCTGTAATTTAGCCTGTGTATCCCTGTGTCTTCAGTTTTCCCCGTGTTTATTTTAGATTGTAACTTCAGTGTTTTTTTTCCAGCTCCGTGCTGTGCCTTTGTTTGTTCTTTTAAGTTTTGTTAATAAATTATTATTGCACCACGACTCCTGCCTGTGCCGCGAGTCCTGCCTCCAAACCATCATTTGCACAGAGGTCAGATTGCAAAAATCATTGGTTAAAGAGACCAATTTTAAGGCCAAAATGCATCAACAAAGCACAAAACAGAAAGCTTGTCATTTGTACAATGATTTTTTAAATTTATTTTATTTATATCCAATTAACTAGTTCTTCTGTTCTAAGAAGTACACATGCCATGGTGGGTGGATACTGTTAGTTTGTTTTTGTTGTCATCGGTCCCTCCTTCATACCAGGGAAACAAAGACATACACACGTGGACAAAATTGTTGGTACCCCTCTGTTAATGACAGAAAAACCCACAATGGTCACAGAAATAACTTGAATCTGACAAAAGTGGTAATAAATAAAAATTCTATGAAAATTAACCAATGAAAATCAGACAACGCTTTTGAATTGTGGTTCAACAGAATTATTTTAAAAAACAAACTCATGAAACAGGCCTGTACAAAAATGATGGTACCCCTAGAAAACATTGAAAATATTTTTATTTTTTTTTGTTACTTATTTGTACCCGTAGGTAGACTTGGTTTGCAGTTTTGGTGACAAGCCACCGGCTGCTGGTCGCTGCGTGCGCGAGCGCCCTAAACCTACATGTTTTTGGTATGCGGGAGGAAACCAGAGAAATCCCGGAGTAAACCCGCGCAACACGGGGAGAACATGCAAGCTCCACACAGCTCACTGTTGGTCGGGGGCTGGGATCGAACCCACGATCTCATGATCCCCGCGGTCCCCTGGCCGAGGGTAAAACTGTGCTGCCACAGTGCTAAACCACTGCACCACCGTGCAGCCAAATAATGTGACCATAGGGACATGTTCAACCAAGATGTGTCCTCTAATTAACATCACAGGTGTCTACAAACTTGTAATCAGTCAGTTGACCTATTTAAAGGGTGACAAGTAGTCACTGTGCTGTTTGGTGACATGGTGTGTACCACACTAAATATGGACCAGAGGAAGCAAAGGACAGAGTTGTCTCAGGAGACTAGAAAGAAAATTATAGACAAGCATGTCAAAGGTAAAGGCTATAAGACCATCTCCAAGCAGCTTGATGTTCCTGTGACTAAAGTTGCACATATTATTCAGAAATTTAAGATCTACAGGACTGTAGCCAACCTCCCTGGACGTAGCCGCAGGAGGAGACGGATAATACGAATGGTAACAAAAGAGCCCAGAACAACCTCTAAACACATTCATGGTGAACTCCAAGGTCAAGGTATATCAGTGTCAGATCGCACCATCCGTCGTTGTTTGAGCCAAAGTGGACTTCATGGGAGACGACCAAGGAGGACACTACTGTTGAAAACATAAAAAAAGCCAGACTGGAATTTGCCAAACTGCATGTTGACAAGCCACAAAGCTTCTGGGAGAATGTCCTATGGACAGACGAGACAAAACTGGAACTTTTTGGCAAGGCACATCTGCTCTGTGTTCACAGACACAAAAATGAAGCACACCAAGAAAAGAAGACTGTCCCTACTGTGAAACATGGAGGAGGTTCTGTTATGTTCTGGGGCTGCTTTGCTGCATCTGCCACAGGGTGTCTTGAATCTGTGCAGGGTACAATGAAATCTCAAGACTATCAAGGTCTTCTAGAGAGAAATGTGCTGCCCAGTGTCAGACAGCTTGGTCTCAGTCACAGGTCATGGGTCTTGCAACAGGATAATGACGCAAAACTCACAGCTAAAAACACCCAAGAATGGCTAAGAGCGAAACATTGGACTATTCTAAATTGGCCTTCTATGAGCCCTGACCTAAATCCTATTGAACACCTGTGGAAAGTGCTGAAACATGCCGTCTGGAGAAGGCACCCTTCAAACCTGAGACAACTGGAGCAGTTTGCACATGAGGAGTGGGCCAAAATACCTGCTGAGAGGTGCAGAAGTCTCATTGACAGTTACAGAAATCGTTTGATTGCAATGATTGCCTCAAAAGGTTGTGCAACAAAATATTAAGTTAAGGGTACCATCATTTTTGTCTAGGCCTGTTTCATGAGTTTGTTTTTTAAAATAATTCTTTTGAACCACAATTCAAAAGTACTGTCTGATTTTCATTGGTTAATTTTCATAGAATTTTTATTTATTCCCACTTCTGTCAGATTCAAGTTATTTCTGTTACCATTGTGGGTTTTTCTTTCATTAACAGAGGGGTACCAACAATTTTGTCCACAGCTGTATGCATTACCCTAGATAGCTGAACTATTGAAATGTTTTAGCTCTTCATCCCACCATCCCACAACCCATCTCAGTTTGCATACAGGTCAAACAGATCCACAGAGGATGCCATCGCCGCTGCTTCCCATCCAGACCTCACCCACCTGGACCCAAAGAACTTCTACATGCAAATGCTGTTCTTGGACTTTAGGTCAGCATTCAACACCAACATCCCCCAGCACCTAATACAAAAACTCAGACATTTGGGTGTCAAAACCTCTCTCTGTAACTGGGTGCTGGACTTTCTTCCAGGGAGGCCACAGAATGTTCCGGTTGGCAGCAACACCTCCAAGACACTGGTTACAGGGGCCCCAAAAGGTTGTTTGCTAAGCCCGCTGCTCTTCACCCTGCTCACCCATGACTGTGTACCAGCCTACAGCACCAACCACATCATCAAGTTTGCAGATGACATCACGGTGATGGACCTCATGACCAACAACGAGGAGGTCAACTACAGAAATGAGGTGAGTCACCTGGTCCAGTGGTGTAAAGACAATAACCTCTTCCTGAACGTGGGAAAAAACAAGGAGATTTTGGTCGACTTCAGAAGGGGACACACACAGCATCCCCCTCTGATCATCAATGGAGCAGCTTTGAAGAGGGTGAGCAGCACAAAGTTGCTGGGGGTGCAAATCTCATAGGACCTCTCGTGGTCCAACAACACCACATCACTGGCCAAGAAGGCTCAAACTTGCCTCCATTTCCTCCCCAAACTAATGAGACCACAAGTTCCACCCCCCATCATGTGCTCTTTCTACCAGGGCACCATTGAGAGCATCATCACCAGCTGCGTCACGGTGTGGTATAGAAGCTTCACCACCTCCTGCCAGAAGACACTACAACACACAGCAAAAGCAGCCAGCAAGATCAACGTTGCCCCTCTTCCCCCCCTCAGATATCTACCTTACCTGCCTCACCCGCAGAGCCATCAACATTGCAGGTGACCCCTCACACCCCTCACACTCCCTCTTCAGACTCCTGACCTCGGGGAAAAGGTACCAGAGCCTCCAGGCCCACTCCACTAGACTGCTAAACAGCTTTGTTCATCAGGCCATCAGGACCCTGAGCTCTGTCCACCCCCCCACCCCCCTTCCCCCAGACCATAACACACTCACCCGCACAATAACTACCTCAGCTTTTGGCACAGAAAGACTGGCACACAAACAATAATATATCTGCTGTTGTATGTCTCTGCACTTTACTGCAACCATTTGCACAAATGCCATATCTGCTGCTGTCTGTCATTGCAATACTGATCATGTGCAGTCCTATCTGTAACTGTCTGCACCTACACTACCACATTGAACTTTATATTACGAGAATTACTGCTCTACATTTTCTGTATATAAGATATCTGGGTCTATTGTTTTTCGCCATTTGCAGTACAGGTAGCATTACTGTACATAGACTGGTGTTGTTGTTTTTGCAGCCTTATTTGCAGCCTTATTCCTTTATATATATATATATATATATATATATACAGTGGGGCAAAAAAGTATTTAGTCAGCCACCAATTGTGCAAGTTCTCCCACTTAAAAGATGAGAGAGATCTCCAATTTTCATTATAGGTATACCTCAACTATGAGAGACAAAATGAGAAAAAAAAATCCAGAAAATCACATTGAAGGATTTTTAATTAATTAATTGTTAAATTCCTTGGTAAAATAAGTATTTGGTCACCTACAAACAAGCAAGATTTCTGGCTCTCACAGACCTGTAACTTCTTCTTTAAGAGGCTCCTCTGTCCTCCACTCATTACCTGTATTAATGGCACCTGTTTGAACTCATTATCAGTATAAAAGACACCTGTCCACAACCTCAAACAGTCAGGCTCCAAACTCCACTATGGCCAAGACCAAAGAGCTGTCAAAGGACACCAGAAACAAAATTGTAGACCTGCACCAGGCTGGGAAGACTGAATCTGCAATAGGTAAGCAGCTTGGTGTGAAGAAATCAACTGTGGGAGCAATTATTAGAAAATGGAAGACATACAAGACCACTGATAATCTCCCTCGATCTGGGGTTCCACGCAAGATCTCACCCCGTGATGTCAAAATGATCACAAGAACGGTGAGCAAAAATCCCAGAACCACATGGGGGGACCTAGTGAATGACCTGCAGAGAGCTGGGACCAAAGTAACAAAGGCTACATCAGTAACACACTATGCCGCCAGGGACTCAAATCCTGCAGTGCCAGACGTGTCCCCTGCTTAAGCCAGTACATGTCCAGGCCCATCTGAAGTTTGCTAGAGAGCATTTGGATAATCCAGAAGAGGATTGGGAGAATGCCGTATGGTCAGATGAAACCAAAATAGAACTTTTTGGTAAAAACTCAACTTGTCATGTTTGGAGGAGAAAGAACACCATTCCTACTGTGAAGCATGGGAGTGGAAACATTATACTTTGGGGCTGTTTTTCTGCAAAGGGACCAGGATGACTGATCCGTGTAAAGGAAAGAATGAATGGGGCCATGTATCGTGAGATTTTGAGTGAAAACCTCCTTCCATCAGCAAGGGCATTGAAGATGAAACATGGCTGGGTCTTTCAGCATGACAATGATCCCAAACACACCGCTCGGGCAACGAAGGAGCAGCTTCGTGAGAAGCATTTCAAGGTCCTGGAGTGGCCTAGCCAGTCTCCAAATCTCAACCCCATAGAAAATCTTTGGAGGGACTTGAAAGTCCGTGTTGCCCAGCAACAGCCCCAAAACATCATTGCTCTAGAGGAGATCCGCATGGAGGAATGGGCCAAAATACCAGCAACAGTGTGTGAAAACCTTGTGAAGACTTACAGAAAACGTTTGACCTCTGTCATTGCCAACAAAGGGTATATAACAAAGTATTGAGATGAACTTTTGTTATTGACCAAATACTTACTTTACCGAGGAATTTACCAATTAATTCATTAAAAATCCTTCAATGTGATTTTCTGGATTTTTTTTCTCACTTTGTCTCTCATAGTTGAGGTATACCTATGATGAAAATTGGAGACCTCTCTCATCTTTTAAGTGGGAGAACTTGCACAATTGGTGGCTCACTAAATACTTTTTTGCCCCATTGTATTATCTTGCACACACAACTGAAGAGAGGGAAATGGCATTTCAGTTCTCCTGTGTGTCCTGGCAATAATACAACTTTTGTTATTTACAAGCTTTTATATGACAAAGAGCTTGTGAGATCGACAAGATTGTTAAGTTGTCCTTGATCTATCCTTGACCACTCAGCAATCCCATTGATCTCCCAAAGATCTCTCAGTGATCTTTCAATGAATGCCAAGTTTTTCCAGCCTGATGGTAGAGATAGCTAACATATCAGTGAGGGATTGCTGAGTGATGAGAGCTCAATAGAGTTCATTAAATAATTGCTGAGACATCACTGGGAGATCATTGGGAGAGCGATGAGATTATTGAGCCCTCAATGAGAGATATCTGAAAGATCATTGCAAGATCACTTACCTTTGGAGATTTCTGAGAGATTGTTTAAGACTGACTCAAAACAATTTCTCAACTGTGAAGATCATGGAGATCACTGGAAGATCATTGAGAGATCTTGGCATTAACTGAGAGAGATTGTTGAGAGATCTGACCATTTTTTTTCATCTCTCAATGATCTCTACCCTTGTATGAAAGCTGTTCTCTCGACCTTCTGGAAATGTTTTTTTCTTCAGAGACAAGACCTAGAGGCTCATTGTTGCACAAGAAATGCTCAGCAGTCTCCAGGGTCACCCAAAGAACTCTTAGTGATCCCTTAATGATCTCACCTGATCTCTCAGAAATCTCTCAAATATCTTTCAAAGATCTCGATAGCTCTTCATGAAAATCTTACAACAATCTCCCAAACATTTACAGAGAAACAGATTTTTGAGGCTTTAGGAGACTGTTGAGAGATCAGGTAATTTTTTAATCTCTCATTGACCTCCCAGTGATCTCTGTGATGTGTAAAGGGGTCTTTAGTAGCAGCAAATATGTTACGCTGACATTTCTCCCATACTAAAAAATAAATATGTATGTCTCAAAAGCGTTTAACCCCATTGTAACATTATCAAAACAGTGGCTTCACGACAGTCCAACAGAAATACATTTCTACCCTGAAACATGAATTAAATGTGAATAATTACAAATTAATATAAAATGAATAACAATATTTTTTTAAATGAATAGAATTACAAACAAGATACCTTATTACTGCTTTTATCAAATGGAATCAATTTGTTTCCTCATTTGTTTCCATTAAACAAATTGTTTTTATTTGTGTTATAATACACAATGCTGGAACATGAAAAACACCACACACATGCACACTGCAAACTCCTTCCAGAGCTTTCTGCTGGGAACTTAATGTAAGCTGACATGTATGGATATTATGCGATTGTTCAGCTTTAGATGGTGTGGGGAAAAAAAAAAAAAACATCATCATACCACACAGCTGACAGACCATCAGGTACTGCCATCGGTGATGATGATATTTTTACCAATAGGGCAATTGCAGTCAACCACATGACTCTCGGTCAATACAGAAGTTCAGCCCATAAACCAGTGCATCCCTACAATACAGTTGAAAGCAGAAGATTACATACATTGTATAAAAAGTCACATAACTGTAGTGATCTGCTCTGCCTGCCTCTTGCCCTAATTTCCTCCACAGCTGTGCACACACCTGCTCTCCTCATTAACCTGCCTATTTAAGCCGTACTGCCCTCGGGTCTGCACGGAGACGTCAAGCTCCCTGGTGTGGCAATATCTCTTCACCTTCTCGTCGCCTTCATGATCCGGAGTTCCATCTCCTCTGATCCTTCCAGCCTCGCCGTCCTCCTGGGAGTCCTAGCTCCCCAACGACAATTAAGCTATCATCATTCCCCTCATATCCATGCTTCACTCCGCTCCCCTGTGCACAGGTGGGAATCCATTGGCGGAGGACCTCCTCCTCCTGGCGGTGGACTGAGCTCAACCTGCACCTCACCAGCTCACTACACATCTCTTCACCCTCTCACCTCCTCAGCAGCTGGAGCCAAAGACACTGTCCCACTGGCCGGAGCCTCTGGGATCTCACCTGTGCTACATACCAACTCGTCAACAGTAAGACTGAACATTCTCTGAATCATTCCTCCTGATCCCAGTCACTAATCCACCTGTCTCTGCTCTTCCCTAGGGTTTCCAGTCTGAACGGTGCTCTGCTCGCCCCAGCTGTTACATTCCTGCGCTCACGCACACATCCACTTTCACACTGCATAACAAAAAGATAATTGAGTTTATTGTGGAGTCTGTGTCTACCTTCTGGGCCATAAACCATGTCAGTACGTCTCCGTCAAAACGACCCAGCAGACGGTGCGTTAGCTCACAAGCTTAACATCATTGAGGCTCGAGTAGACCAATTATCTCATCAACAACAAGTCATACTTACACAGCTCGTACAGATTAGCACATGCCTGGATCGCCTTTCAGCTCCTCAGTCCTTCCCACCTGCTCCTGGGAACACGGCTGGCCCAGACAGTTCCATCCCTTCTCCTTCTCCATTGTCCTGGCTGACTCCAGTCCCCACGCCCATGTGCTTCAGTGGTAAGCTAGGAGAGGCTAGGGGTTTTCTGTTACAGTGTGGGATAGTTTTTCAGCGGGAACCAGGGGATTTTCCCACCAGTCACAGCTGTATAGGCTATGTAGTCAATCTTCTGGAGAGGCGGGCTTTAGCCTGGGTTTACGCGGTTATGGCTAGGCCTTATTATGCTAATTTGACGAATGATCAGTTTGTGAGTGAGTTCAATGAGGTATTCAATCACTCAGACCGAGACAGTGTGCTCACCACCCGGTAACTCAACCTAAAACAGGGGAATAAGTCGGTAGCAGATTACTCTATAGACTTCCAGGTGGTGGCAGCGGAGGTGGGGTCCGAGGATGCCTCCCTTTGTAGCATTTTTGTCCAAAGCCTTAGCCCTAGCCTGAGGGGTGAGTTAGCCCGTCTTGACAAACCTAGCAAGCTGAATGAACTCAATTCCCTAGCCATTAGCATAGACAATTGGCTATGGGAGTGGGCCAACGAGCGTAGACCTTCCGGTCGCTCAGGCTCGCAGTTTTGACACTCCCCCCAGTTCCCCCTGCTGGCCCTTCCTCCATCTAATTCACTAGATTACCCCTGAGCCTATGATCATGGGCCAGTCCAAGTTGCCGCCGGCGGAGAAACAGCGCCACCAGGAGCTAGGTGTGTGTTTATATTGTGGCAGTGAGGAGCATGAACTGGCTACTTGCCCCATTCGACCAAAAGAAGGACTCCGTGCATCAAAGTAGGGGGACTCACGGACTCACTCCAAAGAAATCCCCTCACCAAGTTCCTGCTGCCCATGCGTTTTTCACATAACCATCAAGAAATCTCCACACATGCACTCATTGATTCAGGGGCTGAGCAGAGTTTAATTTCTGAAGACCTGGCAACCCAACTGGGGCTCGCCTGCCACCAGCTAAGAACGCCATTAAAGCTAATCGCCCTGTCCAATGCTACACTTGCGTTGGTGTCCAAACAGATTGCTCCGGTATCTGTCCTAGTGTATGGCAATCACCGAGACCAGCTCAGATTGTTGGTGCTACTAGTCTCTACCTCCCTGGTCATTTCGGGGTATCCCTGGCTCCGGTTGCACAACCCCTCCATTGATTGGCGTTCTGGAAACATCATCTCGTGGAGCTCATTCTGCCTAAGTGCCTGTCTTCAGTCCGTTGCATGCTCGCCCTCCGTGGCTCTCGGTGCCCCTGACACATCCCCGCCTGACCTGTCCCGGGTTCTCTCTGAATACCATGATCTGGGTGCCGTCTTCAGCAAATCCAAAGCACTATCCCCCCCCCCCCCCACCACCCATACTATTGTGCCATTAACCTCCGGCCCACGACTCCGTTGCCATCAAGTCGGCTTTACAGCCTGTTGGTCCCGGAAAGGGAGGCCATAGAAACTTACATCAAAGAGTCCCTAAGCTCCGGCATAATTTGCCCATCTTCCTCGGCGATGGGAGCAGGGTTTTTCTTTGTGGGCAAGAAAGACGGCTCCCTGAGGCCTTGCATTGATTTCTGGGAATTAAATAATATCACTATCAAGGACAAGTACACGCTTCCACTGATCAACACAGCTTTCGATTCCCTCCAGGGGGCCTACTGGTTCACGAAATTGGACCTCCGCAATGCTTACCACCTGGTACGGATTCGAGAAGAAGACGAGTGGAAGACGGGGTTCCGTACCCCTAGTGGCAACTTTGAATACCTCGTTATGCCGTTTGGGCTGACCTCCCCCGCCGTGTTTCAGCGGCTGATTAACGATGTGTTGAGGGATTTTGTGGGCTCTTTCTTATTTGTGTACCTTGATGATATTCTCATTTTTTCTCAGTCCCTCAATGAACACCGAGTGCATGTCAGGTGAGTGCTGCAGCTGCTGCTGGAGAACAAGCTGTTAGTTAAAGGAGAGAAGTGCAAGTTCCACACTTCATCCACTTCATTCTTGGGATTTGTCATCTCGCACAACGAGATCATCGCCGATCCGGCTAAGGTAAAAGCGATAGTAGAGTGGCCGACCCCCTCATCCCGGAAACAGTTACAGCAGTTTGTGGGATTCGCCAACTTCTACCACCGCTTCATAAAGAATTACAGTCTCACTGCCCTTCCTCTCACTTGCCTCACCTCCACCAAGGTGCCCTTCCGGTGGACGAAGGAGGCAGAGGCTGAATTTTTGGAAATAAAATCATTATTCTCAAACCACTCACATGCCCACACTTATTTTGTGCACACTCTCATATAAATACACACAGATGTACACACACAAGTGTCTCTCCTTTAACAGGTGCGGAAACCAGACTCGTGTTGAGACATCTTCGGTGGAAGAAGCAGTTTGTCTTCTGTTTGTTTTAGTTGTTGCTTTGTTTGTCTTTTTGTCTGTTCCCCTCCCTTTTCTTTACCCCTCCACACACTTCCTTTCCCTCTTCTCCATCCTTTCGGGTCTTCCATGGGTAAAATAATTAAAATAAAGTATTAAAAGTTTTTACAGGAGGAGTTTACAACAATATACAATACATAGTTACGTACTGTATAAGCTCCTCTTGGCAAAGTAAATCTGTTTTGGCACAATAAGGGTGAGAGATCCCTGTTCTGCTTGCCTAGCTGCCTGACAGGACAAGGGGAAGAAAAAAAAAAGCCTTGTATCATAATATTCAGAGTGTACTGAAGATTAATGGTGGACTGACCACTCCATTTCAGGTTCAGAGAGGAATAAGACAAGGATGTGCCTTGTCTGGCATATTATACTGTCTGGCTTTTGAACCTTCGCTGCACAAACTGAGGTCCCAACTTCAAGGCCTGATTGTACCTGGTTGTGAAAAACGAGTTATCGGTATATGCTGATGATCTGGTTGTTTTAGTTAACACTCAACATGATATTGATGTTCTGGTGCAGGTCATTTACCAGTTTGGCTCATTTTCCTCAGCCAAAGTAAACTGGGATAAAAGTGAAGTGCTCATCGTTGGGGGGACATTGGAGAAAAAAGTTAAGTTGCCTGCAGGGTTAATTTGGAAGAGGGGTGGGTTAAAATATTTAGGGGTGTTTTTTTGGAGAAGACACCTTTGTTCTCCAGAACTGTTCTTGAAAAGGTTCAAGGTCGACTTGCTTGCTTTAAATGGATTTTAACCAAAATGTCTTACAGTGACAGAATTCTTGTCACAAACAATCTGATTTCATCAACTCTGTGGCGTTGACTGGCATGCATTTACCATCCTCAAGATTTGTTGTCAAGGATACAGGAAGATTTCAATGATTTCTTCTCGGACAAGCTGCATTGGGTCCTGCAAAGTGTATTGTACCTGCCAAGGGATGAGGGAGGGCAGGGCCTAATTCACCTGAACAGCAGAGGTGCAACGTTTGTTTTTTCAGTTCATATAAAGGTTTCTGTACGGAATGACAGACTTTGTGTGGAGGTCACTGGCTAGCATCATCTTGATCCAGGTGGGAGGTCTGGGTCTGAATAAATCTTTCTTCCTGTTAGAATCAAAGCAGCTCAACACCAGTGGACTGCCTGTTTTTTATTGTGGACTTTTTAAAGTGTGGAACTTGTTGAAAAAGGAAAGACTGGGGCAGCATATTTCACTGTACTGGCTACTTCATGAGCCAGCTGTGCACAGATATCATCTCAGCACTGCTTGTCAGATGGGACAAACCCTTCTTAAACAGTTTTGTGAGTCCTCAGTGGTGACCCTTGGACATGTACTTGAATTTGGAGGAATAAACCTGGACAATGCTGCTTGTCTCGCTTCTCATCTAGGAGTGAACTGTGTCCGTTTGATTGCTGTGCTGCTGGATAAGTGGAGATAATCTCTGTCACATAATGAACATGCTCTGCTTCACCAGTGTTTTAATGGTGCTGTTCAACCTGCTGCTACTGACGTTTTCCTTTCATTGGGCATCTCCCCAGTTCTTGATGAGCACATCGGTTTTCTCCTAAAGTGTTGTTGCTCCTCTGTAGTCACTGTGGCTGATGGTCCCAAGAAACTGATACACATAATATTTGTTAAAAACTTAAACAAAGATAAATTAAATGGAAGAAGTGATACACCATGGAGAGCTTACTTTGGTCCGAGAGACAACATTAAACTTGATTGCAGGGCTCTGTATAAGCCACCATTAGTGAAAAAAATTGCTAACATTCAATGGAGGGTTTTACATGGTGCTATTACAACAAATGCTTTTGTTTTGGTAATTAATTGTGCAGTTAGTTGTCAGTCCCCTTTCTGTTCTGCTCGTGAAACTATTTTCCACTGTTTTATGGAGTGTTATCGGTTATTACCAAGAATTTAAATGTTGGACAATCTTTTAGGTTGTTTGGTGAGGCTTTTTCCAGACACACATTTATTCTGGCTTATAGGTATTCTCATCAGGAGCAAAGTTACATGTCAATTATTTTTAATTTTATCCTCGGGAGGGCTAAAATGGCAGTGTTCCTGAGCAGACAGAACAAAATTGAAAGACTGGCAGATGATGATGCTGTTCTTGTTGAAGGCTTGTTTAATCATTGATGTCAACAATTTCAGAATGATAGGGGACCTAGAAAGTTTCTCCAACATGTGGTGTTTGAAAGCAGTGCTTTGTTGTGTGGAAAATAATGATTTGATCTTCAAGAAGATTTTGAGTTAGTCTGGTTTCTGTAAAACTAATGTTTTCTTTGTTCCTGTTGAATGGCATTTGGTCAGTTTTGATAAAGTTTTAAGAAATTAAAAAAAGTCTTTCTCTCCCTCCCTCTATCTCTCAGCATTCTTCCAGCATTGACGGACAGCAGGTGTCATTGAATTGACTGGAATCATGAAAATAACCCCAAATTAATTTACTTCAGAAGATACAAAATGCAGGAAACAAGCAGAACTAGTGTGTATACTCTCTTCCCCCAAATCATGAAAAGAAAACAAATGTATGTGCAGGAGAGTTTTCTGGGTTAGTGGAGCACTGCACATACTGAGAGAGCAGATGTTGTAAGACCGTGAATTGGGACTCTGTGGTCATTTAATTCATCTCATGTGGATGAATTCAATATATATTACCCGTCTCTGTCATGAATCCGGGTTTGGAGGCCAAACCTGATTCTGACTTATTGTTATGATTTGTCCTAGTTTCTGACAGCTCTGGCATGCTCCTCTTGTCAAGCGCCGTCAGCTGCACTGTCACAGGTGCTGACACACATACGCACACCCCACACACACACATGCACACGCTCCATTCACTCTCATTCACACGCTCTCTCACACACCGGGTGCTAATCAGTCCTGCCCACACATTCTCACCCCGGCAATCTCTTTCCTCGTTAGCTTCAGGAGTATTTGTTTGCCGCTTCTGAGGAAGGAGATTGTCGGGGCATTCCCCTTCATACGTTGCGCCGTGTTCCTCCGTGTATGTTAATTCACTCCCTGCGTGCAGCTCAGCCTGACATTTGAAGACAATCAATTCCTTTGTGTTTCGGCTTGTCCCGCTTCTCTGCCTCATCCTCCACGGCTCGCCCTGGATTAGCTCCAAACCTGTAAGTGTCTTAAGCCTTTTCTCCTGTGCTAGCAGCCCTGTAGCACTAGGCTGCTCTCCTTTCCTGTTTTATGCGTAACGCAGCCCTGCAGCACTAGGCTCCATATTCACCAGACTGTTGAGCATTCGGCAGGCGCTCTGTATGTTTGGTTGCCAACCCTGTCATTACACCTCTCCATAATCTTGTGTGGTTTAACTGAACTGTACGTGATGATAATTGGACTTGTTATTTGGTGAACTGTAATAAACATGGCACTCTCTACTCCTGCGACTGGGTTTTTCATTCCCTCCCTCGTGCGCCGTGTAATGATGCACAGGGGTTTGTGATAGTCTGTACTATAAATACATTTAGTACCTGCAGTTAATTGGTGAAGGATTCTTAACATTGTATGGGCACAAACAGTGATCAGGAGTTTCACCAACTGATCTTAACTAAGTCTGGTTTTAAGTTCTGAGTTAGTCTCAATTAAGACCAGCCTCTGATGAAGGCCCTGGAGAGGCTGTTCCTCTCCTATCTCCACCCCCTGGTGAGACCATCAATGGATCCACTTCAGTTTGTGCACCGGCATGGCATGGGGATAGAGGATGCATGGATCATCCTCCTACATCATGTTCTATTGTAGTTTCTCATGCTTGTCCACAGTTTTTCCCTGATTACCTGATTTCTCTTAGATGCTTTCTCTCATGTGTGTGTGTCATCATCAGCAGCCTTTATTAAGGGGCGTTCCCTGGTCATCACTGCGGGAATGTTTGACTCTCCACACTGCAGTAGGTGTGTGTCTTCTCCTGTGTGCAACCTGACTGCTTTTGTGCCTTCCTCCTCACTTGTCCTTCTTGACACTGAAAAAGGAAAGTAATCAATCGACCTTCTATTTCTCTCCAAATTTAACCACTCTCTCCCCTGCCTCCCAGGCAGACTGGAACCCCAACCTTGGCAGAACCATAACCTGGACTTCCATCATCTCATCTCATCACCATGTCTTCTTTACATAATTGCAAATTAATCAATTCATGAAGTCCTTGGCCGCGGCGCCCCATTAATACCATCACATTTGACTGGATCACCTACTCATGAGTTGAAGAATAGGCAGCTCTACTCCAGCTTACCTCACCATGTCCCTGAGTGTCATTACCAGTAAGATTTATCACAATTAATTTTTAATTTCTTGCGCTGTGTATATACCGCTTTTGCCATATTTTTTTATTTAATATTACACTGAGTGCTACTATTCCTTTACTGCTGCAACACTGCAAATTTCCCTAATGTGGGAGTAATAAAGGATTATCTTAAACAGACTTCACATCAGCTACAACAAAAAGACTTAAGATTACTTGCAGTCTTTGTGAAGGTGGTTGATGTGAAGGATCATGATGACCCCTCTGGACTGTTCCTGAGTCGGCATCTCCCATTCCAGCCCAGTATCTGTTGAATTTCAACACAAGGTCAGTGTTTTTGACCAACAGCACATCTTTTACATTGAAAACAAATCTGTGACACCCCACAAACCAAACACATTATAGCTTATTACAGCATATGTGATGACAATTTAGTCTTGTAATTTGTTTATACTCATTCAGTGTGAAACCTGGGCCTGTTGTGTCTTCACAAAGTTTACCATCTGCACAACATCATCCACCACAGGAGCTAGGTCTGCTGGCAACGTCTAGAAAATGAGTGCCTCAGTGTGTGCGAACAACATCTGGGGTTGGGTGTCACTCTTTCACTCTGCTAACAAAGCCTTTGATGTGCCCCACCATGGCAGCTGCTTCATCAGTACAGACAAATGTAGTTTTCCCACTAAAGTCCTCCTTGTTCAAGATACTCTGATTTGACCTTTGAAAGGAGGTGCACATGTCCATAGATTCATCAAGTGTCAAATTTCTCAGTGATGTGCATCTTGTCCAAGACAGCGTTGTCAATATGTGTAGACAGGTCAATACATCTGTCAGCTGTGTTATCTGAGGGAGGGACTACAGCTACTTTTTAACTGCATCAGGGCCGAGCAGCTCATTCATAACAGATTTGCAGGAAGACACTTTTAATGTCTCTGCCACGGTGTGTGGCTTTGTTGATTTGGCTATGAGTTCATCTGCTAAGCAGCTAGCTTTGAGAGCTCTCTCAGACACCGTTGTGTTTTTTTCTCATTAAAGTTACCTGTTTCTGTGTTCACGGAGACAAACAAAACAGTCCTTGTTCTTATTTTGAAGTGACGGCTGTTTCGTCTGGAGATGACATTTAAGCTTGCTTGAGACCATGGCATTGATGGTTAGCTTTTCCCCACACACCAAGCGTAACTGAGTCAGTGCAGACGGATCCCACTGAAAGTAAATCAGACAAAAGATAATTTCACTGCACTGCCTTTGGCTCAGCATCTTAGCTTTGTTTTTACCACCACTCAGTCCTTCATATGGGATAAATTTTGTCCAGGGCCCAGTTCAGAGTCAGAATCTGTCCTCTTAAAGGGTTCATTGACTGCACTTTTCCAGATTTCAGTTGCTCATTAACGTCTTAATGAAGTGTATGTGACATAATTTGTTCACATTTTCTTTAACTTTTTAATTATTGAAGCAAATTTGTTTTGTATTTTTCCTGGCTTTCTTGAAATGCTCTTATTTAAAGCCTGTCACTTTAAGAAACATCCTTCAACTCCACCATTCTTCTTATGTCAGTTAGCCATTAGCTAACTAGCTTCTAGCCTTTAGCTTCTAGTCTACTTCTAGCTTGGATGAGAGGAGCTGGTTCACTGATCTACATATACGGTGTATCTTGGGCCACTCTGGCCAATCTCAGAATAATTTTGCCATGATTTCACAACAAATCGCTAGACAGCTAGGTGGGCCAATAACAGAGGAGTGGGCGGGTCTCAAGGACGGTGGTGGGTTGGCTTTGTCAAATCATGATGTATACAATTTACCTGAAAGAGTCAAAAACATTTCTGGTGTTTCTGGGAGAGAAAAACGAGATAAAGGCAGTGAGGTTGTTTTTAAGATAATTGACTGCTTTGATATTTTATGATAACTATGTGACCAATAGACACATTTCAGACAATTAAAACCCACAAACACACCATGAATCAGTCAATGACCCATTTAAAATACAGTATATATCCATCACTGTTTTTTCCATCTCGTCACCGCCATCTCTCACAGGTAGAGGTATCGGACTGGGGGATAAACGGTACTGTGTACCCAGGGTCCACTGCAGGGAGGAGGCCCTCTAATAGCCTGGAATGAAAAGGGTTTTTGTGTGGCATTTTTAAATTTCTAATTAATAATGTCATAATGAAATTCACCCTGACTGAATGAAGTGGTTGAGAGACTGAATTTTGCATTAACAATAATTATGAATATTCTCTGAGGCCCCATCAGCCCTTTCAAAAAGGTGCAAAATGGTTTAGTCCACTCCTGCACAGCTGCACCAGCTGGTTCAGTTTAGTTACTTTAGAGTTGTCCTGCAGCTAGGGGAGCAGGAGGAGGAAAAGCAGTCATGTCTTTCCTCAAGAAATTTAAATCAGGATATCAAAAAAAAAAAAAAAATGAAGGACACAAAATTAAGGGAAGGAAGCCAGCTTCTCACCAGTTTCTTTGAGAAGAGAGTTGAGCAGTACACTTGAACTCAAGATTCATTCTAGAATGGAACGAGCAAACTCATCTGCCACGGGGGCACCAAGAATTAACACATGGTTTAAGCTAATATCAGCAGCAGCTTTCTCAGTAAAGCAGTACGTTAGTGCAAAAAGTTAGTGCTTTATTTTGACGACAGTGATTCATAATTACTATCAGGAATTCATCAGCATCAAAGTTATTAACAGTAAACATAATTTGACACTGACATGTGTCAGACCTCGTGGTAAAAATGGTTCAACTTTGTATTGATATTTTAAACTTCCTCTGTGACAGATTTAGTATCAGTCAGAATTGGTCAAATGAAGCAGAGGAAGCAAAAAGTCCAACTTTAAGGCTACAATGAATGATAAGTAAGGTAGAGTCTAATTATTATATAACCTACTATTGGTGCATTTTAGTCAGATTTTTTGCTATTTGAACTTGAAAAAGGGCTGTATTATAATTATTACTTAATTAATTAATAACTTAAGTCAATGCATTAACTAGAAAAAAAAAATTCTCAGGGAGTGCCATGCATCAGAAGGTGCACAGCCTACATGGTATTGTATGACTTGTTTTGTACAAATCATACAAAACATGACTCATATGCGTTTGTAGGTGTAAAGTGAAAAATATACAGTATGAAGTGTCTATTTGGATATAAGGAGAGGTGTGTGTGTGTGTGTGTGTGTGTGTGTGTGTGTGTGTGTGTGTGTGTGTGTGTGCGTGACATTTTTAAATGGATTTCTCATTTGTTTAAGGGATATTTACACATTTTACTGTTTTCTGGAGACATGGAGTCTGAATGTGCTATGTTCTCCACCTCCATTGTTGAAGCGGTTGCCCACAGCTGCAGCAGCAAGGTCATCAGTGCATCTCATGATGGCAACCTCCGAACCAAGTGGTGGACACCAGTGGTGAGGGAAGCCATTAATCTGAAGAAGGAGTCCTATCAAGCTTGGTTGGCTTGTGGGACTCCCGAAGCAGCTGAGGTGTACCGGCAGGCCAAGCTGAGTGAAGGTTGGGTGGTTGCCGAAGCAAAGACTTGGATGTGGAAGGAGTTCATTGAGGCCATGGAACAAGACTATCGGTTGGCCTCGAAGAGATTCTGGCAAAATGTCTGGTGGCTCAGGAGGGGGAAGACGTTCCCTGTCCACACTGTGTATGGTGCGGATTGGGCACTGCTGACTTCAACTGGGGATATCATCGGGCAGTGGAAGGAATACTTCAAGGATTGAGGATCTCCTCAACCCCACTGACATGCCTTCCACAGAGGAAGCAGAGCTTGTGGACGAGAGGGACGACTCCCCCATCACAGGGGATGAGGTCACCAAAGTGGTTAAAAATCCCTTCAGTGGCTGGTACCCCCGGGCGGACGAGATTTGCCCTGAGTACCTCAAGGGCCTGGATGTTGTAGGGCTGTCATGGTTGATGCCTCTGCAACACTGCGTGGGGTCAATGTCTTTGGCATGGCAAACCGGGGTGGTGGTTCTCCTCTTCAAGAAGAGGGACCAGAGGGTGTGTTCCAACTTTAGAGGGATCACACTCCTTATCCTCCCTGGGAAGGTCTGTGCCAAGGTACTGGAGAGGAGAGTCTGGCCATTGATTGAACCTCGGATTCAAGAGGAGCAATGTGGTTTTCGGCCTGCCCATGGCACATCGGACGAGTTCTTTGCCCTCTCAAGAATCCTCAGGTGTTCGTGGGAGCTTCCCTAACCAGTTTACATGTGTTTTGTGGACTTGGAGAAGGCGTCCCTGGTGTTTTTTTGTGGGGGTGCTTTGGGAGTATGGGGTATCAGGCTTGTTGTTATGAGCTATCCAGTCTCTATATGACTGTTTAGAGAGTTTGCTTCATATTGCCAACACTTGGTCGGACTCATTCCCAGTAAGAGTTGGACTTCACCAGCGCTGCCCTTTGTCACCGATCCTGTTGATAATTTTTATATACTTGATTTCTAGGCACAGCCAGGGAACGGAAGGTGTCATGCTTGGTGATGACAGGATCTCATCTCTGTTGTTTGCAGATGATGTTGTCCTGTTGGCTTCATCCAGCAATGACCCACAGGTCTTAATGGGATGATTTGCTGTTGAGTGTGAAGCAGCTGGGTTGAGAATCAGCATCTCCAAGTCTGAGTCCATGGTCCTCAGCTGGAAAAGGTGGATTGTCCTCTCCGGGTTGGGGACAAGCTCCTGCCCCAAGTAGAGGAGTTTAAGTATCTCAGGGTCTTATTCACGAGTGAGGGAGAATGGAGTGAGAGGTTGAAAGATGGATTGGAGCAGAATCTGCAGTGAGGTGGACGTTGTACCGGTCTGTTGTGGTGAAGAGGGAGCTGAGGTCTAAAGCAAAGCTGTCAATTTACCAGTCAATCCACATTCCTATCCTTACTTATGGTCATGAACTTTGGGTAATGACCGAAATAATGAGATTGTGGATACAAGTGGCTTAAATGAGATTTTTCTGTAGGACTGCTGGAATCACCCTTAGAGATAGGGTGAGGAGCTCAGTCATCCGGGAGAGGCTCAGAGTAGAACCATTGCTCCTCCACATTGAAAGGAGCCAGTTGAGGTGGTTTGGGCATCTGAGCAGGATGCTTCCTGATCAGAAACACCTCCACTTTAGGTGTTTTGTGCACGTCCCACTGGGAGGAGACCATGGGGCAGACGGAGGACATGCTGGAGAGACTGCATCTCCCAGCTTGTCTGGGGATGTCTTGGTATCCTCTCTGAAGAGCTGGAGCAGGGGGTTTGGGAGAGGGATGTTTGGGCTTCTCTGCTTGAACTGCTGCCTCCGCAACCCGGACCTCCAGAAAGCGGTAGAAGATGGGTTGAGGGATTGATGGAATTGCTATACTACTCCAGTTAACATCCAGAGTTCACCTTTAAGCTCTGTCCAATAAGGGTGTTTTTTTTTGTTTTTTTTTTCTGCTCTCAGCATCTATATTTGTTACCGTAATTTTCTTTGCAGTCAAAGGTTCAGTGTCCCCAGCACAAAAAGTATTCTCCATGGTGAGCATTTTGTCGCAGTGCTCAAGGAAAACAAAGTTGAAAAAGTTCAACTTTGAAAGTGTTGATCATCAGCAGCACACCACTGTAACCAGCTGATCAGAATCAGGGCCAATGTACTGTATACCACAATTAATTTTTAACAGCAAAAGTTCAGAAGGATGTGTGTCTTCCATCTTGTCACCAGAACCTCTGGCAGGTATTGCTCGACAAGATCATTAACTAACACTAAATGAGAACTGAATCACACAGGGCTGTTTTTTATTTATTTATTTTTTTTTATGTATCTTAGCACTGATTTATGAAAAGTAAACCCTAGAGGTTTGACCCCTCACAATAACCTCTGACCTTAGTAGCTGGCTTCAGGAAATGGTGTGTCTGAGGATGATGGCTGAATTCCTTAGGAATAGTTCATGCATTTAAACTGAGCCTTATTCTGCTCCATTTTCTACCGTGTAAACATTATACTAAAAATTCATGTTTTGTTTTTTTTTTCTAGTTGTGGAATGATATTAGCAGCCAGCTCTTTAATTCTGTGAGGCTGTCTGCATTATTGTTGTCTCTGTTTTTGTTTGTGCTTGGGGCACTGGCCCACATGGGTTTTCTGGGTATTGATCGCCACAGTGATTTATGGTTAGATGGATGGCCAGACTCTTCTGGGGAATTTTTTTAACACTGTGTCTCTGCATTATTTCTTTTTTCTTGGCCTCCCATGTTTATGGTCCCCCCCCCACTGCCTGAGTTAGTAAAGGCTGCAGGCCTGAAAGAATATTTTGGTCAAAGAAAGTCTGAAAGTGCCAAATAAAAAGGTGTCTAGTTGGTCAAACTGTTTTTAAAACTGTTTTAACTTCGCTTGTAGCTCCTTAGGGAGAGAACTGCATTAAATCCCAGCCAGCACGTCCATGTTGGCCCCATTTGTGTTTGACCACATGGACTTTACCTGTTTACATTGTGGGACTAATAAAGGCTTATCTTATCTATTTTAACCATGAGGGACCCTTTCTTTTTACTACCCTTTATTTAAGGAGCATCGAGCAAAAAATGGCCACACCAAAAATCTGCTCTTAAATCCTCAGACATCACTATTTTTTCTGCTTTTGTTCTGCATAAATCTCTTAAACAACTTCAGCTCTGGTGGAAATGTTATATTTCATTAGTTTTGTTCACAATGAAATGCTGACATTACAGAATGCAAGTTTATATGTTGGATTTTTCAGTGAAAAAAAAAAAAAACGGTTTTAGATGGAAGTCAGTGGGGTATGAGGGTTTAAAAAAACAAAAAAATGTTACACTGTACAAAAACTACTAATGCAATGAAATCAGTGTATTGCTAATCTCTGACATGCCCAAGACTCTGATATAAAACAATGCCATATCCCTCCACCATGTATTTATTGAAAATGTCTGGTTTTATTTGTGTTCTTTTTTTTTTTCATAAAATGAGTAGCATCAAACTGGCATTAAAAGGGTTAAAATCCGTACAATTGCACACATGGACAAAATTGTTGGTACCCCTCTGTTAATGAAAGAAAAACCCACAATGGTCACAGAAATAACTTGAATCTGACAAAAGTGGTAATAAATAAAAATTCTATGAAAATTAACCAATGAAAATCAGACAATGCTTTTGAATTGTGGTTCACCAGAATTACTTTAAAAATACTCATGAAACAGGAAAAAATGATGGTACCCCTAGAAAAGGTGTCTAACTTGGCTAATTGATTACAATCATCAGGCTTCATTGACAGGTGTAATTGTGTGTTATCTGCGTAACAATGAAAATGTATACAGTGCTTTCTAATGGTGTTGCCTGACAGAAGCATATATAAACTAAAAAGAGTAGGGCCTAACACAGATCCCTGTGGAACTCCATGACTGAGCTTAGAGTTGGAAGAAAACTCACTATTGATATGAACAATCTGAAGTCTATCGGACAAATAAGATCTAAACCACTGCGGTGAAGTTCCATTTAGTCCAACACAGTGTTCTATTATATCAAGTAGAATATCATGGTCGATAGTATCAAAGGCTGCACTAAGATGTAAAAGGACAAGTACAGAAATGAGTCCATTATCAGATGCAATAAGGAGGTCATTAGTGACATTCACTAAAGCTGTTTCAGTACTATGATGAATTCTGAACCCAGATTGAAACTCTTCAAATAAACCATTTCCCTGTAAGTGGTCAAATAATTGCATAGCAACAACTCTTTCTAAGATTTTTGAAATGAAAGGCAGATTAGAGATTGGTTGATAGTTAGATAAAACTCCTGGATCGAGAGTTGGCTTTTTGAGTAAGGGTTTAATTACAGCAATTTTAAAAGCCTGCGGTACATGACAAAAAGTTAAAGAAGAATTGATTAATTGAAGAATAAGGCTACCAATAAATGGAAAGACTTTTTTTAAATAACATGGTAGGAATAGGGTCTGAAAGACAAGTTGAAGGCTTGGATGAGGAGATTATTTTATCTACACACGTGGACAAAATTGTTGGTACCCCTCTGTTAATGAAAGAAAAACCCACAATGGTCACAGAAATAACTTGAATCTGACAAAAGTGGTAATAAATAAAAATTCTATGAAAATTAACCAATGAAAATCAGACAATGCTTTTGAATTGTGGCTCAAAAGAATTACTTTAAAAAACAAGCTCATGAAACAGGCCTGGACAAAAATGATGGTACACCTAGAAAAGATTGAAAATAATGTGACCATAGGGACATGTTCAACCAAGATGTGTCCTCTAATTAACATCACAGGTGTCTACAAACTTGTAATCAGTCAGTCGGCCTATTTAAAGGGTGACAAGTAGTCACTGTGCTGTTTGGTGACATGGTGTGTACCACACTAAAGATGGACCAGAGGAAGCAAAGGACAGAGTTGTCTCAGGAGATTAGAAAGAAAATTATAGACAAGCATGTTAAAGGTAAAGGCTATAAGACCATCTCCAAGCAGCTTGATGTTCCTGTGACTACAGTTGCACATATTATTCAGAAATTTAAGATCCACGGGACTGTAGCCAACCTCCCTAGACGTGGCTGCAGGAGGAAACTTGATGAAAAATGGAAGAGACTGATAATACGAATGGTAACAAAAGAGCCCAGAACAACCTCTGAACACATTCATGGTGAACTCCAAGGTCAAGGTACACCAGTGTCAGATCGCACCATCTGTCGTTGTTTGAGCCAAAGTGGACTTCATGGGAGATGACCAAGGAGGACACCACTGTTGAAAACAAATCATAAAAAACCAGAGTGGAATTTGTCAAACTGCATGTTGACAAGCCACAAAGCTTCTGGGAGAATGTCCTATGGACAGACGAGACAAAACTGGAACTTCTTGGCAAGGCACATCAGCTCTATGTTCACGGACGCAAAAATGAAGCATACCAAGAAAAGAAGACTGTCCCTACTGTGAAACATGGAGGAGGTTCTGTTATGTTCTGGGGCTGTTTTGCTGCATCTGGCACAGCGTGTCTTGAATCTGTGCAGGGTACAATGAAATCTCAAGACTATCAAGGTCTTCTAGAGAGAAATATGCTGCCCAGTGTCAGACAACTTGGTCTCAGTCGCAGGTCATGGGTTTTGCAACAGGATAATGACCCAAAACACACAGCTAAAAACACCCAAGAATGGCTAAGAGCGAAACATTGGACTATTCTAAAGTGGCTTTCTATGAGCCCTGATCTAAATCCTATTGAACATCTGTGGAAGGAGCTGAAACATGCTGTCTGGAGAAGGCACCCTTCAAACCTGAGACAAATGGAGCAGTTTGCTCATGAGGAGTGGGCCAAAATACCTGCTGAGAGGTGCGGAAGTCTCACTGACAGTTACATAAATAATTTGATTGCAGTGATTGCCTCAAAAGGTTGTGCAACAAAATATTAAGTTAAGGTACCATCATTTTTGTCCAGGCTGTTTCATGAGTTTGTTTTTTTAAAATAATTCTGTTGAACCACAATTCAAAAGCATTGTCTGATTTTCACTGGTTAATTTTCATGGAATTTTTATTTATTACCACTTTTGTCAGATTCAAGTTATTTCTGTAACCATTGTGGGTTTTTATTTCATTAACAGAGGGGTACCAACAATTTTGTCCATGGCTGTATTGAATATTTGGTAGTTTTGAGCAGAGCTGAAGTGGTTTAAGAGATCTCTGCAGAAAACATCAGAAAAATATTGATTTCTGATGATTTTGTAGCAGTTTTTTGCATGTACATTTGTGGCTCGAGGGTCCTCAAAGGGTCCAACAGTTGTCTGTAGAGTATCGCACACTAACTTACATTAGAATAGAACAATATGTCAAAAAAGAAACATTCTTGCAGAAGTTCATGCCATAAGCTGTAACACAGCCAAAATGACCACCAAATTAAAAAAAAAAAATAAAAAATCTTCTTCTTCTTTAAGATTTGATTGGCGGTTGGCAACCAGCTTACAGGTGCATTCTTGTAAACTTCTTACTTTTTCACCCTAATTTGAAAATTTTTTCTTGAAAATTTGAATCCCTCTCATAAATTTGCAGCATTTTTTTTTTTTTTTTTTTTTTTTTAACTGTAAACTTGTAGCTTTTTTCCAATAAATTTGTGATTTTTTTCCTTGGTAATTTGCTATTTTCTTGTAAATTTATGAGTTTTTCACACAAATTTGAAACATTTTTCTTGTAAATCTGGAGCTTTCTCAAAATATTTCAACATTTCTTTACTGTAACCTTACTGTATGACTTTTCCTCATCAGTTTGGGACTTTTTCTCATAAATTTTCAATTTTCTCATATTACTACTTTTTTTATTAATTTAAACTTTTTTCTGTTTTTTTTTCCTTTTAAATTTATTTATTTTTTCTTGTAAGTTTGTAAGTTTTCAAGTAATTTTCCAATTTTTTTTCATAAATTTGTGAGTTTTTTGTTACGAATATAGGAGAAAAAAAAGTAAAATTGTATTACCTTTTGCATAATTTTGCCTATGGCATGAGTGTTATTGAAAACTGCTCTTTTCTCTTTTGTTCCCTTGCTAATCTGGAGCAGTTTTTTTAAACCCTGATGCAGCAGATCACCTCCATCAGGCACTTCGGTGTTTTGGTTTAGTTAACAGATAATTTGTAAGGGATAACTATTGTGAGTTACTGTACTACAAAGCAGAAAACTTAGTCAAAGTAAAACATTTTAGAACATTACTTTAACACCATGCTCAGACAGGAGACTCCTTACAGTACAGATATATAAATGTAGGTGGCGCAGTGGTTTAGCACTGTGGCAGCACAGTTTTACCCTCGGCCGGGGGACCGCGGGGATCATGAGATCGTGGGTTTGATCCCAGCCCCCGACCAACAGTGAGCTGTGTGGAGTTTGCATGTTCTCCCCGTGTTGCATGGGTTTACTCCGGGATTTCTCCGGTTTCCTCCCGCACACCAAAAACATGTAGGTTTAGGGCGCTCGCGCACGCAGCGACCAGTAGCCGGTGGCTTGTCACCAGACTGCAAACCAAGTCTACCTACGGGTACAAATAAGTAACAAAAAAAAAAAAAATAACAACTGAAAAAACCGCAGATGAGCTGCAAAGGTAAAATTTCAGAAACTAAATTCAGTTTTGTACATTCCATCAAATAACTAACTTTTTTTTAATTCTTCTTAAATCTGTTTTAATATTGGCTGCAGTGACATAAATATGGATAAAACATTTATAATTACTGCAATTATTACTGTAGACTTTAAAGTAAATCATCAAACCGCTCATCTAAATATAAAACAAGGAAACATATCTCCTGAAAGGTTGCACCGCTCATTATAATTTGACATGATGAAATAATTCTGCCACAGAAGTCTACAAAGACTCGGAAACTCAGAGCTGGTGTGACATTTGAGTGCCCCCGTATCACGTTCAGGTTGATAAATACTGATTTGCATCTTGAAATGATCGTACGACCAGTTTTCTGTCTTAAGCACGTTTGAAAAATGAGGGCCACTGTGTGGAAATATTGAGGGAACATCTCAAGGAAGTGCCACATCAGCCAGGGAGTTACAGCTTGGGCACAAATAGGTCTTCCAAATAGGGATGGGAGTAGCAATACTTTGATACCGCCAGTTGATGTTTTGGAGTCAATACTTTGTGAAATATCAGGATACCACGTGCTAATACAAAACAGGCAATTTGTTTTTACTTCTCAGAGTTTTAGGCATTAAATGTGCCGGTGACCACCAGCCAGGGAGTATTTTAGATTGTCATACTTGTCACATGATTATGGCAGCCTATGTCAGAGCTGAAGGTTCAGTAGCTGTGCGAATTCAAGCACCGCCTCAATCCTTGCTCCATTGATAAGAGTGATCATGGATGGCCAAGAGAGAAAAAGAATCACAGTGTTTTCACCCACGACCAACGGTAATGCCATGCTCTCTGTCTGCAACAAAGTGGTGCCACATATTAGTAACACTAGCAGCCTCTTTAAGAATTTAAAGACGGCACACCCTGACACTTTTGAAGAGGCTGAACAGACAATAGGCATGGTGGTACAGTGGCTAGCACTGTTACCTATAACAGCTTGAAGGTCCTAGGTTCAAACCCCCGGGCTAATAGGGGAAGGAACCTTTCGGTGTGGAGTTTGCATATTCTCCCTGTGCTGTGTGGGTTTACTCCAGGAGCGCCGCTTTCCTCCCACAATCCAAAGACATGCAGGTTAGGTTAATTAGCCATTCTAAATTGTCTCTGTGTCCTCCTCCAACAGGCCCTTAGAATAGACCAGGGGTCGCCAACGAAAACTGCAAAAGGTCCGTTAAGTCAGCCCTTCTCCCCAGTTGAGGTCTGAACCAGGTGTGGGAATCTTTAGGTACCTTGCTATTCAGAACTCTGACTTAATTCTAAAACCATTCTCAAGGCATCTTGATGCATTTTTTTTCTAATCAGGTTTTTCCCCTCCATTTACCTCATTTGCAATGACCCATGAATCTACTTCCAACATCTTTTATTAAACAGGTGGAAGAGAAATCTGACACATGGACAAATTTATCTCAAAATGTGCTTTTAAAAGCTGCCATCATTTCACTGACATTCTTTCAGAAGACCACAGCTGTCTCCAGATAGGCCAGTATCTTTTAACTTGCTTTCACACATTATTTTATCACACATTGGGCTACCTGTTTCAGACAGGTAGCCCAATCATGCTTTACAGGCCAAAATTTAGGCTGTGTTTGAAAGTGGAATACAGAGGTGTAGCCTATATGTAGACAATCACACATGTTAGACTTTGACAAATATGAAAGGGACTGAACTGAGATTTATTTGACTGTGTGAATATTAACTACAGAATAATTGAAAATGAATGGGACATGCAATATTAGCCACTGTTTAAGAACCACTTGTTTATTTTTTTTTGTTAGATCACTTATTTGAGTGATCTTTAATGAGTTATATTCATAAATGTTGTATGTTGCTCTTTGGGGAATGGTAGTTTGTAGTCACCATTATAATTTAGTTTATATGTCTAGTTTATAGTCTATTGTCAATAAAGTCATGCAGTACTATAACAGGACATGTTTACAAATATTTCAGACCCACAGAAGTGCATCCTTTTATATTTTAACAATATTATGAGTACAAAACATCGAACATTATTATTATTATTATTATTATTATTATTATTATTATTATTATTATTATGTTTGTATCTTGTGTACTTTGTTGATCATCAGAGGGAAATTCAGGGCATCCATGGTACAGCGCCGATCCCTTCATCAGTGTAACACACGTGCGCGCACACACACACACACACACACACACACACAAACACACACACACACGTTTGGCTGCAAGTTTTGCATTAGTGTTGCCTATTTGTCAGTAAATATTTAGATAAAAATTACTTATTTCGTTATTTGGACATTTTTGGGTCTTGCTGTCATTTAGTCAAAGCATGTGTCTGCATGTAATATGCAGTTGATCTGGTCATTCTGCTCCACAATGAAGCAGCAGTCTGGACTTTCTTGTTCCACTGACTGGGTAGGCTGAGCGTGCCTCCCCCCGAACATTCGTGGAGCGCATGGTGGGACACTGGTGTTGACTGGTTAATGGGAGACTCGGCTGCTGCTTTACCCGTGTGCCAGTGATTTCACTGTTGCACCATGGTTCCACAGCAGCGCCTCCCACACTTCGTGTTTTCTATGGTAAAAATATCCATTAGACCCAGGCAACTTTATGGTATATAGCATCTCCATACTCGTGGATGCGAGGGTCCCCGGCAACCCCCCCCCGCCCCATGTTCTCTATGGCAAATATGCAACTTTATGGTATATATTTTGTCTGAGTGGCTCCTTACTCGTGGATGCACACCCTCGTAACCTCAGGAACAAAGCACTTCTAAAATCTTTGTTTGCAAAGCGTTGTGGTGACTGACAGGTCGTGATGCAGTGTTTTCCAATCAGCATGGCCATGATACCACTTATTATCCAATGAGCACGGAGTCAATCTGAAACCCTGTCACACTTCTTGAAGCCAGGGGATGAAGACATAGAGTCACACAGCGGTGTCTAAACGTTTATTGATAAAAATTACATTTTTTGACTGAATGAATCCATATTCGGGGATGCACACCCTCGTAGCTTCAGTAAAGCACATTTAGAATCTTATGTCAGTGTGACGAACGGTTTGAGAGACATCTGAAGAACACACAGACACACAGACAGACAGACAGAGAGATCTTGAATTTATAGATAGATATACATTTTTAAACAAAATAAAATAAAATGAATTCTTTGTTTAATTTCAAACAAAATGTGATATAAAATTTTATAATACAGGAGAACACTAAATGTGTTTGCTGACTCCAAAAAAATTGGTCGAAAATTTTAACCTCTTGCGCTCCGTTGTACCGCGGATGGGCAAGTCTCTGCATCCTAGAGCACACGAGGGCGCTCTTGTGTGCTCTAGGACGCATGGTGTAAATGGTGATGTAGGTGCTGATGGTGATGTAGTGGCGTCCAAGTCCGTACTGAAAATAAAAGCTGCAGACATAGCCGCGAACAGAGTAGTTCATCTGATTGACCTCTCATTCGACTAATAAGAGCCTTGAATTGGGTTCCTGAAACCTTGAAGAACCAATGACTGAAAACCTAGCCAGAAGGACCCGCCTGCTGTGAATGCAGTGAGCCAATTGAAGCAGAGAAGTTTGCTAGCTGTTTTTTTTAAGGCTGGGTGAAGACTGACTGCTGGAGCGGATCAAAAAAAGATTAGACGTTATGAGACGTTATGATTTCTTCCATGGTCATAGACCGACGGAGGCCGACGATGAAGGCTGAGTGACACACACGCCTTTGCCAGTCTTTTTTTAATTACTACTGTTATTTGTTTTGAAAAATCGTTCGCCAAAAACCGCAATCATGGAAACACAAAACCGCAAAAATGGAATTATGTTTTGACCGGGTCACGAGACCAGAACCACGAGCGGACCAGCGTCGCATTCGTCTGACAATGAGGAAGAGAAGTTCGCCAGGACAATGTGGCTGTGAAGAGGTAAGGTGTTATAAGCCAAATTATTTTTTTATCCCTGAAAATTGTAATCCAAAATGACTTTTGACCGATTGGTAAATTACAACTGTGCGGCGCACGATGTCCGAAGTGCATGCGCCGCATTACACGGTTCTTCGCCGCCTCCGGACCGTGAACGCCCCCCCCCCCGCCGCTACAATTCTGTAGCGGCGGGTTGGGGGGAGCCGCGGTGACAGCGTTGCTGTGGAAACATCGCCACATCCGAGTGTAATCCGTCATGTAGCAATGGCCGATCTCCATCCGCTGTAGCGAGGGAAGGGGGGGGGCACCCCCCCCCCCACACACACACAGTAGCAAGGGCGGGGGGGCGAAGCCGCGGTGACAGCGCTGCTGTGGAAACATGCCACATCCGAGTGTAATCCGTCATGTAGCGAGGGCGGATCTCCGTCCTTTGTAACAGGGGGGGTAGACAACCCCCCCACACACACACACAGACACAGCCCTGAATGTGACCTTTCATTAGAGCCCAAAATGAAGCTTCTACATTGAATCATTCAAAAGTTACAGACGTTTTTCCAAAGTGTGCCATTTGGCACAATTTGGCACAGTTCCAAAACGCCTGGGAACAGCCTGAGAACAAAGCTGTGTAATATATTCATTTTTTGTGGTATTGTTACAAAATTTGGACCTCAGCTGGATAACACTTGGTTCTACATTTCTGTTGCATTTTCCAGCCCGGATCTGAAGCTGTGTGTTATTTGCAAGCATTTGTATCCAAAAAAACACCCAAGCCAAATTTATTTTCTTCAAGTTCACTATGTTTAGATGACTGTAACTCAGTGGCCGGAGCTTTTAGAGAGATCATGCTTTTTTTGCCAAAACAGTCAACGTGTTTTCTTTTAAATGAGACCAACCCCATGAAGATGCTGCAAAGAGTTGAAGAACATCTTTCAATTTACATTGGGCACATTATTTTTTGGCGTTTTTAGGAAAATTGACCGGAGTGCAAGGGATTAAAATCTCCAACGAAAATCCTAAAAATGTTTTACAGGAGAACACAAACTAAATTGTATTGCATTTAAAAAAAACATTAATATCCATCAATCCATCCATCCGTCGCGGAGGCAGCAGTTCAAGCAGAGAAGCCCAGACTTCCCTCTCCCCAGCCACCTGCTCCAGCTCTTCAGATAGGATACCAAGGCATTCCCAGACCAGCTGGGAGACATAGTCTCTCCACCGAGTCCTGGGTCTGCCCCGGGGTCTCCTCCCAGTGGGACATGCCTGAAAAACCTCAAGTGGGAGGCGTCCAGGAGGCATCCTAATCAGATGCCCATACCACCTCAACTGACTCCTTTCAATGTGGAGGAGCAGCGGTTCTACTCTGAGCCTCTCCAGGATGACTGAGCTCCTCACCCTATCTCTGAGGGTGAGTCCAGCAATCCTACGGAGAAAGCTCATTTCAGCCGCTTGTATCCGCGATCTTGTTCTTTCAGTCATTACCCAAAGCTCGTGACCATAGGTGAGAGTAGGAACATAGATTGACTGGTAAATCGACAGCTTTGCCTTAGAACTAAGCTCCCTCTTCACCACAACAGACCGGTACAACGTCCGCATCACTGTAGATGCTGCTCCAATCCGTCTGTCAATTTCTCGCTCCATTTTCCCCTCACTTGTGAACAAGACCCCAAGATAGTTAAACTCCTCTACTTGGGGCAGGAGCCTGTCCCCAACCCAGAGAGGACAATCCACCTTTTTCCGGCTGAGGACCATGGACTCGGACTTGGAAGTGCTGATTCTCATCCCAGCCACTTCACACTCAGCGGCAAACCGTCCCAGCAAGAGCTGTAGGTCATTGCTGGATGAAGCCAACAGGACAACATCATCTGCAAACATCAGAGATGAGATCCTGTGGTCACCAAGCATGACACCCTCCATTCCCTGGCTGCGCCTAGAAATCCTGTCCATAAAAATTATGAACAGGATCAGTGACAAAGGGCAGCCCTGGCGGAGTACAACTCTCACTGGGAATGACTCCGACTGAGTGTTGGCAATACGAACCAAACTCTCACAACGGTCGTACAGAGACTGAATAGCTCGTAACAACAAGCCCGATACCCCATACTCCCGAAGCACCCCCACAAAAAACCATGAGGGATGCGGTCAAATGCCTACTCCAAGTCCACAAAACACATGTAAACTGGTTGGGCAAACTCCCACGAACCCTCAAGAATTCTCGAGAGGGTAAAGAGCTGGTCCGATGTGCCACGGCCAGGACAAAAACTACATTGCTCCTCCTGAATCTGAGGTTCGACCAACGGCTGGACTCTCCTCTCCAGTACCTTGGCATAGACCTTCCAAGGGAGGCTGAGCAGTGTGATCCCTCTAAAGTTGGAGCTCACCCTCCGGTCCCCTTTTTTGAAGAGAGGAACCACCATCCCAGTTTGCCATGCCAAAGGCACTGCCTCCGACCTCCACGCAATGTTGCAGAGGCGTGTCAACCATGACAGCCCAACAACATCCAGGGCCTTGAGGTACTCAGGGTGAATCTCGTCCACCCACGGCGCCTGGCCACCAAGGAGATTTTTAACCACCTTGGCGACCTCAGCCCCTGTGATAGGCGAGTCATCCCCCTCGTCCCCAAACCCTGCTTCCTCTGTGAAAGGCGTATCAGTGGGATTGAGGAGATCCTTGGAAGTATTCCTTCCACCGCCCAACGATATCCCCGGTCGAAGTCAACAGTGTCCCATCCGAACCATACACAGTGTGGACAGGGAGCTACTTTCCCCTCCTGAGCCGCCGGACAGTTTGCCAGAATCTCTTCAAGGCCGACTGAAAGTCTTGTTCCATGGCCTCACTGAACTCCTCCCATACCCGGGTTTTTGCTTCAGCAACCACCCAAGCTGCACTCCGCTTGACCTGCTGGTACACCTCAGGTGCTTCGGGAGTCCCACAAGCCAACCAAGCTTGATAGGACTCCTTCTTCAGCTTAATGGCCCCCCTCACCACTGGTGTCCACCACTTGGTTTGGGGGTTGCCGCCACAAGATGCACCGACCACCTTGCGGCCGCAACTCTAGGCCGCCGCTTCAACAGAGGTGGAGAGCATGGCCCATTAAGACTCCATTTCTCCAGACTCCCTCGGAATGTGGTTGAAGTTCTTCCGGAGGTGGGAGTTGAAGACCTCCCGGACAGGGGCCTCAGCCAGACGTTCCCAGCACACCCTCACTATATGTTTGGATCTACCAGGTCTGAATGGCTTCCTTTTCCACTCCTTCCTTTTCCATTTCCTTCCAACTCTTTTTCAATATGATGCCACAAGCCTGGCACACCTATCTTTGGGCAGTTTGGCCCATTCCTCTTTGCAGCACCTCTCAAGCTCCATCAGATTGGATGGGAAACATTGGTGCACAGCCATTTTCAGATCTCTCCAGAGATGTTCAATTGGATTCAAGTCTTGGCTCTGGCTGGGGCAGTCAAGGATATTCACAAAGTTGTCCTGAAGCCACTCCGTTGATATCTTTGCTGTGTGCTTAGGGTCGTTGTCCTGCTGAAGATGAACCGTCACCCCAGTCTGAGGTCAAAAGCGCTCTGGAGCAGGTTGTCATGCAGGATGTCTCTGTACATTGCTGCATTCATCTTCCCCTCTATCCTGACTGGTCTCCCAGTTCCTGCCGATGAAAAACATCCCCACAGAATGATGCTGCCACCACCATTGGCATGGTTATGAGCGGTGCCTGGTTTCCTCCAAACATGACGCCTGGCATTCACGCCAAAGAGTTCAATTTTTGTTTCATCAGACCAGAGAATTTTGTTTCTCATGGTCTGAGAGTCCTTCAGGTGCTTTTTGACAAACTCCAGATGGGCTGCCATATGCCTTTTACTAAGGAGTGGCTTCCATCTGACCACTCTACCATACAGGCCTGATTGGTGGATTGCTGCAGAGCTGGTTGTCCTTCTGGAAGGTTCTCCTCTCTCCACAGAGGAATGCTGGAGCTCTGACAGAGTGGCCATCAGGTTCTTGGTCACCTCCCTGACTATGGCCCTTCTCCCCTGATTGCTCAGTTTAGACGGCTGGCCAGCTCTAGGAAGAGTCCTGGTGGTTCCGAATTTATTCCATTTGTGGATGATGTAGGCCACTGTGCTCATTAGGACCTTCAAAGCAGCAGAATTTTTTCTGTACCCTTCCCCAGATTTGTGCCTCAAGACAATCCTGTCTCGGAGGTCTACAGACAATTCCTTTGACTTCATGCTTGGTTTGTGCTCTGACATGCACTGTTAACTGTGGGACCTTATATAGACAGGTGTGTGCCTTTCCAGATCATGTCCAATAAACTGAATTTACCACAGGTGGACTCCAACTAAGCTGTAGAAACATCTCAAGATTGATCAGTGGAAACAGGATGCCCCTGAGCTCAGTCTTGAGCTTCATGGCAAAGGCTGTGAATACTTTTGTACATGTGATTTCTTAGTTTGGTTTTTTTTTAAACAAATTTACAAAAATCTCAAAATAACTTTTTACTTCCGCTAAGGAGGTTATGTTTTCATCAGTGTTGGTTTGTCTGTCCGTCTGTCCGTCTGTCTGTCTGTCTGTTTGATTGTTAGCAAGATAACTCAAAAAGTTATGGACAGATTTTCATGAAATTTTCAGAGATTGTCAGAAATGGGGTGTCCTACAGATGATTACATTTTGGTGGTGATCTGGATCACCGTCTGGATCCAGGAATTTTTTAAATGATTTATTATGATGTTAAACACTGTATGGGGGGAACTGTGGCGCTTGACGGAGGTCTGCGCTCTCCAAGTGCTTTTCTAGTTTCACATTGTCATGATGGGGTATTGTGTGCAAAATTTTGAGGGAAAAAATTAATTTAATCCCTTTTTGAATAAGGCTGTAGTTTAACAAGATGTGGAAAAAGTGAAGCGCTGTGAATACTTTCCGGATGCACAGTATAATTCCACATTACAGAATTCTTCCAACATTTTTTTTTTAATCTCAACAGTAAACTGTCATGAATTGCTCATTTTAGGGGTGAAAGTAGGACACCAAACACTCTCACATTTATGAACACAAAAACAGACAAGAAAGTTAACATGTAAAAACTACATCATGAAGTGCAAGGCGCGAAAAACAAATACAAAATGACGAATGCTGGAGGAGAGTGGGGCTCAACATTGAGGGGGACAGAAGCCAGGGGACGCTTGGCAAGGGGATCCAGCCAGATCTCTCCCAAAAGCAGCGGGGCTCACAGCTGGAAATAAGGGACAAACATACCTTGACGGAGCTTACCCACTCTCCTCGACAGCTGGACACAAACACACTCAGTAGCCTGTTCCTGAGGATGGGTACACATGGTAGAAGGATACAACAAACCCCCGAGGTTTGCTGTGCCCTTATATGCAGTACATAATCACTCACAGGTGTGGATGGATGAGTGGAGAAAATAACATAATGAATAACAGGTGTGCAGCTCCGACCAGTTTGACAGCCGGAAGCTGCACAGCACTGTTAAAATAAAACATAACCAGAACCATAACAGCACAACCCCAACATGTGAACATAACTACAAATGCACAATGACAATAACTGGACAACATAACAATGGAACAGACGGTAAAATACTGAACTAAACTAAAGACTGGGCATGGCACCCACCCGTGCCCCAGGATCATGACAGTCACCCCCCCCCCCCCCATGGGTGGACCCCAGACACCACAGGGCAACGCCAAAAGAAAAATGACCCCCCACACACACACACACAAACAGAAAACCCTCCCAACAAGAAAAACAACTCACCCTTGAGGGGAGGAGGGGGCACTCAGGCACAGAGGGATCGAGACAAAACAAACAACAACCAAAAAAAAACAAAAGGAAACACTCATGATCCAAAACCTGAACACTACGGTGGCCCATACTCAAGGGATCTTGGACAGAGACTAAGGCAGTTCAGGTGGCCTACCAGAGTCCCAAAACCACCAGAGTGTAAGGCAGAACACGTCCAGTGACCGCCCAGAGTACCAGAACCACTGGACCGAATAGCAAAACCCGCCAGGTGGCCTCCCAGAGTGCATGAGCCACCAGTCTGCCGAGCACAAAAAGCCATCCCCAGGTGGTGGCAGCTGGAACCCATGCTCCCAGCGACTCGTCTGGTCACCAACATGGGGAAGGCGGGACCGGCACTGTGGCGGATTGGCCCACAACAATAGCTGCTGGCCAACAGTGGAGCCCAGCGATGGTGGTGGTCGACCAGCGATGAGGCCGGACAAGGGAAGAGGCTGTGCCCTAGGGGCCTCCAGCGAGAACGGGGAATCCCTGATGACCTCGGGCTGCAGCGCATCACCCACGGTGGCCCCGGGCTGGGGCGTAGCACCCATAGTGACCCTGAACCAGAGCATGGTACCCACGACAGCCAGGGTGGCCCGCAAGAGCACAAGGCCAAGGAGGCGGTGAAACACCGGGGCCTCGGGCTGAGGTACTGCACCCGCGGAGGTCCCGGACTTGGGTGTAGCTGCACCAGTGGAAGTCCCCAGCTGGAGCGTAGCTGCACCCACGGAGGCCTCAAACAAAGGGGAAGCAGCACCCACGGAGACCTCAAATGGAGGGAGAGCAGCACCCACGGAGACCTCGGGAGAAGACTTGAACAAAACACAGACAACCACCGGGTCAGAGTCACTGGCAGCAGTGGAGCACAGCAAGGACAGCTCAGGTGCAGCTGATGGCTGCATGTGGACCTCCACACCAAGAGTCAGGCAAGACCTCTCTAGGACAGAGAAAGTGAAAACAAGAAAGATCACTTACCTGAGCTGGAGCTCCACCGCCGTCTAGGACTCTGACGATCCTAGCTGGGACATCTCGGCTCTTCCCTCCTGGGTGTCCACACCTGGCATGGCCACCTCAGACAGGGGGCGTGTCTTGGTCCTCTCCTTCTGGACGTCCACTCTGGACAGGACCACCTCAGATGGGGAGGGAAGAAAAAACATTGGGACAAAGTTGCCAGCAGTGGTGGAGCTCAGCGAGGAGAATCCAGAAGCAGAGGACATCAGCAGCCAGTTCTCATCACCACGTGCAAGACAAGACTTCTCTAGATCTGTGGATTTTTGAACAGAATAGAGTACTTGCCTGGACTCCAGCTCCACTGCTGCCCAAGACTCCAGCGACCCTGCTGCGATAATCCCAGCAGCAGGTGTGTTGGTTGATGCAGCCAGACGACCTCCATGAGTGGAGAAAATAACATAATGAATAACAGGTGTGCAGCTCTGACCAGTTTGACAGCCAGAAGCTGCACAGCTCTGTCAAAATAAAACATAATCAAAACCATAATAGCACAACCCCAACATGTGAACATAACTACAAATGCACAAGGACAATAACTGAACAACATAACAATGAAACACATAGAAAAAGACTGAACTAAACTAGACTGTGCACGGCACCCATCTGCGCCCCAGGATCATGACAGTAGTCTGTTCCATCATGGATGGAGCTATAACTCCATGGCTACATGCGGAGGGGAGGTGAAACTTTCATGTTCTGTAATACACCGAGCTTTTACTGAGTTTTTGCATGATATTGGAGGCTACGAAAAGGGCTTCCATAACCAGCGACCTCATCCCTGCATCCCAGCATGGACTACTCTTGGCAGAATAGAGGAAGAAGTGCTTTGGTAAATGCATTCAATTTCAAAAACAGCGCTTCATTTTGTGGGTACAGATCTGAAACAAGGTTGATCTGTCCGGGGTGGATATCCTTGCTGTCGACCTTGTGTGCGTGTGTGTGGGTACGTGTGTGTGTTGGGGGGGCACCCACAGTGAACCTAATTTTGCAACGCTGACTCTCTGGAGCAGTTGGAGCTGAAGAGTCTCTGCAGAGTGGCATTTGTGGGACTGTGAAGAGGGGGTCTGCAGCAGCAGGAGAGCACCCAAGGGCTTGTGCCATAATCTGGCTTGGCGGTCACCAATGCAGCAGTTCAATTCCACTTTTTTCTGCTTTTTTGCCCCATCAAACTAAAATAGTCTCCCTTTTTCCCAAATTGTATCAAAAGGCTTCGGGATCTGGAAGGAGGACTCTCAGAGTCCAGATCCAGAACGGAGTCCACCAGTTGGTAACCCCTGGGATAACGGATTAGTACTAGGTAAGCGCTTTGAGTGTTTTTTGAGACTAGAAAAAGTGCTATGTACTTTAAGTACAGGTCCTTATCCCTTACCCTTATCCAAACCCTCAAAGTCCCCAGCCCCACCTTCTGTCCATTAGAAGACACTGCAGGAGAGTTTAATTAAAATCAATTTTAAGAAAGCAAATTTAAGAAATTAATTTAATTTTGTATTAATCTGAAGTTTAATCTATTAAATTCTGGATCATTTTCAAACTTCTCCTCCTCACTTCCAAGTCCCTTCATGCACTGGCTCCACAGTACCTATCCAATCTCCTCCATGCTTATCACCCCTCTCGGAACCTTTGGTCTTTTGACCTAAGTCTCCTCTCCATTCCCCGTACTTGAAGGAGAACCTTTGGAAACAGGGCCTTTATTGTGGCAGCTCCTACCCTGTTGACCTCTCTCCCTCTGACAGTTGGCCAGGCACCAACCTTGGAGTCTTTTTAGATTAGATTAGATTAGATTCAACTTTATTGTCATTACACATGTATGAACACAAGGTAACGAAACACAGTTTAGCATCCAATCAGAAGTGCAAAGGACAGCAGTGCAGTATATACAGTAATTGACAGTATGTGCAATTTAAGCAAATATATGCAGCAGTGCAGAAAGTTAAGAGTACTGTTTTGTGCAAATAATGTGCAATAAGTTAGGTGGGCAGTTATGTACAGGTGAGAATGGTAAGAGATGATGGTAAGAGAGTCAGCGGGGAACTAAGTTCAATAACATGACAGCTGTTGGAAAGAAACTGTTCCTAAACCTGCTGGTTCTAGTCCGAAGGCTTCTGAAACGCCTTCCGGAGGGGAGAAGCTGGAACAGTCCATGAGCAGGATAGTTGGAGTCCTTAAGAATGCTGCGTGCCTGGCGCAGACATCTTTTCCTGTAGACGTCTTCTATAACTGGAAGTGGAGTTCTTGTGATGCGTTGGGCGGTTTTCACCACCCACTGCAGCGCCTTACGGTCAGCGACAGAGCAGATCTCATACCAGACTGTGACACAGTTAGTCAGGGTGCTCTCTATCACGCAGCAGTAGAAGTTGCCCAGGATGTCAGTTGACAGATGGTTCTTCTTCAGTGTCCTCAAAAAGAAGAGGCGCTGATGGGCCTTCTTGATCAGGCTGGTGGTGTTAACTGACCAGGACAGGCCCTCCGAGATGTGGGTCCCCAGGAATTTGAAGTTGGGGACACGTTCAAAAGCTATGCCATTGATATGGATGGGGTCATGTGTCTCTCCCCTCTCCTTCCTGTAGTCCACTATGAGCTCCTTGGTTTTGCTGGTGTTAAGGAGCAGGTTATTGTCAGCACACCAAGTAGCCAAGTGCTCAACCTCTGCCCTGTAATCTGACTCATCGTTGTCCCTGATGAGTCCGATCACCGTGGTGTCATCTGCAAACTTTATGATGGAATTGGATCCATACATAGGCCTGCAGTCATGGGTGAAGAGGGAGTAGAGGAATGGGATGAGCACACAGCCCTGTGGTACACCAGTGTTGAGTGTGATGATGGAAGAACGGTTGGGGCCTGACCTAACATGCTGGGGTCTGTTGGTCAGAAAATCCATGATCCAGTTGCAGGTGGAGGTACTGATTCCCAGGTCCCCAATTTAGTGATCAACTTGGAGGGGATAACTGTGTTGAATGCTGAGCTGAAGTCAACAAACAGCATTGTTGCGTAGGTGTTCTTGTCATCCAGGTGTGAGAGTACATAGCGCAGCGCTGTACTCCTGTTGCTCCGGTAGGCAAACTGGTGAGGGTCCAGTGTAGGGGGCAGGCATTTTTTGAGCTGTGCCAAGACCAGTCGCTCAAAGCACTTCATGACTATGGGCGTCAGTGCCACAGGGCGATAGTCATTTAGGCACGATGGTGTTGAATGTTTCGGCACTGGTACTATAGAAGTGGTCTTGAAGCACGCTGGTACCACGGCCTGGGCCAGGGACAGGTTGAAGATGTCTGTGAAGACCCCTGCCAGCTGCTCAGCACATGCCCTCAGCACATGCCTAGGAATGCCGTCAGGGCCAGCAGCCTTACGTACGTTGACATGACTCAGTGCGTTACGGACGTCGGTGTGGGTGAGTGTGAGGTGGTGGAGGTCATCAGAGGGTGGGAAATTGATATTCTTTACGTTATTGTCCTTGTCAAAACGAACATAGAAGTCATTTAGTTCATTGAGAAAGGACACAGTCATGGCTGTATGTATGGAGTTGCTGGGCTTATAATCAAATCCAGGCTGAAAAGACACTTGTTCCTGCAGGCTTTTCCTGGCTGACTTGTTTTATGTTTGTCTATGTCTGTTATTTGTTTGTTTGTTTGTTTGCTTGTTTGTTTGTTTGTTTGGAAAGTGACTTTGGGTTTCTTGAAAGGTGCTACTGTATATAAAATGAAACTTTTATTATTATTATTATTATTATTATTATTATTATTAAGTCTAATTTTAGTATAATTTTTAAAATGATTTATACAAGATTCAAAGATTCAAATATTTTATTGTCAATACTACTATACGTACAGAAGATACAGGAGAATTGAAATGGCATTTCTCTCTCTCTTCATTGGTGTGCATAATATAAAAAGAAACAGGAATAAGGCTGGGAAAAAAGAAAACAACAACAGCAGTCTATGTACAGTAATGCAAACCGTAGTGCAAATGGTGACAAAAGATAGACCCAGACCTCCCATAGTGCAAATACAGATAAACGATTAACGATGATATTTTTTTTTCATTTCATTAGTATTTAATTTACTCATTGATCTCTTTTATTATCATTTTATAAGCATTTCTTTCAAGTATTTGTTTTCATGAGTTTTATTCATGTTACCATATTAATGAACACTGTGCAATCGTGATTTTCAATGAAGGGACAGACTATTGGCATCAATGAAAAAGTACCATAAACTAATGGTATTGCATTGAAAGGGAAAATATTGGTCTCACTCGTCTCTACTGTCAAAAGTACAATGAGCCTAAGCATACCACCATGACAGTGCCAAAGTGGTTTCAGGACAACAAAGTCAATGTTATGGAGAGGCCATGACAAAGCCCTGACCTCTGTCATAGAAGATTGGTGGGCAGAGTTGAAAAGACGTGGGACAGCAAGGAGGCCTACAAAGCTGACTCAGGAAACAGGAACAGGAGACGTTTAGTTGGATTACTGTCAGACAGTGAGAAAAAATAAAGGTTCTGTCTTTTCATACAGAGTATGTAACTGTCTGCTTTCAACTCTATACGTACGTCTTTGGTTAGACTCACACTCTCAATGATCCCTCAGCGATCTCTACTGTTCTCTCAATGATCTCTCCTGGTCCACCACTGATCTTTTGAAATTGAATTTTTGATCACATGACAAGGTCTACACATTTACGCAGAAACTGCTTTTTTAAAGCCTTTAGGAGACCATTGAGAGATAAGGCCAATTTTTGATCTCTTAGTGGTCACCCAATGATCTCTGTCTGTGAATGGGGTCCTTTGGCTTACTGGACCCTTTAGATAGGCTTTTCTTCATACAGCCCTCCTGCATGTTTCTAAAACAGTGACTGAACTCTGTTTCTGTTGTTCGGTGTTACGTTGTGTACACAGAGAGCAGGGGCCATTTAAAATTTCACAGATAAAGGGTGACATTCTCTCAGGGGGGCTTAGATATCAACAGTTGACTTTGGAGATTATGTGATGCAGTCATTTGCATAGAGACACTTCTGACAGAATCAATGAAGCACACAGCTCTTGCGCTGCCTTGCTTTAACAAATGTGGCTGAAATTTTCATGAGGGAGGAGCTGCGCATCTTCCACATGAGAGCAACGTTCTGCCTATTTCCAGAGTGATACCATACATATGCAACGATTGCAGGTGCCGCTTCATGATGGAGCAAGATCAGCCCTCTGGTCTTTGATGAATAAAACAGTGTGAAGCAGACATTTCTTAATTAATGAGTTTTTTTTTAAATAATATCTGATCTTGATCTGCTATTTTCTCCAGATTTCACACTGTTAACAATCTTCAAGGCTCTTTTAAACTTTTACATCACTTTTAATCAGGCAGCCTTTTTTTTTTTTTTTTTTTTTTGTTACTTATTTGTACCCGTAGGTAGACTTGGTTTGCAGTCTGGTGACAAGCCACTGGCTGCTGGTCGCTGCGTGCGCAAGCGCCCTAAACCTACATGTTTTTGGTATGCGGGAGGAAACCGGAGAAATCCCGGAGTAAACCCGCGCAACACGGGGAGAACATGCAAACTCCACACAGCTCACTGTTGGTCGGGGGCTGGGATCGAACCCACGATCTCATGATCCCCGCGATCCCCCGGCCGAGGGTAAAACTGTGCTGCCACAGTGCTAAACCACTGCGCAACCGTGCAGCCTTCAGTGTGTTGGAATTATATTGTGGAGTTTTATCCATCCATCTATCCATCCATCCATCCATCCATCCATCCATCTTCTTCCGCTTAATCCTTTTCTCTGTGTTGTGGAGATTTATGTAATGTTTTATGTAATCTATTGAATGTGTTTGGGGCCACAGATTGCTTGTGTACACATACAGGAACAATGACCTGTTTTTAGGACAGTTTATGATGTAGTCCCAGTTTTTTTTTTTTTTTTGCTTGATTCACTTTATTACCTCCGCCAAGAAGGTTATGTTTTCATCGGCGTTGGTTTGTCTGTCTGTCTGTCTGTTTGTTTGTTTGTTTGTTTGTTAGCAAGATAACTCAAAAAGTTATGGACGGAATTTCATGAAATTTTCAGAGATTGTCAGAAATGGGGTATCCTACAGATGATTATATTTTGGTGGTGATCCAGATCACCGTCCAGAAGAAAACCGCCATTACGGAAAATGCAATTTTCGTGAATAACTACTGAACCACTAATCATATCATTGTGAATCCAATTGCTAGTCATATGTTTTCATGCTCAAGGAATCTGAAAACGTACACACAAACACTGTATGGGGGGGAACTGTGGCGCTTGGCGGAGGTCTGCACTCTCCGAGTGCTTTTCTAGTTTTGTGTTAGCATTTATACAACCAAAAACATGCTAGGGGACAAAAGAGGTCTGTACTGTTCCATAGTTCAAGTTCCACTAAGGGGGCCAATGAGGTCTACACTCCATTTACATAGTGGAGATATTGTTAGAAAAATGCTGCATGTGACTGCTGTTGATATAAATGAGAGAAGAGAAGCAAGTGTGAACAAAATGATTATTGAATGTTTTTGGCCAAAAAGAGACATGGTCATTCACAGCCTGAGGGATGAGCATACAGTATGTGTAACGGAGATATTGTAGATCGGACTCCTTTTTAAGCTATCCCTGAAGCCTATATTATAACCATTATCTTATAGAAGCACATGACTAACACATGATGCATTTATCTATACTGCATGACTTGAACATGAGGTCTTCACCTGTCTAGACATATTAATCACAAAGAACATTAATACTGATCATCTTCTTGGCTCCCTTAAGACCATAAGCCTTATTAAACATATTACATCACATGTTGTATGACAAATACAATGATCGTACAAAAGAAGAATAAAGACAAAGCAAAAGAACCTAAATAAGCACAATTATTCCTTCAGGCATGTTTACAGTATGAGATGTAGGTGTAGTCAGGTGTCATTGTTCCTTTCAGCCAAAGTCTCCAGACCTCTGTATTACATGGTTATTCTTTAACTTATGATCATGTCATAACTGTTCAAGGAGAAGGACCAAGCCAGACCAAGCTTTACAGGCAAGAGGATGTCTTTAGGTGAGATGGGGAGCAGGAGACAACAGGTAGGCCAGCTTGTCAGCTTTCCACCATGATGATCATACACTGCTACAAGCTCAGACTGAGGCTTAAATAGCAGTGTGGAACAATCAGAAACAAGCTTAATTGGCTTTTCTGCACGTAAGTAGGGTTCCGCTGCTCCTGGAGAGAATGAGGTAAACAGGGCCATAGAAGGAAACACATGTGCAGCACTTACTCAGATCCATGAAGCAAAATCTTATGTTAAGGTGTTGGGCCTCTTTTAAGAGGTGTCACATTCTGAAACTAAGTTGATCTTCAGTTTTGTGTCACTGGTTCAAATAACGACAATACTATGGCCCAGACTTTCTTCCTGAAAAATGAATATGTTTTCATATCCTGTGACTTCATCCTTTCACTATTCAGAAAAAAAACAAAAGCAAAAAAAAAAACATATTGTCAATTCAGCAGCTGGCAGGCAATGCAGACTTTTACAACAAAACTATACCCTACAGCTCTGAACCATGAAACAGAGGACCAGAACTGTTGATCTCATGTGTTCTTTTTTCAAAACTGAAAAACAATGGCTTCCTTCCAGATTCCTGCGAGTCTGTGGTAACTATGCAGCATCATAGTAGTACCTGGAGCTGCAATGAGGACGTTGTTCCTGGAGTCTGTTGAGACACTGTCCCAGTCTGGGGTTTTCCAGTTCCCACTGACACCACTGACTAGAACACGGCCTCTGCCAGTCTTGTATTCATGCCCTGTCCTGTGCTCCTATGATCATCACCTCAGTACTGTCTTTCAAGCTAGCCATTTTCCAGCCACTAGTAGGACTTCTAGATATCAGCCACTTCTTTTTTCTGTTAACATACTGACATACTATAGACAAACTGAACATTATATCTGTCATGAGCCGAGACGGCTTGGTTTTCCCCGGCTCGGCCCTGATCTCTCTGTGGGTTCTGGCTTCATTGTTTATGTGCATTTTGTGTATTCTCTCCATCACTTTAACCGCTACCTGACTGGCAGCTGTTAGTCAGCCTTGTGATCTTTTTTCCCATGCTGCTGACAGTCTGTCGGCCCTACCACGCCCCCTCACTCTCCGTATTCCACCAGCTGTCCCAGCCCTGGTAATTATCTGTCCTGCGCAGGTGTTCCCAATTTGTGTGGCCAGCAGCGTTTGGATTTAAACAGCTCTTCGCTAGACAGACACCGCTGGGTCATTGAACGAGTCACTCCTGTTCTTCATGGGGAGATCGTCATGTCAAGAAGGACTATTATTTGCGCTTGCCAGGGGAAGTGGACTTTTTGGGACTGCTCCAACTTGTGAGTAAATTGTTAGCGTTTCTTGGTGTGGTTTGCTGCTACGCTGGACCAGAAGCGTTTCTACCCCTGCAGTATTCTGCTATGCTTCTGGCAGCGTTTCCTTCCCGCAGCACAACTGCTACGCTTAAGCTGTGCCCAGTTTGTGTTCCCCCAAGTTGTTGAGCTACCTGTTGTCTTCCCTGCTCTTCTGAGCGCGCCTATATTGTATTATAATTCACCTGTTCGTCTGTATCTGTGTACACGGGTTGTCAATAAATGTGTGTGTGGCGAACTCCTCCATTTAAATCCTCGTTTCTACTTCTCACCTCCATGCGCAATGGTAGAGTGCACGGAGGGTTTATGACAATATCAGTAAATTTTGCAAGAAACAGATGAAAAATAAGGCCTGGTGCACACAACATTTTCATTTAGAACTGCAGATAAAGATCTGTGTGCACACAACACATCACAGAAGCAACCATGCATGCACATGGATCCACCGGAGGTGGGGAAACTGTAATTATCAAATGACTAGTAAAAGTTTACTCAGAGGAACTTTTCAGTCATTACTGAGAGATCTTTGGGAGATCAATGAGACTGTTGAGTGGTCAAGGACAGCTCATCAGTCTTCACAGTCATCACTGACTGTGGAAACTTCACACTGGACCTCAAGCAGCTTGGATTCTGTGCCTGTTCACTCTTCCTCCAGACTCTGGGACCTTGATTTCCAAATGCCAGAACTTGGCACCTAATTTGGGGAGCCATGTCATCTGCTGGTGTTGTTCCACTGTGTGTTATCAAGTCCAACGTGAGTGCAGCCGTCTAAATTTTAGAGCACTTCATGCTTCCCTCTGCTGACAAACTTTATGGAGATGCTGATTTCATTTTTTAGCAGGACTTAGCACATGTCCGCACTGCTAAAAGTACCAAAACCTTGTTTAATGACCATGGTATCACTGTGCATGGTATCATTTATGCTTTACTAACTAACTAACTAACCTGCACTTATATAGCGCTTTTCTAGTCACAAAGACCACTCAAGGCGCTTTCATTAATACTAACCCTCTATTCTAAGGGCCTATAGGAAACAGATATCTAGGGACAATTTTAGAACAGCCAATTAACCTAACATGCATGTTTTTGGCATGTGGGAGGAAACCGGAGAAATCCCGGAGTAAACCCACGCAACACGGGGGAGCAATCACTCTTTCACACAGGACCATGTAGGTTTGGATTTTTTTTTTACCCTTGATAATAAACACCTTCATTTAAAACTGTATTTTGCGCTTACTTGTGCTATCTTTGTCTAATATTTAAATTTGTTTTATGATCTGAAACATTTTAGTGTGACAAACATACAAAAAATGAGAAATCAGGAAGGGGGCAAACACTTTTTCACACCACTGAGAGGGAGATGAGAGACCACAGACCCTACAATGCAGACGAGCTTAAAGACGCTATCAGAGCAACCTGGGCCTCCATAACACTTCAGCAGTACCACAGGCTGATCACCTTCATGCAACACCACACTGATGCAGTAATTCATGCAAAAGGAGCCCTGACCAAGTATGAAGTGGTACATGGACATATTTTTCAGTCAGCCAATATTGCCTATTAAAAATCAGTTTTTTTAAAATTGATCTTATGTAATATTATAATTTTTTGAGAAACTGAATTTGGGTTTTCATGAGCTGTAAGCTGTAACCAACAAAATAAAAATAAGGAATGAATGAAATATATTACTCTGTGTGCAATGACTCTATATAATAGAGGAGTTTCATTTTTTGAATTGAATTACTGAAATAAATCAGCTTTATGATGACACTGTAATTTCTTGTGATGCAGCTGTATGTAACTGCTATATGAATATCAGAGCATACCTCACTGTGTGATTAACAAGTCAACTGCCTGTCAGCTGGATCCCATCTTTCTGTGCTTTATGTCTGTCTGTCAGTGATTTGAAATTGATTAACGTGTGAGACGTTCTAGCAGTCATGGTTAAAGATAACAGGTCCTTAAGTGTTCTGGCTCACTGAGTAAATAAATGAAGATGGATCAAAATAAATCACGGCACACTTTGGTCAGTGGTGACACCTCATTGTAATCCTGTCAACACATCTGATATTTACTCTGCTTGTGTTATTTCATTATTTTGTGTCTTTCATGTCAGTGAGCAGCAGTAAAATGTTTCCACAGATATCAGATGTGTACTGAATAGAGAGGATACATAACTGACTGTCTATGGTCATTTCCCATCCAGACTAATATATTTATACCCAATTTACATAGGGCTGGAGATTGTTGAAAGATGAGAAAATGACCAGATCTCACAACGATCTTCCATTCAATGCCCAGTGATGACATCTCAATGAGTTTCAGTGATCTCCACAGTCGCCACAATCTCCTCAAAGTTTTGACTCAGTCCAAAACACACAAGGACCTGCCAGATGGTCCCAAAGATCAACAAGAGCACTCTGAGGCAAGTGCAATATCCCCCACCTCTGTTTTCTTTCATGATCCCAATACTTACAGATGGAGAGCAGTTTTCACATTTTCAATATAATTACTGTGGCAGAACCAAATGATGATAAACAATCATCCACAAATATACAACAAAGTATAAAACCCATAGTTGTAGGTCAGGATCCCAAAATGAACTGTGCAGAAGTATGGTGGCACTTGAGAACTTTACACGTTCTATAGTAAGAGATCTTAGGGATTGTCAACCTTGACCTTTGGCCTTTTGATCCCAAACCTGTAGTCAGAGGCTATGGTCTCAGAGTGAACCTGTGTAACAGATTTGGTGACCCTAGCTTTCTTTGTTGAGATATAGCTCATAAGCCATTTCGATGTTGACCTTTGACCTTGCAATCCTAAAACCAGTCACACTTCAGGGTCACTGGGTGAACCTGGATACCAGGTTTGGTGACCCGAGTTTGACCTGTTGTACAGTAATAAATAAGTAATGTTGACCTGTGACCTTTTGACCCCAAACTCAAAGTCAGAATCAGGATTCCAAGGTGGCCCTTTGTAGTAAGTTTAGTGACCCTAGCTTTCTTTGTTGTTGAGATATAGTTCAGAAGCCATTTTGTTGTTGACCTTTGACCTTGCAATTCCAAAAGCATAGTCACACTTCAGGGTCACAGGGTCAACCTGTGTGCCAGGTTTGGTGGCCCTAGCTTAACTCGTTTTATAGTAATAGTAAATGTAGCATTTACCATACTGCAACTGCAATGTTAACTTTGAACTTTGAACTTTCACCCCTTGACCCAAAACCCATAGTTACGTCAGGGTGTAAGAAGAAGCCATCTCTGTTGTCATTCAGTCCATACAGCCAATCATGTACAATACAACAAAATTACATTTTTCCTATCTGTAATGTTAATCAGATGTAGAATCAGGGGGGTCACTGCAATGCAAGGAGTCACAACAAAAAACTTCTCCTTCCCCTCCTCCCTCCCGGTTTTGGGGCGGATGCTCTAGGCCACCACTCCATCATCCAAGATGTGTATTAGATACAACTACTGTATAAATTTGAAAGCAGTCCTGTAGGCACTGCAGGACTGCTTCAAGACGACGGACTGGAGCGTACTCTGTGAACCACATGGGGTGGACATATGACCAATTGCATCACAGAATACATCAAATTCTGTGAAGACACAACCATGCCAGCTTAGACTGTACACTGTTTCCCCAACAACAGACCATGAGTGACCAGTGACCAGAAAGCACTTCTGAACAAGAACAAAAGAGTTTTAAGGTCCGGAGACAAGGAGAAGCTGAGGGGAGTGCAGCATGAGCTGAGAGAGATGCTGAGGGGGTGCAAGGACAATTATAGGCGTAAGTTGGAGAATAAAGTCAGGCAAAACAATGCTAAAGATGTGTGGATGGGAATGAAGAAAATAATTGGGTGTAACGGGAGAATCGGTCAAACACCTGGGAGCCAGGAGAGAGCTGATGAAGTGAATCTGTTTTTTAATAGGTTCAACTCACAGTCTGTCACCCCCACAATGTAGCAAGACCCCCAAAACACCCCTCCCTCCACCCTCCTGTGCACCACCTCTCTGCATCTCCTCTCTCCCCCCCCCTACTCTTCGGTGGACACCAGGCCACTCCCTCACATCACTGTGACTACAGACCAGGTCAAGAAACAGCTGGAGAGACTCCCATCAGTTGAAGGCTGTGGGCACTGATGGCATCTCTGCCAGGATCCTGAGGACATGCGCCAACCAGCTAACTCTGATACTGAAACACCTGTACTACCTAAGCCTGAGCCTGGAAAGAGTACTGGTGCTGTGGAAAACGTCCTGCCTGGTTCCTGTCATCAAGAAGTCATCTCCATCGGACCTGAATGACTATCGACCAGTTGCCCTCACATTTCATGTGATGAAGGTCCTGGAGAGACTGGTCTTAGCCCACCTGAGGCTACAGGTGAAGACATGTCCTCTGCAGTTTGCATACCAGCCCCATTTATGAGTTGAAGATGCTGTCATCGATCTGCTGCAACGAGCCCATCTGCACCTGGATGGCAGAGGAGACACTGTGAGAATCCTATTTTTTGATTTCGCCAGTGCCTTTAACACCATCCAGCCACTGGTGCTGGGTGAGAAGCTGCGAGTGATGCGGGTTGACAGGTCTATGATCTCCTGGATTACTGACTACCTGACAGGCAGGCCACGGTTTGTTCGGCTGGGCAGTGTCGTGTCTGGCATGGTGGTAAGTGATACAGGAGCTCCACAGGTGACTGTGCTCTCTCCTTTTCTCTTCACCTTATACACCACTGACTTTCAGTACAGCACTGAGTCATGCAACCTGCAGGAATTCTCTGACAACTCAGTTGTTGTGGGGTGTATAAGAGGGGGATTGGAGGGGGGTACAGGGCACTGGTAGACAGATTTGAGGAGTGGACAGAGCAGAATCACCTGAGGCTGAATGTCAGCAAGATCAGAGAGATGGTGATTGACTTCAGCAAGAAGAAGCTGCCTTCTCAGCCATTGCACATTAGGGGGGAGGATGTGGGGGTGGTTGAGGACTACAAATATCTTGGTGTCAGGATCAGCAACCGGATGGACTGGAGATCCAACACTGATGCTGCACACAAGAAGGGGATGAGCAGACTCTACTTCCTGAGGAAGCTGAGATCCTTCAACATGTGCAGCAGGATGGTGGAGCTTTTCTACCAGACCGTTGTCGCCAGCATCATCTTCTTTGCTGCTGTCTGTTGTGGTAGCAGTATCAGAGCCAGCGACACTAACAGACGTGACAAGATTATTAAGAGGGCTGGCTCTGGAATTGGTCTCAGGCTGGAGAGCTTTGAGACAGTGGTGGAGATGAGGACACTATATAAACTACGATCCATCATGGACAGTCCTGATCACCCCCTGCACCACACACTGGACAGACGGCGGAGCATGTTCTACAGCAGACTGCTGCAGCTTTGCTGTTGAATGGTTAGGTACAGGAATTCTTTCCTGCTACATGCCATTTCACTGTGCAATTACTCACTATGATGCTGAATTCTGGTCTTAACTACACTGTCATACTGCACCTCACAGTCTAACTGGTACCTCACATTCGACTATTCAAGGTGCAAATGTCTGGTTTTTGGTGCAATATCTAGATAGGTGTATAGAGGCTCATTTCCAGCAACTATCACTCCAGTGTTCTAATGGTACAATGTGTTTGCTCATTGTGTCAGAAGGCTAATGGATGATTCGAAAACCCTTGTGCAATCATGTTAGGTCTGCAATGCTGTAATTGCTGCAAATGGAGGATTCTTTGACAAAAGCAAAGTTTGAAGGAAAAAATTATTATTTCAAATACAAATAATTATTTCTAACCTTGTCAATGTCTTGACTATATTTTCTATTCATTTTACAACTCATGGTGGTAAATAAGTGTGACTTTTCATGGAAGACACAAAATAATTGTCTGGGTGACCCCAAACTTTTGAACAGTAGTGTATATAGATTTTTATAGTAGTGTTAGTTTTACTTTCCATGGGTAATCCCTTTGTCCGTCATGCGTGTGTTTTCTGACATTTGGTTGTCTACTGTCATGCTGCTGTTACACTGCAATTTCCCAGTTTGGGATTAAAAAAAAGTACATCTATCTATCTATCTATCTATCTATCTATCTATCTATCTATCTATCTATCTATCTATCTATCTATCTTAAAGCCTACATAATTTCTTTCAGTAGTTACTGTGTTTAGAAGATTTAGGGAAAACAATCTGACCTCTGACCTTTGACTTCAAGGTAATCCAGTGAGAGTGAAATTGAAATATGTGCATCATCAGAGTATATCAAACCGTGGTACCAAGTTTCAAAACAATTGGAATAAAACTGTAGGAGGAGTTGATTTCACAAAAGTGGGACAGACAGACAGACGAATGGACAGAAAGATGGACGGACTGACCAATAATATAACCCCCCTTTGGTCTTTGTCCAAAGGGGTTGATGAGACATTTGGACGAAGACCGAAGGGGGATAAAAATTTGCCCAGTCTCTCAATGATCTCTGTGCTCTGTAAAGGGGCCCTTTGACTCAGTCCAAAGCAATATCTCAGGGATCACCAAAGGGACGAGATCTCTCAAGGAACTCTTCAAGGAGGACTCAGTTATATCATCAATCTCCCAATGATCTTGCACCGATCTCCACCATGGTCTTTCATGGAATTCTATTGGCCTTTATGTTGTTACCAAATTTATGCAAATTGTTTCCTCTATGCCATGTGTCAACACAATGGAGATAAGCTACGGAGAGCTTGCTCCTTCTGTAATTGATAACATGGTAGATAGTGTTACAGCTTTTCTGCATCAGACTGTAGACATGGTGGCCCCTTTAAAAAAGAAAAAGTCTAATCAGAGATTTCTAACTCCTTGGTTCAACACAGAAACTCATAGCTTAAAACTGAAGACTCGTCAGTTAGAAAGAAAATGGCGCTCCACTAATTTAGATGAAATCTTTTTAGCTTGGAGAAATCATCTTTTAATTTATAAAAGATCTCTTAGAAAAGCTAGAACAAGTTATTATTCTGCATTAATAGAAGAGAACAAGAATAATCCCAGGTTTCTTTCAGCACTGTAGCCAGGCTGACAAAGAGTCAGGACTGTGTCAATCCTAGCATTCTTACAGCTTACCAGTCAGGACTTTATGAACTTTATCAATAACAAAAATTTCATCTATCAGAGATAAAATGAATCAGACTCTTCCCACCGTTAACTTAAATGCAGTAACTACTACAACTCCTTCAATTGATATCTGTTTGGATGAGTTTACTACAATTGACTTTTTAGAGTTAGATAAAATAATTTCCTCATCCTAGCCTTCAACTTGTCTTTTAGACCCTATTCCTACCAGGTTACTTAAAGAAGTCTTCCCATTTATTGGTAGCTTTATTCTTCAAATAATCAATTCTTCAATAACTTTAGGCCATGTACCGTAGGCTTTTAAAACTGCTGTAATTAAACCCTTACTCAAAAAGCCAACGCTGGATCCAGGAGTTTTAGCTAACTATAGGCCAATCTCTAATCTCCCTTTCATTTCAAAAATCCTGGAAAGAGTTGTTGCTACGCAATTATTTGACCACTTGCAGGGAAATGGTCTATTTGAAGAGTTTCAATCTGGGTTTAGAATCCATTCTAGTACTGAAACAGCCTTAGTGAAGGTCACTGATGACCTCCTGATCGCATCTGATAATGGACTTGTTTCTGTGCTTGTCCTTTCACACCTTAGTGCAGCTTTTGATACTATCAATCATAATATTCTACTTGATAGATTAGAACACTATGTTGGACTTAATGGAACTTCATTGCAGTGGTTTAGATCTTATTTATCTGATAGGTTCCAGTTTGTTCATGTCAATAATGAGTTCCGTCCAACTCAAAGCTCAGTCATGGAGTTCCACAGGGATCTGTGCTAGGCCCAACTCTTTTTAGTTTATAGTTTATATATTCTTCATTTAGGCAACATTATTGGAACGCACTATATACATTTTTCATTGTTATTCAGATAACACACAATTATACCTGTAATCAATTTGCCAAGTTAGAAGCCTGTCTTAAGGAAATCAAAGCTTGGATGACTTGTAATTTCCATCCATCTTCTTCCACTTAATCATTTTTGGGTCGCGGGGGCGGGGGGGGGGGGTGGTTCTGGAGCCTATCCCAGCATCTTTGGGCGAGAGGCAGGGTTACACCCTGGACAGATCACCAGTCCATCGCAGGGCCAACACAGAGAGACAGACAACCATTCACTCTCACAGTTATACCTAAGGACAATTAAGATCCCCAATTTGATGCCAATTAACCTAACTTGCATGTTTTTGGCATGTGGGAGGAAACCTGAGAAATCCCGGAGTAAACCCATGCAGACACTGGGATAACATGCAAACTCCATACAGATCACTGTTGGTGGGGGTCTGGGATCGAACCCAAGATCCTCCAGCCAAAGGTGAGTTACTGTGCTGCTGCAGTGCTAACCACTCCGCCACCGCACTGCCCGACTTGTAATTTCGTGCTATTAAATTCAGATAAACGGCATTCACTTATATAATGCTTTTATTCTCATCTCTAGATGACCAAAGCGCTTTACAGATCCTGCTATCTACCCATTCACACACTGATGGCTGCATAGCTGCCAAACATGGTGCTGTCCAGACCCACCAGGAGCAACTGGGGGTAAAGTGTCTTGCTCAGGGACACAACGGCAGGATATCTGGGGAGAGCAAGATTCAAACCGCCAACCATCTGTTATTAGATGACCTGCTATACCTCCTGAGCCACTGCCGCCCCATTCGATAAGACTGAAGTCATTCTTGTTGGTCCAAAAAACCTTTGAAATACCTTTCCAAATCAAACTCTTAGTTTGGATGCTGTTACTCTATCTCTGAATACTTCTGTGAGGAACCTTGGAGTTATTTTTGATCAAGATCTGTTTTTCAATTCATATATTAAATTAGTTTCTAAGACTGCCTTCTATCATTTGTACAATATTGTCAAGATTAGGAGCATCTTGTCTCAGAGTGATGCTGAGAAACTCATCCACGGTTTTGTTTAAACCGCTAAAACTCTGTGAATTCCGCGGGCGGTCACGTCTCTGCATCTTAGTGCGTCTCGGTGCGCACTGAAAAAAAAAAAAAAGCTGTATTTCCGGTCTTCCAGTACAGACACAGCCTTGTTACAACCTGAGAAAAAAGCTGTGTAATATATTCATTTTTTGTGGTATTTTTACAAAATTTTGACCTGAGCTTGAAAACACTTGGTTCTACATTTCTGTTGTGTTTTCCAGCCAGTACCTGACAGCTGTATGTTATTTGCAAGCATTTGTATCTAAAAAAAACACCCAGGCGCACTTTCTTGTTACTCAGTGGCAGGAGCACTTAGAGAGATTATGACTGTTTTGCCAAAAAATTCAGAGTGTTTTCTTTTAAATGAGACTAACCCCATGAAGATGCTGCAAAGGGTTGAAGAACAGCTTTTGATTTACTTTGGACATGTTATTTTTAGGCGTTTTTAGGGAAGTTGAACAGAGTTCTTCAGGTTAACTCGAGATTAGATTATTGTAATTCTTTGTTATCAGGTGGTCCTAAAACATCTCTAAAAAGTCTTCAGTCTTCAATTTCCAAGAGTCTTAAAAGGACCTCTGATTATATTGGCATGTTAGCTCTATATGCTTTATTTTTATGTTAGTAACATAACTATAATTTAATTTTTTTGAAAATAATTCCCAGTTTTATATATTTTTAAAAAACTTTATTACGATTTGTGGTTACATCGCAATGCATTCTGGGTAGTGACGTAGAATGGTAGCAGCCGTTTTTTCTGTCTTATACAAGCCAAGAAGCAAAGCTACTAACTACTGCCATTTGTCAGTGAAAATGCCACATTGCGCGGCTTTTGGATGTAATTTCCAATCAAAGGGAAATAAAGAGAGCGGGGTGAGCCTCCATAGCTTTCCTAAAGAGGGAAAGTGGAGGAAAAAGTGGGGCGGCAGCGGCTCAGCAGGTAGAGCAGGTCATCTAATAACCCGATGGTTGGTGGTTCGCATCACGCTCTCCCCAGATATCCTGCCGTTGTGTCCCTGGGCAAGACACTTCACCCGCTTGCCTCCAGTGCCCATAACACTGGGTATGAATGTGTAAAAATGTTTAAATGTTCGGTGGTGGCCGGAGAGGCCGTTGGCGTGGATTGGCAGCCACATTTCCCTCACTCTGTCTGTGATCACGCGCTGTAACGCATGCCTGATAAAGCTGACATATGTATTAATCACGCTGTGATAAAAGCATAATATCGCTCAAAGCCCGCGCATGAGACATGTCTGTGATCGCACGCTTGTGTTGACCGTTCCTGCCTTTCGTCTCCTAACTGTGGTTTTGGGACGCAGGGGAGATGTATCTTCCTCCGCGGTCAATTCCCGAGTAAATCTCACTCTTGTGGTACACAGAAGCACAGGCCGTTTTGCTGAAGCGTTGGGGCTTTATTTAAATACCGCACTGTTGTCAGCAACAAATTCTACCTGCTCCGGTCGACTCGCTCTTTCTACTTATCCGCACCAAATCACACACACCTTTCGGGGGGGGGGGGGGGGCTCTGCTGCGCAAACGCCATCACTCACTCAAGTCCACGCACCAAGCTGCCCCATCCAAACACACGCACCAGACACATCCCACAACACTTGATAGAGCTGACATATGTATTTATCACGCTGTGATATCGCTCAAAGCGCGCGCTTGGCTTGACATGCAGAAGATCTGGCTGGCAACAGTCAGAAAAAAAAAAAAAAGTCTGGATCGACTGTGGAGCGCTGCTTATGGACGTCCAACGCGCATTCTGAGAAAGCAACAGAGAAATTGCTTTATGTTGCTTAGAGTCCATGTTTATTAGTTCAGTGCCCATCATGCTTGTAGACAATTTTTTTGTGTTTTAGCATTCCATTGTAAGTAAATCAACAATATATAAGTTTCACCTTAAAATAATGCTTCCTCAAGCGCATGCTTGAGACACTCAAAGCGGAAAGACACTCGCGGAGCGGAGTGAAACTAGCACCCCCCCACCCCCGAAAGGTGTGTGTGATTTGGTGTGGATAAGGAGAAAGAGCGAGTCGACCGTAGCAGGTAGAATTTGTTGCTGACAACAGTGCAGTATATAAATAATGCCCCAACGCTTCAGCAAAACGGCCTGTGCTTCTATGTACCACAAGAGTGAGATTTACTCGGGAATTGACCGCGGAGGAAGATACATCTCCCCTGCGTCCCAAAACCACAGTTAGGAGACGAAAGGCAGGAACGGTCAACACAAGCGTGCGATCACAGACATGTCTCATGCGCGCGCTTTGAGCGATATTGTGCTATTATCACAGCGTGATTAATACGTATGTCAGTTTTATCAGGCATACGCTATAGCGCGTGATCACAGACAGAGTGACGGAAATGTGGCGGCCAATTCACACCAACGGCCTCTCCGGCCACCACCGAGCATTTAAACATTTTTACACATTCATACCCAGTATTATGGGCACTGGAAGCAATGCGGGTGAAGTGTCTTGTCCAGGGACACAACGGCAGGATATCTGGGGAGAGCGTGATGCGAACCGCCAACCATTGGGTTATTAGATGACCTGCTGAGCCGCTGCCGCCCCACTTTTTCCTCCACTTTCCCTCTTTAGGAAAGCTATGGAGGCTTACCCCGCTCTCTTTATTTCCCTTTGATTGGAAATTACATCCAAAAGCGGCGCAATGTGGCATTTTCACTGACAAATGGCAGTAGTTTGTAGCTTCGCCTCTTGGCTTGTATAAGACAGAAAAAACGGCTGCAACCATTCTATGTCACTACCCAGAATGCATTGCGACGTAAACACAAATGGCGATTTACATCGTAATAAAGTTTTTTAAAAATATATAAAACTGGGAATTATTTTCAAAAAAATTTAATTATAGTTATGTTACTAACATAAAAATAAAGCATATAGAGCTAACATGCCAATATAATCAGAGTTCCTTTTAACAGGTACTAGAAAGAGAGATCATATCTCTCTGTTTCTGGCCTCCCTTCATTGGCTTCCCATAAAGTTTAGAATTAAGTTTAAAATCCTTCTTCTCACTTACAAAGCTCTAAATAATCAGGCCCCTTTTTATTTAAAATATCTGATACTACCCTATTATCCTAACAGAGCACTATGCTCCCAAAATGCTGGATTACTTGTTATACCTATAATCTCCAAAAGTACAATGGGAGGCAGAGCCTTCAGTTATCAAGCTCCTCTCCTGTGGAACCAGCTGCCAATCTGGATTTGGGAGTCAGACTCGATCTCTGTTTTAAAGAATGGGGTTAAAATCTTCCTTTTTGATATAGCCTACAATTAGGGAGGGGTCATTTGTCTCTGAACCCTCCCTTAGTTATGCTGCTAATAGGTTTAGACAGCCAAGGCACCTCCAATAATGGACTGGGCTTCACTCCTTTCATCATTCTCAATGAAATATTTTTGCTGCTCATTAACATCTGTTTGTTCTCTCCCATAGATTGAGTCCCCATCGTGCTGTTTGCTCTCTGCATGTCTGTTCTTTTCGTCTTATCTATCCCCTCACCCCCAAGCCAGTGACAGCAGATGACTGCCCCTCCCTGAGTCTTGTTCTGCTGGAGGTTTCTTCCTGTTAAAAGGGAGTTTTTCCTCTCCACCGTCGCCAAGCACTTGTTCACAGGGGATCGCCTGATTGCTGGGGTCTTTCTGCAATTGTGGGGGTTTACCCTACAGTTGAAAGTGCTATGAGATGGCTGTTGTTGTGAATGGTGCTATATAAATAAAGGTGAACTGAATTGAAAAGTCAATGTTCCGTTTCTGCTTTACACTTTGGCACAGAACTAAGATGGAACTTGAAACTTAAATCATGCCATACTGGTTATGATCCAACAGTTATTTCTGGATACCATTTGTGCAATGCCCCTGTCACTCGGCCTCACAGCTGATATCATTAATTAGCCAACAGTAACAGACATTTCCATATTATAATATCAACATACAGTGGTGTGAAAATGTGTTTGCCCCATTCCTGATTTCTCATTTTTTGTATGTTTTCACACTTAAATGTTTCGGGTCATCAAACAAATTTAAATATTAGACAACAATAACACAAGTAAACACAAAATGCAGTTTTTAAATGAAGGTGTTTATTATTAAGGGTTAAAAAAAATCCAAAACTACATGGCCCTGTGTGAAAAGTGATTGCCTCCCCGGTTAAAACATAAAATAACGATGGTTTATCACATCTTTGTAAAGCTGAGTTCAATTTCTCTAGCCACAGACAGGCCTGATTACTGCCACACCTGTTCTCAATCAAGAAATCATGTCAATAGAGCCTGCCTGACAAAATGAAGTAGGCCAAAAGATCCTCAAAAGCTAGACATCATGCTGCAATCCAAAGAAATTCACGAACAAATGAGAAACAAAGTATTTGAGATCTGTCAGTCTGGAAAAGGTTATAAAGCCATTTCTAAAGCTTTGGGACTCCAGCAAATCACAGTGAAAGTCATTAGCAACAAATGGTGAAAACATGGAACAGTGGTGAACCTTCCCAGGAGTGGCAGACAAACCAAAATTACCCAAGAGTGCAGCGATGACTCATCCAAGAGGTCACAAAAGACCCCACAGCAACATCCAAAGAACCGTAGGCCCCTCTTGCCTCAGTAAAGGTCAGTGTTCATGATTCCACCACAAGAAAGTAACTGGGCAAAAATGGCCTGCATGGAAGAGTTCCAAGAAGAAAACCATTGCTAAGCAAAAACAACATAAATGCTCATCACAGTTTGCCAGAAGTCATCTTGATGATCCCCAAGACTTTTTGGAAAATATTCTGTGGACTGACGAGACAAAAGTTGAACTTTTGGTAAGGTGTGTTTCCCATTACATCCAGTGTAAAAGTAACACAATATTTCAGAAAAGGAACATCATACCAACAACAAAATATAGCGGTGGTAGTCTGATGGTCTGGAGCTGTTTTGCTGCTGCAGGACCTGGAAGACTTGCTGTGGTAAATAGAACCATGAATTCTGCTGTATACCAACAAATCCTGAAGGAGAATGTCTGGCCATCTGTTCGTGACCTCAAGCTGAGGCGCACTTGGGTTTTGCAGCAGGACAATGATCCAAGACACACCAGCAAGTCCACCTCTTAATGGCTTAAGAAAAACAGAATAAAGACTTTGGAGTAGCATAGTCAAAGTCCTGACCTGTATCTGACTGAGATGTTGTGGTATGACCTTAAAAATGTGGTTCAGGCTCAAAAACCCTCCAATGTGGCTGAATTGCAACAATTCTGCCAAGATGAGTTGGCCAAAATTCCTCCACAGCACTGTAAAAGACTCATTGCCAGTTAACACAAACACTCGATTGAAGTTGTTGCTGCTCAGGGTGGCCAAACCAGTGATTTGGTTTAGGGGGCAATCCTTTTTTCACACAGGACCATGTAGGTTTTGATTTTTTTTCACATTATGGAAAATTCTACAAAATTTGTGGATGAAATTTCTCCACTCATAAACTTTGGGTCATGTGCATTGTTTTTCCAATTTACACTGCCTGTATCAGGCAAGGTCATTTTTTTTTCTGCCATAAATTCTTCAAAAACAAGGGGCTAATAATAAACACCTTCATTTAAAAACTGCATTTTGTGTTTACTTGTGTTGTCTTCATCTACTATTTAAATTTTTTTGATGATCTGAAAAATTTAAGTGTGACAAACATACAAAAAAATGAGAAATCAGGAAAGTGGCAAACACTTTCTCACACCACTGTATACTATGGTGTATGGTGCACCTGCTTTCCACAGCAGGGAACAGTTTGACAAAGAACAGTCCGTCTACCACCCAGACGTTCTGCCTGGCACCGTGTAAACATCCAGGAAGTGACCCCGCCCGCATGTCCATGTGGGCCCCACTAAAGGTTAAATCTGGGCTGTCTTATGGGTCCCATGTGGATTTGTCCACGGGTTCCATGTTGGCCCCATCTGTGTTTGCCCAAATGGACTTTACCTGTTTACCTATTTTCAACTAATAAAATAGATAAATTTAATATTTTCTTGTAAATTTGGGACTTTTTTCCTGTAAATTTCGGAATTTCTCAATTTTTTTAAACTTTTTTTTACTGTTTACTTATATATTTTCCTCATAAATTTGGGACTTCTTTCTTATAAATTTTCAATGTACTGTATTTACTCATCCATTTGCAACTTTTCTGTGAACTTGCAACATTTTCTAATTTTTCTTGTAAAATTTTTTATTTTTTTCTAAATTTGCTAAATTTTTTCTTTTAAGTTTGTAACTCTTTTTTTCAAGTAATTTTACTTTTTTTTCTTTTAAATGTGCAACTTTTATCTCCTAAATTTTGTTTTTTATTATAAATTTGTGTCTTTTTCTAGAAAATTTGCAACTTTTTTCTCATAAATTTCCAACTTTTGGTGTAATTTTGCCTATGGCACAAAGTGTTACTGAAACCTGCTCACCCATTTTAACCCATGTTGGGCCCAGTTGAGTTTAAAGTTGGTCAACAGATTACCTGTTTACCTGTACCACAAGTAAAGTACAAGTGGGCAAACGCAGATGGGGTCAACATGGAACCTGTGGAAAAACCCACATGGGACCCATAAGACAGCCCAGTTTAAACCTATGGTAGGGCTCACATGGACATGCTGACTGGTCATCGCCTATGTTATCTGAACATGCCATGAAGAAGTGAACAAAGACCATGTAGAGAAATGTCAAAATGTTCTGAAGCTACATGTGGTTAGCCACTAATCAAATTAGCTTACCTGCTAACCATGGTCAACCTGACAACAATATTAACAAACTGAAGTTGGAGTTACCCACTTCATCAACTACTCATAATTCCTCTTCGGTGATAACATAATCAGGACTTCTTTAGCACAGCAACCACTTTAATTAGCATTTAGCAAAATGGTGTGAGCCATGTGACCAAACAAGCCAGCTCAAACTGCGGCACACAATATCTAAATTCATTGTTGGTACAGTCAGGAGGGGGTGTTTTTTTTTTTTTTTCCATTAACCACTTGCGCTCCGTTGTTCCGCAGGCGGGCAAGTCTCTGCGTCCTAAGACGCACGAGGGCGCACTCGTGCGCACTCTGACGCATAGACCAGATTGTGGTGATGTAGATGATGATGGTGATGTAGTGGCGTCCAAGCGCCACTAAAAAAAAAACTGCAGAGACAGCCGCGAACAGATTAGTTCATCTGATTGACCTCTCATTCGACTAATAAGAGCCTTGAATTGGGTTTCTGAAACCTTGAAGAGCCAATGAATGAAAACCTAGGAAGGAGGACCCGCCTACTGTGAACGCAGGAGCCAATTGAAGCACAGAAATTCAGGCTGGGTGAAGAGAGATTTACTGCTGCAGCAGATGAAAACAAAGGACGCTGGATGAATCTACTACAGACCCCGCAGCATGGAGACCACCCACAAGTGGGACCTGCACTCATTCCAGCAGAATAGACGTTTAGGATTCTCTTCCGTCATCATAGACCGACGGAGGCCGACGACAAAGGTCGTAAATCATTCACCAAAACCCCAATAATGGAATTATGTTTTGATCGGGATCCACGAGCCGAGCAGTGTCGCGTTCGTCTTACAATGGGGAAGAGAAGTTGGCCACGACTCTGCTGCTGTGAAGAGGTAAGGTGTTATAAGCTAAATTATTATTTCTCCCTAAAAACTGTAATCCAAAAATGACTTTTGACCGATCGGTAAATTACAACTATACTGCGCACGAAGTACGAAGTGCGTGCGCCGCAATAAACGGTTCATTTGCCGTGTTCGGACCGTGAACGCCCCCCCCCCACTGCAGAAGAGGAGCGGGGGGGGGGGCGTTCACGGTCCGAACGCCCCCAGTCCGCGGGGGGAAGCATATGAGTCTATTCCTTCATGTAGCGATGGCCGTCTTCTGCAGCGAGGGGGGGGGACAACCCCCCCCACACACACACACAGTAGCGAGGGGGAAGGGGCGCTGTGAAAACATGCAAGGAGTGTAATCCATCATGTAGCGAGGGCCGAACTCCCGTCTTTTGTAGCGGGGGGGAACCCCCCCCCCCCCCACACACACACACACAGACACAGCCCTGAGTGTGACCTTTCATTAGAGCCCAAAATGAAGATTCTACATTGAATTATTCAAAAGTTACAGATGTTTTTCCAAATTGTGCCATTTGGCACAATTTGGCACAGTTCCAAAACGCCTGGGAACAACCTGAGAACAAAGCTGTGTAAAATATTCATTTTTTGTGGTATTGTTACCAAATTTGGATCTTAGCTTGATAACACTTGCTTCTACATTTCTGTTGCATTTTCCAGCTGGATTGGACAGCTGTGTGTTATTTGTAAGCATTTGTATCCAAAAAAACACTGTGTCCAAATTTATTTTCTTCAAGTTCAGTATGTTTAGATGACTGTAACTCAGTGGCCGGAGCACGTAGAGAGATTATGTGTTTTTTGCCAAAAAATTCAAAGTGTTTTCTTTTAAATGAGACCAACCCCATGAAGATGCTGCAAAGGGTTGAATAACAGCTTTTGATTTACTTTGGGCACGTTATTTTTTGGCATTTTTAGGAAAATTGCCCGGAGTGCAAGGGGTTAATCCATTAAACAAACAAACAAACAAATCATAACATTGTGTCATGTATTGCTTCCATATATGGGTTCACCTTGTACTTACAGCTGTGCTGATGTCCCAGTAGAATAGGAGAACCTCTCAGGTGATATTGCTTAAATTAATAGACATTTCACTGTCTGTCTTTGAAATGGTAAAGTGCTGCACTCATGCCCTTTGCTGAATAGACACCAGTGACTGAAACAATCAGTACCCCAGCACAAATTGGTTGAAAAAAGGCTGAAAAGACAGCTTTGCCAATCATCTAAAAAAATGTCTGGATTTGGTTGAAAAAGTAAAATAAATGTCTTTTTCAGGTTGTTGAAAAGACATATTCATAGAGACATCACTGTAGTCTAAGTCTGGCTGAAAAGTATGGCTGGTGATAAAAGCATGCACCAGTATCTCCGTGTTTGTTCGATAGAGAAGTGGGAGGACTCTGGCTATATTCTTTAGATGCTGCATGGTGGCGCAGTGGTTAGCACTGCGGCAGCACAGTTTACCCTTGGCCGGGGGATTGTGGGGATCGTGGGATCGTGGGTCCGATCCCAGCCCCCGACCAACAGTGATCTGTGTGGAGTTTGCATGTTCTCCCCGTGTTGCGTGGGTTTACTCCAGGATTTCTCCGGTTTCCTCCCACATGCCAAAAACATGCATGTTAGGTTAATTGGCTGTTCTAAATTGTCCCTAGATATTTGTTTCCTATAGGCCCTTAGAATAGAGGGTTAGTATTAATGAAAGCGCTTTGAGTGGTCTTTGTGACTAGAAAAGCGCTATATAAGTGCAGGTTAGTTAGTTAGTTAGTAGATGGTAGAATCCTGTTCATGTTACATTTTTCATATGTGGAGTAAAATCAAGCTCAGAGTCTAAAATGACACCCAAATTCTTAACTCTTTGAGTGTGTCTGTCGCCGAATTGCGACATAACCCCTAGTGGTCAAGAGTGGTAAACATTTTTTGGTCAGTAAAACAGTTCAGATTTCCAAGGCTATAGCTTTAAAGTGGTAAGAAATAATGGCTTACTGTCAATTAGAAAGATGTGAAATATGATCCAAAGTTTCAGATAGGAATAAATTTACACATCTAATTTGCATAATGTCGTGGCACCTCATTAAATTCCATAACTCAGTCAAAACTGGACTTTGGATGTATTTATAGAAAGAATGGTTCAGTCTTTTAACACCGTTTTTTGTACAGAGGTACCTCATCATCTCATCTTCAAAGTATATGAACAAGAAATCAGTACAATATTAAAAAAAAAAACAAAAAAACAGAAATTCCTCACTTACCGGCAGCTAAGGGGACTCACTCACTGCTGTGGTCGCTGCATTTTCACCCATCGTGGCCGTTATTTTGCGTTCTGTTGGACATTTACGCTCTCTACCACATCTACAAAGTCTTATGATAATCCCACATAAATTTTGCTTGTATCCCACAGCTATTTTCCATGTACAAAGCTGACTAAGTGACGGTGCACGATGATAGATGGAAGCCATATTAGCTTTCTGGTCTAAAATGCTAAAAAATGGAAAAGGAAATGAGGAGATCTTCTTCTTTGGTGTATTACATGTCATCCATTGAGTCCTCCAATGGCTGTCTGCCACCTTATGAAACTGGCAGATCAGTACAAATCAGTGCAAATTCTCAATGGAGCCGATGATGTCAGAGTGAGATGACAGGTGCAGTGCCGCGCCGCGCACACAAAATCTCACACTCAAAAGGTTAACCTGTTGGGATGGGGGAAAGGACAGACTATGTAATTTTGGTTAAAAAAAATTCTCTCGGTGAGCTTCAGGACCAGTGACTGAAACTTCAATTTTATCCTGATTAAGCTGAGGAAAGTTTGCTGCCATCCATGATTTAATGTCTAAAATACAGTTTTAAAAGGTGTTAATTTGTTCCATGTCATCAGGAGGCACAGTGACATACAGTTGTGTGTCATCAGCATAACTATGGTAATTAACACCATGTCTCCTGATAACATCTTCCAGCGGCAGCATGTACGGATTAAAAAGTACTGGACCTAAAATTGAAACTTGGGGCACACTACAGTTTATTTTGTAGACTCTGGAAGAAAATGTATCCATACTTACAGAAAAGTTCCTGTCTTTGAGGTAGGAATTGAACCAATTAAGAACAATACCAGAGAGGCTAACAAGATCCTTTAGTGTGGTTAAAAGAATGTGGTGGTCTACTGTTTCAAAAGTAGCACATAGATCCAGTAGAACCAGGATTGAAATTCTGTATGAGTCCATGTTGTGCCTTAGGTCATTACCAGTCCTGACCAGGGCTGTCTCGGTACTGTAATCCATCCTAAAACCAGACTGGTTTTCATGAAATATGTTTTTTGATATTAAAAAAAAAAAATGAAAAAAAACTTTTTTTTTCTAAAATTTTGCTTAAAAATGGTAAGTTGGATACTGGTTTGCAGTTATTAAGGTTGTCAGGATCTAAATTGCTCTTCTTCTGGAGGGGTTTCACCACTGCTGTTTTAAAGGCAGCAGGGAAAACACCAATCTGGAGAGAGTAATGTCATGGTTCAGGGCAAGAGAGGCTCAAACGCAGAGCTGCCAGAACAAACACTCAGATTCGGATGTAAAAGTTCACCAGTTTATTTTATAGATAAAACTAACACACATTTCTAACTAAAAGTGAAACAACTGAGGAAAATCGCAAGACAAAAACACACTCTTAAATAGACACAGAAAATGGTACCCACTGGAGTGCATGTAGCCTAAGGGAGAAGAGCAAAAAGATAATTAGAGACAGTTTCTCCCAAAGATAAGAATAATGTAGGAAAGCACTCTTACTCTATGAGCAGAGGAGCTCGGCAGGGAACTCCTGCATGGACCAGGGGAACAGGGGGAAGACGGTGACCTGGGTGGACGTCCGGCATCTTCTTCGTCAAGTGAGTGTGATCAGCCCCAGAGTACACACTGCAAAGGTGGCAGCAAACCTCAAGAGACAAGAAGACAGAGAGAGTGAAAACACAGGTCAAACCCAGAGGAAACAAGATAAGAGATTTTTTTTTTTTTTTTTTTTTTTTTTCTTGCCTTCTGATTGTTGCTCTGAGTGTTGCTATCCCTGTGCTGTTGCAATCCTGGAATTTCCCCGTTGTGGGACTAATAAAGGCTTATCTTATCTTATCTTATCTTATAAAAGGCTTAGATGCTTTCTGGTAGCAAACCTAACGATCCAGCGATGAGCTTTCCACACACTGGCTCTTAAATATGCTGGTTAATTAGGGAGAGCAGATGTGTAATCACGCAGGTGTAGCTGATACTCCAGAGCCTGATTTCTTATTTTTTTATTTGTTAATCATACTTAAATGTTTCAGATCATCAAACAAATTTAAATATTAGACAAAAATAACACAAGTAAACACAAAATTCAGTTTTTACATGAATGTGTTTATTATTAAGGGGAAAATAATCCAAACCTACATGACCCTGTATGAAAAAGTGATTGGCCCCTAAACCTAATAAATGGTTAAGCCACCCTTAGAAGCAACAACTGCAATCAAGCGTTTACGATAAGTGGCAATGAGTCTTTTACAGTGCTGTGGAGAAATTATGGCCCATTCATCTTTGCAGAATTGTTGTAATTCAGCCACATTGGAGTGTTTTCGAGCAATAATCGCCTTTATAAGATCATGCCACAGCATCTCAATCGGATTCAAGTCAGGACTTTGACTATGCCACTCCAAAGTCTTCATTTTGTTTTTCTTAAGCCATTCAGAGGTGGACTTGCTGGTGTGTTTTGGATCATTGTCCTGCTGCAGAACCCAAGTGCCCCTCAGCTTGAGGTCACAAACAGATGGCTGGAAATTTTCAGGATTTGGGATTTTAAGGAGGCTAAAGTGCAAGGCAACCACTTCAGAAGAACACACAGACGCAGATGAAGTTACACCACTTTAATGAAAACCCAACCCCTATACAAAACACGCTAACTTAATGAATATATACACACACCATAATTAATGAAACCCACAACCAAGAAGCCAAACTATATACAAGAAAATAGTTCCACAGTGGAGTCACATGCGTCCAAGGAGGGAAAGAGAAGAGAGGAGGGATTAATAATGGATATGGCGTACTGGAAAATAACTACAGAGGATATGAATCTTATGGTACCCCCAGAAAGCCCAGCAGTGACCACAGCGAGGAAGAAGAGACGATGAGTAAATGACGGCAGGGAAGGAGGAGAAGTGACTGGAGGACCTGGGTGGAGAATCCGTTGTCCTGGAGGTAGATGATTCAGGCAAGCGAGCAAACACAGATCCAGAGATGCACCGCTGGAGGCAGCAACAAACCTGGGAGAAGAGGAGGAAAAAAAAAGGTAAGATAACTGAAGGGAATAATAATTTTGCCAAACAAAAAGAACTGCTGTTAAGAGGCGGCACAAACCCAATGATCCAGTGGAAAGCTCTTCACACACTGGCCCTTAAATACGCTGGTGAATCAGGAGGCAGCAGGTTTGTAATCAAGCAGGTGCGCTTGATGAGCTCCGGAGCTGAGAAAATAGAGACAGGAAATGAGAGGGAAGGCACGCTCGCTTGTTCATGACAGTGCCCCCCTCAAGGGATGCCTCACGGCGGCCCCCCGGGCTTCTGTGGATGGGCAAGGTGGAACGCCCAAACCATACCTTTGTCTTGGAAATAGGATGTGGAATCCACGATCTCTCTTCTGGACCAAACCCCTTCCAGTGCACCAAATACTGCAGACCACAGCCTTGATGGCATATGTCCAGAATCCGCTGGACGGTGTAGGTGGTATGGCCATCGATGATCCGAGGAGTTGAAGGGGGTTCTGGAGGAGGAGACAGGGGGCTGACAGAGAGAGACTTGATTTGTGAAACGTGGAAGGTGGGATGAATACGGAGAGATGGAGGCAACTTCAACCAGACGGTGATGTCATTGATGATGCGGGAGATCGGTAATGGGCCCAGAAAACATGGGGACAGTTTACGAGAGTTCATCTTCACTGGTACCTTCTCCGGAGATAACTAGACCTTCTGGCCCACGGAGTATTTTGTCGCCGCTGCACGCCTATAGTTGACATACAGGCGGTTCTGCTCGGACGATCGTTGAAGAGCCTCCCAAGTGGAACTCCAGAGGCGGTGACAGTGACGGGTGGGGGCCTCCATAGAAGGTACCGCGATCTCTCTCTCCATCATGGGAAGAAGTGGTGGTGTGTACCCAATGGTGGCCTCGAAAGGAGTTAGCCACGTAGCAGAGGAGACGGCATAGTTGAATGCATATTCCACCCAGGTTCAGGTGGGAGCTCCAGATAGATGGGTAACACACCTCAGGGTGGCATCCAAGGACTGGTTTACATGCTCAGCCTGACCGTTGCTCTCTGGATGATAACCAGACATAAGGCTGACAGAGGTACCCAAGGATCAACAGAACACTGCCCACACTCGTGACGTAAACTGGGGTCCTCAATTACAGACAATGTCTATGGGGATGCCGTGTAACCCGTTGACATGGAGGGACAGGAGATTAGCTGTCTTGGCAGCATAAGGGTGACCAGGAAGGGGACCCAACTGAACCGCCTTGGAGAAGCGATCGGTAATGGTGAAGATGACGGTGTTACCCTGAGATGGATGAAGACCCGAGACAAAGTCATTGGCGATATGGGACCAGGGTTGGGAAGGGATGGGGAGTGGATGGAGGAAACCGGAAGGGGGAGAAGAGTCTGATTTATTGGCAACACATGTGTGGCAGGCCTTCACATAATCTTTCACGTCCGTTCTGAGGGAAGGCCACCAAAACACAAGCTGAATCAGTTCCACAGTGCGAGTGATGCCGGGATGAAAGGTGAAAAAACTTATGTGCCCCCACTGGATGATGTCACTTCGAAGGGAGGAGGGCACATATAGCCTGTTGGACTGGCCTCCATCAGGGACAGGTTCAACAGACTGGGCCTGCCAGACCCTCTGCTCGATATCCCAAGTAAGGGCCCCTAGAATACAGGAGAAGGGCAGGATGGTGTCTGGGAGGGAGGCAGCGGCTGCAGGAGAGGGAGTAGGAGAGGAGTCGGAGGAAAACTGGCTGGAGAGAGCATCAGGTTTGATGTTACGAGACCCTGGGCAGTATGTGATGGAGAGGTTGAATCTAAGAAAAAACAGGACACACCAAGCCTGCCGGGCATTTAGGCATCTGGCTGATCTGATATATTTTAAATTTTTGTGATCAGTCCAGACCATCACCGGCTGATTGACTCCCTTCAACCAGTGTCTTCACTCCTCCAGTGCCGATTTAATGTCCAGCAGTTCGCTGTCTCCTACGTCGTAATTTCTCTCGGCTGGGGACAGCCGCTGAGAGAAAAACGCGCACAGGTGGAGCTTCTGATCGGAGCCAGAACGCTGTGAAAGCACAGCGCCCACCCCCAAGTCAGACACATCCACCTCGACCACGAACTGAGCTTGGGGGTTGACCTGTGCCAAGATAGGCGCGGTGGTAAATTTCTCTTTAAATGAAGCAAAAGCCTGCTCAGCGGCCTCGGACCACTTGAATGGGCTCTTTATAGAGGTAAGCTTGGTTAGAGCAATTTTGCTATAGTCACGAATTAACCGTCGGTAGAAATCCGCAAAAACCAGGAAGAGTTGGAACACCTTCCTGGTTTTGGGGGTAGGCCAATCTACTACCACCTGAATCTTTTCCGGGTCGGCCTTTAACGTGCTCCAGCCCATGGTAAACCCCAGGAAAGAAGTGGAGCAGGTGGTAAACTCACACTTCTCAGCTTTCACAAAAAGCTGGTTCTCAAGCAGCCGCTGCAGGACAGTGTGGACGTGGACCACATGTTCCTCCAGTGTGCAAGAAAAAATTAATACCTTGTCTAAATAAACAAAAACAAAATTTTTCACCATGTCACGGAGGACATCATTGATTAAATGCTGGAAGACAGCGAGGGCATTGGTCAGGCCAAAGGGCATGACCAGATATTCTTTATGACCCAAATGAGTTTTAAACACCATCTTCCATTAATCCCCCTTGCAGATATGTACCATATGATACGTGTTCAAGAGATCAAGCTTTGTGTATACCCGTGCCTTTTGGAGGAGCTCAAAGGCCGAATTAATGAGCAGCAATGGGTATTTATCCTTAACGTTGATGGAATTTAGCTCACGATAATCAATGCATGGCCACAAGGTACAATCCTTTTTACCTTCAGAAAAGAACCCCGAGCCGAGAGGAGCAGACAACGGACAGATAAGGCACGCACTAAGGGAGTCTTTATTGTAGTTCTCCATCGCTTCCCTCTCCAGCCCAAATAAACTGTATCTGGGCTGGAAGGCAGCCGCACACCTGGAAGGATGTCAATAGCGCAGTCATAGGACCAATGATGTGGCAAAGAAAGGGCCCCTGACTTGCTAGAGACCTCCCCTAAGTCATGGCAGACCTCAGGCACGCAGCTGAAATCCGCTGGCTCAGCCGAGGGGAGGAGAGAGGGAGAGAGGGTGAACAAGCAACTGCGAGACTACGGCCAGATAAGGCGGAGACATTAACGGGTGTTGGGAGGTTCCTGGTGGGAATCTGAAATTTTTGAATTAATTCCTGATTAATGAAGTTTTGCTTTGCTCTGGAATCCACCAGAGCGGACGTTTTACAATTGGCTCCCGGTAACTGGATAACAGCTGGGAGTGTAAAACAGCTGGGGAGATTTCAAGAAGAACCTCCAACCAGACTATCCAGGGTTAAAGATGGGCAAGTTCTTTTGGGCCGATTTGGGCATTTGGAGATGGCATGATCAGTTGCCCCACAGTACATGCATGCCCCTGCCTTTTCCTGGCGCCGGCGCTCCTCCAGAGTAAGATGAGTCCAAACCAGGACCTTCGGCTCCAGAGGCGACACCGTGAATGCAGCACAAGGGGGCAGAGGAACCGGCAGTGGGTCAGGTGAGGAAGCAGTGATTCTCTGCTCCCTAGCGTGCTTTCGGAACAGATTGCCAAGGGCCAATGCCTGGGCGATCCATTCATACAAAGAGGAGGGGTTCACCCAAATAGCCAGTTCATCACGGAGGTTGGTATTCAAACTCCAGAGGAAGATGTTACGTAGCACAGCGTCATTCCACTCGGAGTCTGCCCCGGTGACCTGGAACTCAACAGAGTAGTCAGCAACTGACTGACTCCCCTGCCAAAGCCCCAGCAACTGGCAAGCGATGTTACCCTCGCCCTCTGTGTGATCAAATGCCTGGGTGAATTCCTGAATGAAACCATCAAAAGTATATTGGGTCCCCTCCCGACAACTCAAGATGGACTGGGGCCACTTGAGTGCCCGGTCGTGGAGTAACAGGGTCAGGAACTCTATTTTGTCCGAATCATCCCTGTATTCCCCCTCCAGCTGCTGAAAATACATCCGGCAGTGTAACAGGAACCCCCTAAATCACCCACCCACCCACCCACCATAAGGGGCAGGCACAAGAACAGAGATGGTCCTGTGGAAAACAGGGACTACCAGGACACCAGGTGTGGGAGGGGGAGCGGCCACACCAGGAAGCTGACACAAATGCTCTGTGACAGTGGTCAATTGTTGAGTGATTGTTTCCAGCTGCTCAAACAAAAACACGACCTGGTGCTCCGTGGCTTCCAAACGTGAGAGCGCTGACTGTTTCCCCGAGGTAGTGCCCGCTAAGCCTCAACCCTGGCTGGATCGTTCTGTCATGATTTGGGATTTTGAGGAGGCTTAAGTGCAAGGCAACCACTTCAGAAGAACACACAGACACAGATGAAAAGTTACACCACTTTAATGAAAACCCAACCCTGATACAAAACATGCAAACTTAATGAATATATACACACACCATAATTAATGAAACCCGCAACCAAGAAGCCAAATTATGTACAGGAAAATAGTTGCACGCTGGAGTCACATGCGGCCTAGAAGGGAAAGAGAAGAGAGGAAGGATGAATAATTGATATGGCGTACTGGAAAATAACTACAGAGGATATGGATCTTACGGTACTGGCAGAGAGCCTGGCAGTGACCACAGCGCTGGAGAAGAGATGGTGAGTTAATGATGGCAGGGAAGGAGGAGGAGTGACTGGAGGACCTGGGTGGAGAAGCCGTTGTCCAGGAGGTAGATGATTCAGGCGAACAAGCAAACACATCTCTGAGCCTGTGGGCTCTTTTTGCTCAGCAGCGGTTTTCATCTTGGAACTCTGCCATGCAGGTGATTTTTTCCCAGTCTCTTTCTTATGGCGAAGTCAGCTGAGGCAAGTGAGGCCTGCAGTTTTTGGATGTTGCTGTGGGGTCTTTTGTGACCTCTTGGATGAGTTGTCGCTGGGCTCTTGGGGTAATTTTGATCGGCCGGCCACTCCTGGGAAAGTTCACCACTGTTCCATGTTTTTGTCATTTGTGGATAATGGCTCTCGCTGTGATTCGCTGCAGTCCCAAAGCTTTATAAATGGCTTTATAACCTTTACCAGACTGATAGCGCTCAATTACTTCATTTTTCTTTTGTTCCTCATTTTTTTTTTTTTTTTTTGATCAGAGCATGATGTCTAGCTTTCAGGATCTTTTTGGTCTACATCACATTGTCAGGCAGGTCCTATTTAAGAGATTTTTTGATTGAGAACAGGTATGGCAATAATCAGGACTTGGTGTGGCTCGAGAAATTGAACTCAGCTTTCCAAAGATGTGATAAACCACAGTTAACTGTAAAAGTTAATCAGGGAAGGGAGATGTTCCTGTGGTAACGTATCATCACTTTCCTGTGTTGCTGGCTGTCTGTGGTTTGCTCTCCTCATTCTCCCAATGATTTTGTCTTTATTTGTATTTTAATCACTTTTTTCCTTCTACCGTTAGCTCTCGCTTCTGTTGATCAAGCCTCTTGCACCTGTGTGCGCACTCAGTCATCTAATCGCCCTCTTTAGCCTTCTGTTCACCTTTCATCGGTGTTTTTGTTAGCTTTGGGTTAGCCACTAGCTATGGCTACTAGCTCTCCTTCCTCTCCTCCTCTGGTATGCAATCTATGTCAGATGTTTAGCTACACCTCTGCCTCTTTTAGTAATAATGGTAAATGTAATAAATGTTGTCTTTTTGAGGCGCTTGAGGTGAGGTTGTCTGATCTGGAATCCTGGCTCCACTGTATTGAAACATCGTCTGTGCCAGTTAATAACGATGGACATCCCCTAGCTGCAGCGGCGCTCCCTAGCATAGGGCGGCCTGTTAGCAGTCATCCGGTCCTCCTTAGCAGAGAGGAAACTGGGTGGGTGATGGTGAGAAGGAAGCCTAGCCACAAAGCCCCGGTTAACCACCAACCTGTTCATGTTTCTAATTGCTTTTCCACGCTCAGCGACACACCCACTGAGGAAAAGACTCTGATCATTGGCGACTGTAGTCAGAAACGTGAACCGAGAGACTCCAGCGACCATAGTCAAATGCATTCCTGGGGCCAGAGCAGGCGACATCGAGTCAAATTTGAAAATGCTGGCTAAAAGTAACTATAAATACTCCACAACTGTTATCCACGCCGGCATTAATGACGTCGGACTCCGGCAGTCGGAAGTCACAAAACTTAACTTGGAATCGGTGTGTGACTTTGCCAAAACAATGTCTGCCTCTGTAGTATTCTCTGGGCCCCTCCCCAATCTGACCAGTGATGACATATTTATCTGCGTGTCATCCTTCAACCGCTGGCTGTCTGTGTGGTGTCCTGCAAACAATGTGGGCAACATTGACAAATGGAACTCATTTTGGGGAAAACCTGGTCTTATTAGACGAGACAACATCCATCCCACTTTGGATGGTGCGTCTCATTTATCTAACAATCTGGCATCATTTTTATCCAAATTTCCAAAACCTTGACAACTCAGAGTTGGGACCAGGAAGCAGAGTCGCAGTCTTCCACACCTCTCTGCAGCTCCTCTTCATCCGCCACCCCTCAACTTAGCCCCTGTCTTCCCCATCAGAGAATCACTGTCTGCTCCCTCCAAAGTAAATAAAAATATAATGCATAAGCATCCCAAAGTGATTAAACAAAAATTGGTAAAACTCAACTTAAACATGAAGCCTTTAAATTTAATGATTTGGCCTCTGTTCCTCCTCATAATTTAAAAATTAAATGTGGTTTGTTAAATATTAGGTCTCTAACTCCCAAGTCTCTGCTAGTCCATGATCTGTTAATTGATCATCAGATTGATTTAATATCCCTTACAGAGACTTTGTTAGGGCAAGAGGATTATGTTGGTTTAAATGAATCAACTCCCTCTGGTTATTTAAACTGTCAAAATCCCAGAAGTTCTGGTCGTGGAGGAGGAGTAGCGACAATTTACCATTCCAAATTACTAGTTAATGTAAAGCAACAAAACACACTATAATTCCTTTGAGGGCCTGGTCCTCAGTATTGGACATTATAGCAATTTTAGGCTAAACCCAATTTTATTTGACATAGTTTATCGTCCTCCATCAACCTACTCAGAGTTTTTATCCGAATTTGCCCAATTCTTAGCTGATTTAGTGCTGAAATCAGATAGAATAATTATAGTAGGGGACTTTAATATACATGTAGATGTAGATAGTGATTGCCTTAATTTGGCATTTAATTCAATATTAGACTCAATGGGGTTTTCTCAGAAAGTAGGAAATTCTACTCATTATCTCCACCATACGTTGGACCTTGTTCTGACGTATGGCATAGAAATAGAAAATCTGGTAGTGTCTCCTCATAACCCTGTACTGTCAGACCATTGTCTGTTAACCTTTGATTTTACTATTTCTGACTATTTGGCTCCTCAGGAAAAAATATTTCAACAGTAGATGCCTCTCAGATGATGCTATTACCAAATTTATGCAGATTGTTTCCTCTACGCCCTGTGTCAACACAACTGATATAAGCTATAGACAGCTTGCTCCTTCTGTAATTGATAGCATGTTAGATAGTGTTACAGCTTCTCTGCATCAGACTCTAGACATGGTGGCCCTTTTAAAAAAAGAAAAAAAGTCTAATCAGAGATTTCTAACTCCTCGGTTCAACACAGAAACTCGTAGCTTAAAACAGAATACTTGTCAATTAGAAAGAAAATGGCGCTTCACTAATTTAGATGAAATCTATTTAGCTCGGAGAAATCATCTTTTAATTTATAAAAAAAATCTCTGAGAAAAGCTAGAACAAGTTATTATTCTGCATTAATAGAAGAGAACAAGAATAATCCATTATTAATCCATTATTAATCCATTGGTGGGTGGGACAGCACTGTGTATATCTGTGTCGTTTGAGACTGGTTTTAATATATGGACTTCATTGTATGTTAGAATGGATGGGTGTTAATGTTGATCTGTAAAAAATACAGTAAATTGTTTACTTGGGGTCTTAAAGGTGGTAATTTGTATAAAATTCACATGGGTGTATCGATGGAAAAGAGGAGTTGGAATTAATAAGTGTTCACTTCTTCCTTCTCCCTTTCGAACAGTGTGTACTGTAACTTTATTGCATTTGCCATTTGCTTGATTTTTGTTATATTTTTGTGTTCGAAATAAACTATCTATCTATCTATCTATCTATCTATCTATCTATCTATCTATCTATCTATCTATCTATCTATCCCAGGTTTCTTTTCAGCACTGTAGCCAGACTGACAAAGAGTCAGGACTGTGTCAATCCTAGCATTCTTACAGCTTACCAGTCAGGACTTTATGAACTTTTTCAATAATAAAATTTCATCCATATGAGATAAAATCAGTCCGATTCTTCCCACCGTTAACTTAAATACAGTAACTACTACAACTCCTTCAATTGACATCTGTTTGGATCAGTTTACTCCAATTGACCTTTGAGAGTTAACTAACTAACTAACTAACCTACACTTATATAGCGCTTTTCTAGTCACAAAGACCACTCAAAGCGCTTTCATTAATACTAACCCTCTATTCTAAGGGCCTATAGGAAACAGATATCTAGGGACAATTTAGAACAGCCATTTAACCTAACATGCATGTTTTTGGCATGTGGGAGGAAACCGGAGAAATCCCGGAGTAAACCCACGCAACACGGGGAGAACATGAAAACTCCACACAGATCACTGTTGGTCGGGGGCTGGGATCGAACCCACAATCCCACCAATCCCCCGGCCAAGGGTAAACTGTGCTGCCGCAGTGCTAACCACTGCGCCACCGTGCAGCAAAGTTAGTTAGACAAAATAATTTCCTCATCCAAGCCTTCAACTTGTCATTTAGACCCTATTCCTACCAGACTACTTAAAGAAGTCTTCCCATTTATTGGTAGCTTTATTCTTCAAATAATCAATTCTTCAATAACTTTAGGCCATGTACCGCAGGCTTTTAAAACTGCTGTAATTAAACCCTTACTCAAAAGACCAATGCTGGATCCAGGAGTTTTAGCTAACTATAGGCCAATCTCTAATCTCCCTTTCATTTCAAAAATCCTGGCAAGAGTTGTTGCTACGCAATTATTTGACCACTTGCAGGGAAATGGTCTATTTGAAGAGTTTCAATCTGGGTTTAGAATCCATCATAGTACTGAAACAGCCTTAGTGAAGGTCACTGATGACCTCCTGATCACATCTGATAATGGACTTGTTTCTGTGCTTGTCCTTTTAGACCTTAGTGCAGCTTTTGATACTATCGATCATAATATTCTACTTGATAGATTAGAACACTATGTTGGACTTAATGGAACTTTGTTGCAGTGGTTTAGATCTTATTTATCTGATAGGTTCCAGTTTGTTCATGTCAATAATGAGTTTTCTTTCAACTCAAAGCTCAGTCATGTAGTTCCACAGGGATCTGTGCTAGGCCCTACTCTTTTTTAGTTTATATATGCTTCTGTTAGGAAACATTATTAGAAAGCACTGTATGCATTTTGTTATGCAGATGATACACAATTATACCTGTCAGTGAAGCCAGATGATAGTAATCCATTAGCTAAGATAGAAGCCTGTCGTAAGGAAATCAAAGCTTGGATGACTTGTAATTTCCTGCTATTAAATTCAGATAAGACTGAAGTCATTCTTGTTGGTCCAAAAAACCTTAGAAATACCTTTCCAAATCAAACTTTTAGTTTGGATGCAGTTACTCTTTCTCTTAATAGCTCTGTGAGGAGCCTTGGAGTTATTTTTGATCAAGATCTGTTTTTCAATTCACATATTAAATTTGTTCCTAAGACTGGCTTCTATCATTTGCGTAATATTGCCAAGAATAGGAACATCTTGTCTCAGAGTGACGCTGAGAAACTGATCCACACTTTTGTTAGCTCTAGATTAGATTATTGTAACTCTTTATTATCAGGTTGTCCTAAAACATCTCTAAAAAAGTCTTCAGTTGATCCAAAATGCTGCAGCAAGAGTTTTAACAGGTACTAGAAAGAGAGATCATATCTCTCCGGTTCTGGCCTCCCTTCATTGGCTTCCCATAGAGTTTAGAATTAAGTTTAAAATCTTTCTTTTCACTTTCAAAGCTCAAAACAGTCAGGCACCTTTTTATTTAAAAGAACTGATATTACCCTCTTATCCTAACAGAGCACTACACTCCCAAAATGCTGGATTACTTGTAATACCTAGAATCTCCAAAAGTACAAAGGGAGGGAGAGCCTTCAGTTATCAAGCTCCTCTCTTGTGGAACCAGCTGCCAATCTGGATTCGGGAGTCAGACTCAATCTCTGTTTTTAAGAATGGGGTTAAAACCTTCCTTTTTGATATAGCCTACAATTAGGGAAGGATCATGCGTTTCTGAACCCTCCCTTAGTTATGCTGCTAATAGGTTTAGACAGCCGGGGGACCTCCAATAATTGCACTGGGCTTCACTCCTTTCTTCAGTCTCAATGAAATATTTTTTTTGCTGGTCATTAACATCTGTTTGTTCTCGCCCATAGATTGAGTCCCTATCGTGTTGTTTGCTCTCTACATGTCTGTTCTTTTCATCTTCTCTATCCCCTCACCCCACAGCCAGTCACAGCAGATGACTGCCCCTCCCTGAGCCTGGTTCTGCTGGAGGTTTCTTCCTGTTAAAAGGGCATTTTTCCTCTCCACAGTTGCCAAGCACTTGCTCACAGGGGATCGTCTGATTGCTGGGGTCTTTCTGCAATTGTGGGGGTTTCCCCTACAGTTGAAAGTGCTATGAGATGACTGTTGTTGTGAAATGGCGCTATATAAATGAAGTTGAATTGAATTGAATTGAATTAATTTATGTTTTAACAGGTGCAATCACTTTTTCACACAGGGCCATGTATGTTTGGATTTTTCTTTTTACCCTTAATAATAAACACCTTCATTTAAAATCTGCATTTTGTGTTTACTTGTGTTATCTTTGCTAATATTTAAATTTGTTTGATGATCTGAAACATTTAAGTGTGAAAACATACAAAAAAATGAGAAATCATGGAGGGGACGAACACTTTTTAATACCACTGTATGTCCATTACTGTGTTTGTCCCCTCCATGATTGGAGGACAATGGCAAGTTAAGGTGGCCCTCTGCATGGCACACTTCCTTCTTCTCTGTTCTTGACAGAATTTGGCATACTCCTTTACTGTGATACTTTTGCAAGTGTTTTATCAAGTTGCTGGTGTTAAAATTGTAAACACTGGTACCAGATAGCAACATACCAAGGTGAGTCCCCCAGACAGGCCCCAGTGACACATAACACTCATTGCTTCTGTTTACAGAAACCGCGCACAGTGTTGCTGAGAACATGATCACGCCTTCATTTTAATATTATTAATGTATCGGATTGGTAAATTACTTTTATTTCTTCTATTTTTAAACCAATACTGATACGGTGGATCAGATTGGGTCATGTCTAGTAACTTAAATGATCAAAAATGAATGTGCTAATGTAAAGATCATAGATGTCTTAGATTTGCCCATGACTAAATGCTTTTGACAAACTGGCTTTTGGAATGCCAAAACCTCAGTTCACACCCTCTTTGAAGCAGGGTGTTTTTTTTAACATAATGATGAAAAGCAAACTTCACAGCTTATCTGGGATACAAAAAAAGACTTATCTTTTTCTGCATGATTCCAATTTATGAAAAGGCAGAATTTCACTGGCAGATGTGCTGTGCTTTCACAAGCTGACTCTTATTTGCTTGGGTTTATCTGCCAGCAGATATCCACCATGTGACAGAAATACATTTTGCAACTACAGTGACAAGCGAACCGAATGCTGGGATGAGGTAACATTCAGCACTGCTTGTAGATGTTGTGCAAACTGTAAACTTGCATATTAGTCAGGGGCAGATAACACTGAGCTCCTCTTTATTATAAACCAAAAACAAACAGCCTGCTATGGTTACAGAAAGCTCTTGGACTTAAGAACCCATGCTCTTGCCAAGCTGCTGACCTGTCAGTTTTCCAGATGATCTTCTTTACACCTTCCTGCTGATGAGCATTTAAGACACAGGTGTTGTATATTTTGCATCGCATACTGGTTGACATGCAAACTGTGAGTAATGACTCTGAGCTTATTGCTCTATAAAGTCATTCTGCTTGCCAAGCCATAGAAAAATCAATCTCACTACCATCAGACACAGAGGTAGACTTACCATTAGGCAAAGGTAGCCAACTGCCTCAGGCTCCAATCTGCTAAGGGACACCATCTACTAGGAGCCCCATATATATATTTTTTAAATGTTTATCATATTTAATATGATGTCTGATAAAATAAAGAAACGAGTAATTACAAAAGTGCCAAATCAAATCACCAACGTAACGTCCTCACCCCTTCTCTTCAGACTGTTGGACTCTTTCATGTTGTCTCTGAACCGTGCGGATGCGTGTATCTTTGGTTATATTGTAAACAAGCCAAACAGCTGGAATTGCGGCAAAATGAAGCAAAGTTATTCGAGTGGTGCAGAGAAATGGAGAAAAAAGGATGAGGACAGAAAATTTTTTATCAAAGCTACCAAACAACCTTTTTCTCTTCAACCAGAGAGGAGACTAACTCTCCTCTCTGGTTGAAGACCTGCCTCCTGCGGGGCAGCTAGAGAGTAGTGCTGCTTGTACGAGCACATATGTTCCTGACGAGCATGGGCGACCTGTTGTTAATGAGGACGCAGCGACTGACAGTACAGGTAAACAACTTTTTTTTTACAATTTTTTTCTAATTTCAAGATTTGCAGGGGCCAAGGCTCACAAGGTTAAATTTAGATATGACCAACTGCGCTTCCCAGCCATGCACACAATATCTGCAGCCTTACGGCAGATGAGATTACATGAGATTAAATATAGTAATTTAGAATATCCATGAAAGAGTTGAACCACTGTTCTGTTTATCTGGTTCATTATTGGAGCAATGGCCCAATGTTGACTTTGAATGTTCCTTATTAGCCTCTATAGCAGGGGTGCCAAACCTGGGGCTCCTGGAGCATTCAGATTTCTGTGGGAAGTTTCTAACTTCACTTCTTAATTGATCCAAAGATTTGCAAATAATTTGTCATTGTTGTGCATGTGTTCTGTAGGCACCTTGCACCCATGCATAACAACAGCAAATTATTTGCAAATCTTTTGACCAATTAAGAAGTGAAATGAGAAAATTTCCCACAGAAACCTGAACATTGCAGGTGCCCCAGGTTGGGCAGACCAGATCTATAGCTTCATGAGAGCAAACTGGTGAGAGAAGGTAAAACAAACTTGACCAACAAATAATCTTTAAATGATAATGAAAGCACTGAAAAGAAGAATAAAATGGAAAGAAGCAGAGAATGGAGAAGAAGAGAAGGATGCTCAGTGAGAAAAAATAAAGACAAGGTAAATGAAGTGATGGACAAATACTGGTGAAGATGAGGAGTAAAAAGGAAGAGAAAGTCACAAGTGAAGAAAAAGGACAAGAGTGCAAATGGGTATGCTTGTTGTTCATATTGTTGTCCTTAAATTATATCCTTATATATCATTATAGCTTTATATTGTCCCTTGTGTCTACATAGTACAGAGGAAGGAGCACAATAAATGCCTGTGCAAAATGGACAGTCAGCAGACCCTGAACATGACCCCGCTGTCTAATGTGGGTAAGTGTGGACAAACGACAGATCTATGTCAGGGATGGGCAACTTTGGTGGTAGTAAGGGCCACAATTTTTTTTCCTCATTTCCCAAGGGCCAGATTTACATGTAAACATTCCATGTGTGTGTGTGTGTGTGGGGGGGGGGGGCTTATTTTCTTCAAAGTCAAAAGTTTCACAAAGTTGAAAATGAAAATAAAAGCTAACCAGTGGTTTATCATATTAGAATAAAAATTACTGCTAAAATTATTTCATTGCTTAATTTTTAAAACTCTTTCCATCAAAATGATAGGTTAATTGGCATCAAAAACTGGGGATTCTAAATTGTCCTTAGGCGTGACTGTGAGAGTGAATGGTTGTCTGTCTCTCTGTGTTGGCCCTGCGATGGACTGGCGATCTGTCCAGGGTGTACCCTGCCTCTCGTCCAAAGATGCTGGGATAGGCTCCAGCCCCCCCGCGACCCGAAAAGGATTAAGCGGAAGAAGATGAATGAATGAATGAATGGATGATGAGCAAAGACAAATTTCAGACTTTAATTAACAAAGAAGCCAAGAAGAAAAGGAAATATGATGAGGCTTTGCTTGCTCTTTGATTCATTGTGGGTGTGGAGGGGGAGAGAAATAGCTTTGGGTCGGTGGGCTTGGTAATCGTCTGGCTCCACAAAGTTGGTTATAAAAAAGTTTAAGAACCACTGGTATAAATGAACAAAAAAATTAGCAGATTAAAACAGCCACAGTCTCTGTACTTTTATTGCTGACATGGGATTGAAACGGTGTCAGTGTTTCAGTCTCTCTCTTCAGAAAGAAACCTCAAAGCTCTGAATCTTTTCAGCACAATTAGAAGGAAAGCCTCCGAGCTCCATGAGGCTTCACCTGCCAGTTATGTCCACAAACCTGGTAATGAAAACGGACGAGGATGCTGTGCAGAAACTGAACTTTATTACAAATTCTTTAGTAAATACCATACACTTATGTGAGCGTTCGACTCCTAACTATTTCTTTTTAGGGCTAGTCGGCAAACAGACCATAACATGGCAGACTCCCTCTTATAAAGGTCAGCGCGATGACGGCACCAGCCGGCCAAGTCATCACGCTCACTGCCCCAAAATTGTCATGTTTCTGAGCTGTGTTCAGACTCTTTATGTATTTTTGAGTATCTTCCTGTCTGTTATTATTTTCTTGTTTGGTTCTGCTTATTTTGGGAGTGTGACATGAGCCTCTTCCTCTCCCAGGCACCCACTATTCACTTGAGTCTGCCTCTGTTCTCAGCTGTGAATGATTGTTAATTAGGTCATCCTGCCTGCTCAGCCACACCTGCTGCTTATTTGTCTGCCCAGTATTTAAGCTCTGCTAGTTCATTCACATTCTTCTTTCTGCCTTCTAGCGTGGTGCTCCGCATAATGGAACGGGGAAAGTAAAGTTACGCACAGAGCTACCAGAGGACTGACCCCCCACTGTAGCTTTCATTACTTACAGTAGCTGTGTGGCCTAGGGTCAGAGAAACGGAGATTGGCACCGCCCCATACACCAACATGGTGTGAAGGGAATTAACTAACTAACTAACTAGTTCATTGTTTCTCTGTGGCAGCGTTATATGGACTCTCCATTTGGACTTTCTCCTGGCACTTTTCCCTCTCTCCTCCTAAGAGCATGCCCTGCTCTGGGTTACAAAGCTTGTAAGATGTGTTTGTTCTTTATTTTCTACTTGCTCGCTAGTTCGCTTGTTGGGACACCTTTGTATTTATTCTTTATTTTTCTATTTTGCTCACCAGTTTACATGTTGGAGCACTTTTATGTTTATACTTTATTTTCTAATTGCTCGCCAGTTCGCTTGTTGGAGAATTTATATTTATTCTTTATGTTAATAAATGTCACTAAGCAATTAAGCGTTTGGATCTGCCTTTCTGTTCAGTTCATGACAAAAATTCCCTTATAACATCCCCCCCCCCACACAGAACACTTTAATTAATTCACACCCTCCCCAATTTAGCATATATGTAGAACCCCTGAACTAGGGTCAGTGGGTGGACCGCCGCTGGACCCGACAGGGCTGAGTGGATTATTCTGTCACCCTTTTCAGCTGCGCTCCTACTTAAACCGTCTTTTTCATTCTCACAGTCTTCCATGGGGAAGGTGGTTCTGTTGGAGGGGCCTTGTAGCAGGCTCGCAGTGGAGGCACCCCTGGAGATGCTAGGTCCCCTGAAGCAGAACCAATTTTCACAATGCTGCAGCCCGGATCCTGCGCTGCACCAACTGACTCCTGCGAAGCCTCACTATCTGGAGCAGCCACTCGAACGCGCTAGAGGTGGTTTTCGTGTCATACCGAACCATCCGTCAATCTGAAGCACGGTGGACCCAGCTGTGCCACGATCGTCAACGGCATCCGCGGTCTCGTAGAAGGTGACTTAACTGGCCACAGATCCGGCCGATTATCAGTGCGTAATCGCACCCAGTCCATCACCTGAAGAGGTGCTTTGCTTGGTCTCTCATGCCCTTGAGGTCACAGTGACGCTTTGTTTACCTCTGTCTTTATGTTGATCACGGACTCTTCACCAAATACCCCCGCAGCAGTCTCTGGGGTCCAAGGCTGGTCAAGGGTACTGAAGACGTCCGGCTTCTCTCCCATGTCGCTCACCATCACGGACCCTTCACCCGTCACCTCAGCGGTGGCTCCTGTAGACTGGCGCTAAGTGGGGATACTGAAGTGGTCCAGCTTCTCTTCTCCTTTACCTGACGTGTTTTGTTGTTGGTGTTCCGTATCATGGGTAATGTCCGTGCCCGGTTGTTGTGCCCTGAGGTTCTCTGTGTGCACAGGCTCTCTCTCCCGCAACTCTGCAGCAGCCTTCATAATCTCCGGCTGAGCGAATATCTTAGGTGAGTCCCCTCTGGGCAGCTCTCCTCCTGCGTGCTCGGAATGGTTGGTTTCTCGTTGGCATCGCCCTCTATACTCTTGTCCCACACCATGTCATCGTCATCAGTACAAGTTGTGTCCCACTTACGTAGCCTGACAAGTTGAGCCCGTCGCTCTTGTGGATGGTGAAACCCAGTCTGTAGAAGAGGTCACATCCCATTATGTTTTCACCATGTGGAGCCACTTGAAACGTGAAATCATCAACTTGTAGTAGACTGTTAACATGACTGTCCCAACGTTGCTAACTCTGTGACCACCATATCCATACAGCACCACTGTTTTTTTTTCTAATTGGGTGGTTAGGGAAGATTTCTACATCATGGCCCAATTAAGCATTGACTTAACCACTGCAGTGTCAGGCAACAGCGGTACAGTCATGTCGTCCAGTTCAACCATGCCGTATGGGTATTAATTAATTTCAGGGCTTACCGCATGGATGGTGGCTATTGGCAGGTGGATTTGCTTGCTTGGCGCGCCCGACGGCAATGACATCTGGCACATTTTGGCAAAATGGTTGTACCTCCCAAACTTGTCACATCATTGTCCTCTTGCTGGGCAAAAACGTGTTCTCTCGTGGTACGTCGGGGAACCACAGTTACCTCACGCAGGGCCTCTCAGAGCGGTCCTCTGGTTCACAGCATTTGCCTCAAATTCCTCTGCTGAGTCTCCAAATTTCTCCATGCCCACAGCATTGGTTAGCGATGACCTAACTGTCTTTGTTGTTGGCGCACATGTAACTCCGATGCAAACCGGTCCGCTGACTCCAGTTGGAACGGTGTTAGCTAGTGTCATGTTGTTTGGCACTGTTAGCATCTTAGTCCTTAGCCTCGGGTTGTTTGTGCGCTCGGCCAATTGGTCCCGCACCATCTCATCCTGTAACAGTTCAAATCAGCACATGCTAGCCAATTGTCTCAAATCAGTGACAAATTTTGGGGTGGACTCACCAATTCCCTGTTGTCTCTGGTGGAATCTTATACGGTGCTCTAGCAAATTGTCTGGCATAGAAAAGTAGCTAGCTAGTAGTTCCACAGCAGCTACATACGAGTCCGTTGGAGCAAACGTGAAAAATCCTCTGACCTTCTAAGCCCAGGTTTTGGACAAGCAGTGCCTGCTTCCTTCCTTTATCCAACTTTTCCAGGTCCAATGCTGCAATGTAGGTCTCGAACATGTCCAGCCAACATGGCCATGGGATGGGCGGTTCGCCTGGGAGCTCGAGGAAAGGCCTCAGCATTCTTAGGCACGCTTTCATTTTTTGTTAATTCTCATCGGAAAATGTTATATCCACAAACCTGGTAATGAAGATAGGCGAGGATGCTGTGCAGGAACTGAAATTTATTAGAAGCTAGTAAATACCATACACTTATGTGAGCACTCGGCTTCTATTTCTAGTGAGGGCGAGTTGGCAAAGAGACCATATCATGGCCAACTCCCTCTTATAAATGTCGGCGTGATGACAACACCAGCTGGCCACATCAACAAGCTGCACTAAATCCCTTCATAACTCTGCCATCACTACTGAGGAGCTGTAGCATTTATTCTTGTTTAAAAGCAGCCTACTTTGTACATTTACTACTGTTTACAGCCTATTAAAGCGGCCTCAGCATGCAACACATACATACCTTAAAACTTGTATTCCGGTGCACACTACTCCCTCTATATCTCTGTGGCTCACTCTCTCGCTCGACCACTAGAACAGAGTGAGACCTAGGTTCCAATTAGAGCTCCCTCTGCTGGCGGACTCTAAAACTGCATTTAAGATTGCAGTTCAAAATATTGTCAAATGTAAAAAAAAAAAGATTTTTGGAAATGGACTGTTGGGCCACTGTGAATGTGTGTGTGTGTGGGGGGGGGGTATGCAGCCTGTGGACTGCCAGTTGCCAATCCCTGTTCTATGTGAATTGTTGTTGCTGTTGTTGTTTTTAATAATACACAGGAGTCTACAGTGCATCCAGAAAGACTTCACAGCACTTCACTTTTTCCACATTTTGTTATGTTACAGCCTTTTTCCAAAAGGGCTTAAATTCACTTTTTTCCTCAAAATTTTACACACAATACCCCATGATGACAATGTGAAAAAGTTTTTTTTTTTTTTTTTTTTGAGATTGTTGCAAATTTATTAAAAATAAAACACTAAGAAATCACATGCACATAAGTATTCAAAGCCTTTGCCATGAAGCTCAGGTGCATCCTGATTCCACTGATCATCCCTGAGATCTTTTTTCCAGCTTAACTGGAGTCCACCTGTGGTAAATTCAGTTGATTGGACATGATTTCAAAAGGCACACACCCATCAATATAAGGTCCCACAGTTGACAGTGCATGTCAGAGCACAAACCAAGCATAAAGTCAAAGGAATTGTCTGTATACCTCCGAGAGAGGGTTGTCTCGAGGCACAAATCTGGGGAAGGGTACAAAAAAATTTCTGCTGCTTTGAAGGTCCTAATGAACACAGTGACCTCCATCATCCGTAAATGGAAGAAGTTCAGAACCACCAGAACTCTTCCTAGAGCTGGCTGGCCGTCGAAACTGAGCAATTGGGGGAGAAGGGCCTTAGTCAGGGAGATGACGAAGAACCTGATGGTCACTCTGCCAGAGCTCCAGCGTTGCTCTGTGGAGAGAGGAGAACCTTCCAGAAGGACAACCATCTCTGCAGCAATCCACCAATCTGTCCTGTATGGCAGAGTGGCCAGAAGTAAGCCACTCCTTAGTAAAAGGCACATGGCAGCCCACCTGGAGTTTGCCAAAAGGCGCCTGAAGGACTCTCAGACCATGAGAAATAAAATTCTCTGGTCTGAGGAGATAAAGATTGAACTTCTTAGCCTCAATGCCAGGCGTCATGTTTGGAGGAAACCAGGAACTGCTCATAACCAGGCAAATACCATCCCTACAGTGAAGTATGGTGGTGGCAGCATCATGATGTGGGGATGTTTTTCAGCGGCAGGAACTTGGAGACTAGTCAGGATAGAGAGAAAGATGAATGCAGCAATGTACAGAGACATCCTGGATGAAAACCTGCTCCAGAGCGCTCTTGACCTCAGACTGGGGCGACAGTTCATCCTTCAGCAGGACAACGACCCTAAGCACACAGCCAAGGTATCAAAGGAGGGGCTTTGGGACAACTCTGTGAATGTCCTTGACTGGCCCAGTCAGAGCCCAGACTTGAAACCAGTTGAACATCTCTAGAGAGATCTGAAAATAGCTGTGAACTGACACTTCCCATCCAACCTGATGGAGCTTGAAAGGTGCTGTAAAGAGGAATGGGCCACACTTCCCAAAGATAGGTGTGCCAAGCTTGTGCATCATATTTAAGAAGACGTGAGGCTGTAATTGCTGCCAAAGGTGCATCAACAAAGTATTGAGCAAAGGCTGTAATACTTATGTACATGTGATTTCTTACTTTTTTAAAATTTTAAATAAACTTACAAAAGTCTCAAAAAACCCCAAACTTTTTCACATTGTCCTTATGGGGTATTGTGTGAAGAATTTTGAAGGAAAAAAAATGAATTTAATCCCTTTTGGAATAAGGCTGTGACATAACAAAAGGTGGAATTAGTGAAGCGCTGTGAATACTTTCTGGATGCACTGTAACTGTACCTAATGTTTCCTGCCTGTCAAGCAGCTGCTGACACACTGATGTCCTAACCCTTTAATACCATACTTTTCTAGTTTAATAAGAAGTATAGTGTGATCTGTTATGTCAAAAGCTTTTTTGAGATCCACAAAGATTCTTACAAAAAACTGTTTTGTTTTTTTTGTTGTTTTTTTTTTTTTTTTTATCTATTGCCATGGATATTTCTTCTGTTAATTCCATGACTGCCACTGATATGGAGTCCATATTGTCCATGAATCAATATTGATTATTACTTAAGATGTTTTGTTTATCAAAAAAAAATCTAATCTATTTGCAAATACAGTCATGTGAAAAAATTGGAACACCCTATTAAATATTCAGTTCTTTATTAATAAATGTTCACATATCTATTTCTAACCTTGTTTTTTGTGGGGGTTTTTTGCATTTTTTTTTGCATTTTTTAACATTTATTTTAGCCATTTTAAGTGGAAAAGAATGTGGGATGTCCTAAAAATGATGGGTGGTGGTGGTGGTGGGGGGGTGTCCTTACTTTTTTCCTCACTCTTTGTTTAGAATTATTTTTTACAGAAAATTTGAAGAAAAAAGTCTTTTATTCATTTTTATTTGTTTAATTGTATCACATGGGTCTCCCAGTATTTTAAAAACTGATATTAAATATCCATATATCCAAATATGTTAAAAACAAACAAACAAACAAACAAAAAAAACAGGTTTATACAGTGTATCCTTTTTTTTTCATGACTGTAGCTTTTTTCTAATATCTTTGAAAATTGTGGAAGTAAGGATACTGGTCTATAACTGGTGAAGACATATTTATTTCCAGTTTTGTAAAGTGGAATGATGTTGGCTATTTTCATATTATCTGCAAATATTCCCGTAGAAAAAGATAAATTACATATGTTAGTATATGGCTCAATAACTTAATCAATTATGGTCTTAACTAGTGTCATGCCTATTTTTATACAGTCAGCTGGTTTTTTGTTTGCACATTTTTTTTATTAAATGAAGTATTTCTTCTTTTTTTACTTTACTCAAAAAGATGCTGCTGATGTTTTCTCTTATTGTACTTACATTGTCTATAGTTACTTTAGGTACTGTAAATTTGATGCCAAGTTGGAGCCTACATTAACAAAATATATTTAAATTCATCTACTATTTCAGTTTTATCATAAATATCAGAATATTCTTTAACAAAATAGTTTGGATGAGTTGATTTTGCTTTATCATTTGTCAATACACATTTTCCCCCCATGTTGCCTTCATATTGGTTTTGTTTTTGTTTAATAACTCACAATATTATTTTTTTATGGTTTTTTGATAAAAGTGAATTTATTTTCATATTTCTTATATCTGTCTTCTGCCACTTTTGTTCTTAGCTTCAAAAATTTTCTATACAAATAGTTTTTCTGCTCTTTGAGCTTGAGACAGTCCATGAGATGAAGAAACTGAGCAGCAGAGTAGGACGAGGGACAATCAACATGAATGTTTATATCACCAAGTATTAAAGTATTTGCAGATGTTGTACAACTTGTTTCAAAAAGGTTATGGTTCTCAGTGGTAAAAGCTGAATTTGTTTTGAGTGGCTGGTAAACAGGGATTATTGTCAAGGAGAGAAGCCGTCTACATGTTATAATGCAAGGCATTCGAATGAGGACAGTTCAGGTTCAGACAACTTAGACAATATAATGTCAGATAGGATAGGTTAATATTTCAAGTTTAATGAGTGGTGTAGTGGTTGCACCACTCATTAAACGTTTTAGTTTACGTCATCCATCTGAAGTGGATGACGTAAACTAAAATCCACTCCACGTTTTCCTTCCAGCAGGCAGAAGTCCACTCCATATTTACGTTTATGCTTGTATGACAGTTGTGCGATGCTTCCAGTAGTAACACGAGATGATCTCACAATGTTACCAACGTTACTTATTTGCAGAAAACCAGTGTTCTGATGATGTGCCATACTCTGTCTTATAGACCCGATAGATGGGATAGCGTTACTGTCCTGACAGTAAACAAACTTGCTCCGGGAGCCTCTATGGATGTAATGTGGTCATCACAAGATTCCAGTTTTTTTTAATGGTAGAGATGCATGCCGGAGTAGTGGAATTGTCCAGTTTCAGCAGTTGAGAGACTGAATATTCCAACTTGATCGGTCAGGTGTAAGCCACAGCTGGTGTGACACCTACAATGACGGTGACCAACCAAGAAGATGGAGCTCAGCCAAAACAGGTGCAGCTCACAGCCAACAAAGTATCCAGGAATCCAGATATTGATTTGTTCAACTTGATACTTGCTAAGGCATACATTTACTAAGATGTTACCAAGAGTTAAAAAGTTATCAACATGTTTAAAAAGTTAAAAAAATTCAATAACTGAGTAGCAAGGAGCCGCAACGAACATGCCACTGTCCCCTCGCACAACCGGAAGTAACAAGGTCTTCTATTTATGTCTTAAGGTGGAGCTGACATAAAACAACTGTGGTTGATGGAAAACAACAGAGACGTGAATGCAAGTGAACCCACTGACCCCAATACTGGTCAAGTCACAAAAGTGTTGATCAGGCTCCCGAGCAGATCTCAAGTATTACTTCCTTAACTAGAACTAAAAGACTTTAGGTATGCCAGGGAAAAAAAAAAAGTGTTTATAAGCTGTGATATCTGACAAAGAAAGGCTTACAAAGTTCTCAGTGTGGAAAACTTTTAAGTTTTGTTAACTTTTATATTTACAAAAATGCAATAAAATTTCCAAATACATGAAATTCCAGTGTAATATTGCGTTTATATAATGGCTCCACAAATACAGTTTATAAGTTGACAGTAATGACAGGTGGCCGTGTATTGTTTGTTTGTGTATGGAAATAATGTTCTGCTAGTTTTCTTTTCATTTTACATTTTCAGTGAAATTTGATATTGTGCACTAGTCATAGATTATATACATACTTTTCTTGAGTTCAACGGTCCACTCTTCTGTTCACTAGCCTGCTAGTTAGCTAGCTAGCTAGCCCCATCTGATGGGTATCTTCACTTACAGTACATTGCCTTTGCCTTTCCCTAATAGCCATTTCAGATTAAGTAGACAGGCAGAGGCATGTATTATAGCGTGAAGCTTCAGTTGAAACTGTCTACTATGAGGTGGCTAGTTAGTTCACTAGCTAGGGTCTGTGGGGTATCACCTGTCTTTGCAAATTCTCTGTACTGCCTTATAGCTATAAGATGAAGTGAGGAGTCAGCAGCAGTATTAGGTCATGAGGTCTCAGGAGAGACTGTACACTGTGAGGTTTTAATCTAATCTCCAGGGCTAACTGTTGGCATGATCCTGCAGCCTAAGAACAATATCTGGGTCGGGAAGGCTGTCTCTTTTCAAACAGTACCTCACAGTAGAAATTACAGTGCATCTGGAAAGTCTTCACAGCGCTTCACTTTTTCCACATTTTGTAATGTTACAGCCGTATTCCAGAAAGGATTAAATTCATTTTTTTTCCTCAAAATTCTACACACAATACCTCATATTCATCCATCCATCCATCTTCTACCGCTTTTCCGGAGGTCCGGGTCGCGGAGGCAGCAGTTCAAGCAGAAAAGCCCAGACTTCCCTCTCCCCAGCCACCTGCTCCAGCTCTTCAGAGGGGATACCAAGGCGTTCCCAGACCAGCTGGGAGACATAATCTCTCCACCGAGTCCTGGGTCTGCCCCGTGGTCTCCTCCCAGTGGGACGTGCCTGAAACACCTCAAATGGGAGGCGTCCAGGAGGCATCCTAATCAGATGCCCATACCACCTCAACTGACTCCTTTCAATGTGGAGGAGCAGCGGTTCTACTCTGAGCCTCTCCCGGATGACTGAGCTCCTCAACCTATCTCTGAGGGTGAGTCCAGCAATCTTACGGAGAAAGCTCATTTCAGCCGCTTGTATCCGCGATCTCGTTCTTTCGGTCATTACCCAAAGCTCGTGACCATAGGTTAGAGTAGGAACGTAGATTGACTGATAAATCGACAGCTTTGCCTTAGAACTAAGCTCCCTCTTCACCACAACATACCGGTACAACGTCCGCATCACTGCAGATGCTGCTCCAATCCGTCTGTCAATCTCTCGCTCCATTCTCCCCTCACTCGTGAACAAGACCCCAAGATACTTAAACTCCTCCACTTGCGGCAGGAGCCTGCCCCAACCCGGAGAGGACAATCCACCTTTTTCCGGCTGAGGACCATGGACTCGGACTTGGAGGTGCTGATTCTCATCCCAGCCGCTTCACACTCAGCGGCAAACCGTCCCAGCAAGAGCTGTAGGTCATTGCTGGATGAAGCCAACAGGACAACATTATCTGCAAACAACAGAGATGAGATCCTGTGGTCACCAAGCATGACACCCTCCATTCCCTGGCTGCGCCTAGAAATCCTGTCCATAAAAATTATGAACAGGATTGGTGACAAAGGGCAGCCCTGGCGGAGTCCAACTCTCACTGACATTGACATTTACATTTGACAGGCTAGTGAACAGAAGAGTGGACCGTTGAACTCAAGAAAAGTATGTATATAATCTATGACTAGTGCACAATATCAAATTTCATTGAAAATGTAAAATGAAAAATGTAAAATGACCTCATATTGACAATGCAAAAAAGTTTTTTTTTCTTTATATTTTTGCAAATTTATTAAAAAAAAAAAATCACATGTACATAAGTATTCACAGCCTTTGCCACGAAGCTCAAAATTGAGCTCAGGTGCATCCTGTTTCCACTGATATCCCTGAAATGTTTCTACAGCTTAATTGGAGTCCACCTGTGGTAACTTCAGTTGATTGGACATGATTTGGAAAGGCACACACCTGTCTATATAAGGTCCCACAGTTGACAGTGCATGTCAGAGCACAAACCAAACATGAAGTCAAAGGAATTGTGTGTAGACCTCTGAGACAGGATTGTCTCGAGGCACAAATCTGGGGAAGGGTACAGAAAAAATTCTGCTGCTTTGACGGTCGCAGTGAGCACAGTGGCCTCCATCATCTGTAAATGGAAGAAGTTCGGAACCACCAGGACTCTTCCTAGAGCTGGCAGACCGTCAAAACTGAGCGATGAAGGGAGAAGGGCCTTAGTCAGGGAGGTGACGAAGAACACAATGGTCACTCTGCCAGAGCTCCAGCATTCCAGGAGGAGAACCTTCCAGAAGGACAACCATCTCTGCAGCAATCCACCAATCTGCCCTGTATGGTAGAGTGGCCAGATGGAAGCCACTCCTTAGTAAAGGGCACATGGCAGCCCACCTGGAGTTTGCCAAAGGGCACCTGAAGGACTCTCAGACCATGAGAAACAAAATTTTCTGGTCTGAGGAAACAAAGATTGAACTCTTTGGCGTAATTGCTAGGCATCATGTTTGGAGGAAACCAGGCACCATTCATAACCATGCCAATGGCAGTGGCATCATCATGCTATGGGGATGTTTTTCATCGGCAGGAACTGGGAGACTAGTCAGGATAGAGAAAGATGAATGCAGCAATGTACAGAGACATCCTGGAATTAAAACCTGCTCCAGAGCGCTCTTGACCTCAGACTGGGGCGATGGTTCATCTTTCAGTAGGATAACGACCCTAAGCACACAGCCAAGATATCAAAGGAGGGGCTTCAGGACAACTTTGTGAATGTCCTTGACTGGCCCAGTCAGAGCTCAGACTTGAATCCAATTGAACATCTCTGGAGAGATCTGAAAAATGGCTGTGCACCAGTGCTTCCCATCCAACCTGATGGATCTTGAGAGGTGCTGCAAGGAGAAATGGGCCAAACATCCCAAAGATAGGTGTGCCAAGCTTGTGGCATCATATTCAAAAAAAGAACTGAGGCTGTAATTGCCGCCAAAGGTGCATCAACAAAGTATTGAGCCAAGACTGTGAATACTTATGTAGATGTGATTTCTTAGTTTTTCATTTCTAATAAATTTGCAAAAATTTAAAAGAAAACATTTTTTTTTTCACATTGCCATTATGGGGTATTGTGTGTGCAATTTTGAGGAAAAAAAATGAATTTAATCCCATTTGGAATAAGGCTGTAACATAACAAAATGTGGAAAAAGTGAAGCGCTGTGAATACTACCATTTGCACTGTAATTTGCACAACTTACCACAATTTTCACATGTTGTAAGATGCCCCAGGTTAATAAAAATGATTTTAAAAATAATTAAAACAGCACTCCCTTCCATGGATCACGCCTTATTATAGTGGAGAGATTTGGTGTGAAACCTTTGGCATCAAACTTTGTTTTATTAATTAATAATGTATATTTATGAAACCTCAGATTTCTGAGTGTAAGTGAATGCAGCATCATGGCACTGGTCACACAGCAGGAAGTGACCAGAGCCATTTACCTGTGAGCAGCAACTCCCAAAGGTAATCCAGGCCTTCAGTTTATGATGGTATTTATGATATGTTTTATGATTATTGTTCAAAATGTTGAATATTTTTGGGTAGTTTTTTCGGTAGTGTAGTCATAACCTAAACGACATTTAGGTTATAACAGGGGTGCAGGTGGGAATAAAAAAAAAATGTTTGGCTATAACATAATATTACAATTGAAGTGATTGAATCTTTGGTTATTTTAATGAACTGTATTAAATTAAACATTTTTTTTAATAATTATTATCAAAATCAGAAACTGGAATAGTGCCTAGAGGTAGAGCATCTGCCCCACAACTGGGAGGCCGGGGTTTGAGTCCCGGCCACGTCATGCCGAACACCATATAAAAATGTAACTTCCTGCTTACCAGCTTGGTGCTCAGCAAAAATGGAACAAAGGAGGGAAATGTTGGTCACCCAGTCACGGGGGGGTGCAAAAGCTAGTGTACTCCCAGTTCCTGTCCTAAGCCCTGATAATTGGTCAGGGTTGAATCAGGAAGGGCATTCGGCATAAATATCCTTGCCAAATCTACATGTGGATCATCTCGATGATCTTGCTGATGATACACTGTGGCCACCCCTAAAGGAAACAGCTGAAAGACAAAAAAATAACCCCCCCCCCCCCCCCCGTCAAAATCAGAGTTTAATTCATTCTTTTGTTCTGGCACCGCAAATTAAGATTCAGATATGTGTGAAAAAGTCACAATTTTACCACAAACTTTTCAAGGGAAAAAAAAAATCAATACAAAATACAGTTAGAATTTAGAGTAAAAAAAAACCCACGGATGAGAGAAAAACATTACAGTTACAAGAAAAAATGTTTGAATGTTTTGAGAAAACCACACAAATTTACAAAGGTAAAAACACAAATAAAACAAGGAAAAAGTTGCCAATTTAAATTTTCAGAGAAAAAAAGCTCTTAAATTTACAAGGGAAAAGTAATTAATTCATGAATTAATTAAATAATAAGGCAAATGTTGAAAGTTTTGAGAAACACCTCACAAATTTATGAGAATAAAGTCTTTAATGTATAATAGTCCTACATTTACAAGGGTAAAAACACAAAAAAGGAAAAAAAGTTTAAAATTTAAGTAAAAGAAAAACTTTAACATTTCCAACAGAAAAGTGGTAAATTTACAAGAAAACTGTTATTAAAAATTTAGGAGAAACACCTGTCAAACTGACAGGAATAAAATCAAATGTCAAGCAACTTTTAAAGTGAAAACTGTTTTTTTGGGGTCGCTTGAATTTTTTAATATCATGAGGTAGCAATAGCTACATTTTCTGACTGCTCTACCCAGCTCTGATTGTATAATTTAGTTGTGTGTGCATGTGTGTGTGTGTGCAAATAAGTCTGATCGAGGAGGTTCTAATTTCTCTGAGAAATAAAACTTCCTTGATCAAACTATTCATGTGTGGTTTTGTCGGCGGAGCACCGCCCTGTCCTGACATTTACACAGCACCTAACTGTACAGGTAACATGAGTCTGTTAACACTGACAAAGGCTGAAAATCAACATATATTTGGAAGGAAAATTAATATATAAAATATATATGAGGAGTGGACCAAAATACCTGCTGAGACGTGCAGAAGTCTCATTGACAGTTACAGAAATGGTTTGATTGCAGTGATTGCCTCAAAAGGTTGTGCAACAAAATATCAAGGGTACCATCATTTTTGTCCAGGCCTGTTTCATGAGTTTGTTTTTAACGTAATTCTGTTGAACCACAATTCAAAAGCATTGTCTGATTTTCATTGGTTAATTTTCATAGAATTTTTATTTATTACCACTTTTGTCGGGTTCAAGTTATTTCTGTGACCATTGTGGGTTTTTCTTTCATTAACAGAAGGGTACCAACAATTTTGTCGACGTGTGTATTACATAGTAAACAATATTAACTTTGGCCCTTGGAAGTTGATGACCCCTGCTATAGAGCATATGAAAAGGCACATTCCAAGACATAGCAGCAGATCTGTTTTCTTACTATTTTCATTTGGAAACTAATGTCCCTTCTTTCTTCTCATGTATGAAAAATGCTGTATATGCTGGTTACAAGGAAAGCAACGCACTTAAACTCATAGAATTATACAGTGCTCCCAGTTGCTTTAGGTACTGAAGTGAATATCTGAGCACTGAAACAACATGCATTGTCTCTTTTCCTTCTGATCTTCTCTTACAACCTCATGTCTCTCAATGGCTCACAAGTTTTGTCATGACTGTCTGCTCTACTCATGACCTTTTCAAAGTTATACATACAAAATGAGATTCTTTCTCTACAGGAATATACCATTTGCGAGTGATCCCATGACTTAGAAGACAGTGCTTCAAGGATTTTCAAATGCCCATAGAGACATACTGTGCATGATTTCTGCTTTTTTCCACCCATCTCTTCTCACCACTCCTCATCTTGTCATTTTTCTATAGGCCTTCCACACTTTGGCTCTCACACTACACTTAATATTGGGCCAAGATTTCAATTTGTTGTTTGACCTTTTCTCAGCTACATTCTCTGGGAAAGTGCAAATAGCATCGTGCTCCCAGGACTTTAATTCTACATGCACTGAGCTTCTGCTTGCAGAAAAGTCCATCTCAGTTCTTCAAACTAATATATCCTATCAATAATATTGTATTTTCTTAAGCCTTGGTAATATGGCTGGTAATCACATGTATTAGATGGGTCATTTCATGAAACTGTTTAGTATTCCCCTTGAAATGTCTATGTAGGTGTACAGTACAGTACCTTTCAAAGGTTTTGGATCACTTGGAAATTGCCATGTGTTCTATGAAAACACACATGAAATTACTTTGAAGTAAAAATATACCAGATAATTAGTTAGCCTTTTATAGTGATAAACCTGAATTAGCAAACATAACATTGAAACACAGGACAGTGAAACACTGATAGTTTCTGATAATAGGTCTTTACTGTTGGTCAGTCAGTCAGTCCCTCAACTTGGCAGTCGTCAGGGGGACATGAGGGCGGGAGAAGCAGATGTCTTTTTCCAGGCTGGTCTATTGGCAGCATTGTCATGTCTGTCCATTCCTTGATGCTGTCTAACCAACTCTGATGTTGATGTTCCCGCCTGCATCCTCCCTCCACTGTTCTTTGCATCATTATACTGCAGAGACAGTCATGCTGAGCGACGTGTTCAAACCACACCATCTTGCACCATTTGACTGTAGTGAGGAGAGGTTTCTGTGGGCCCATCACATTCTCAACCTTGCTCCTCACATAGACGTTCATTTAGTCTGAGTAGTAAGGACTTCATTTTCCATGGCAATAAACTTTCCCAGGAGCTTCTTCTCAAATGTCTGTATCCTTCTTTCTGACGCAGCCAGGAGCACTGAAGTCCCACATTCATAGAGGAGATAATCAGTGATTTGTACAGCTTGTACGTGGTTTGGAAGCTGATGTTTATTTTCAATACTCTTGCTAGCCTGGCCATCACTGCCGTTGCAATCCAAATGGGGATTTTTGTATTGCAGGTGCATCTTTTGACAGAATTACTCCCAAATACTTGAACCTGGACACTTCCTCCAGTGGTTCGTTGTCGATGGTGAAGATGGAACTGATGTTGTTCATGGTATTTACCATCATATTGGATTTCTTTGTACTGGCCTCCATACCATATGCACCAGCTCTCTCAATGAGATTGTCAGATCTTGTAGTGCATCATTGCTGCTCCCATAAGGTCTATATCATCTGCCAAATCCAGCTTGTAGACAGGTCTGCCACCAATGAGATGGAAATTTGAAGGTCGTGGAGGGTTTCCTGCATAATTCCCTCTAGGAACAGGTTTAAAAGTGCCAGAGAAAGTAGGCACCCTTGTCTGATGCTGACAGTTGTCAGAAATCTCCCAGTTGATTGCTCAAGAAAACTGCACTGGTGCAATCATCAAAGACGTCTTGGATAACTTGTACGAGCCCTTCTTCTACATTTGACAGTCGGATCTGTCTTTAAGAATCATTGTTTCTCCAACTTAAATTGATACCGAAAACATTATCAGTGTCTACCCTGTGTTTCTGATAAGTTTGAACATTTTCTAAAATAAAAAACATGTATTATTTAATTACTACTATGTATTATTGTGTTAAGTATTGTGGCTGCACGGTGGCGCAGTGGTTAGCACTGCGGCAGCACAGTTTACCCTTGGCCGGGGGATTGTGGGGATCGTGGGATCGTGGGTTCGATCCCAGCCACCGACCAACAGTGATCTGTGTGGAGTTTGCATGTTCTCCCCGTGTTGCGTGGGTTTACTCCGGGATTTCTCCGGTTTCCTCCCACATGCCAAAAACATGCATGTTAGGTTAATTGGCTGTTCTAAATTGTCCCTAGATATCTGTTTCCTATAGGCCCTTAGAATAGAGGGTTAGTATTAATGAAAGCGCTTTGAGTGGTCTTTGTGACTAGAAAAGCGCTATATAAGTGCAGGTTAGTTAGTTAGTTAGTTAAGTACTGAACATGTCATTTTTGTAAAGTATATTTCCAATGAATGGAATTTTTTTACATGGAATTTTGACCAGATATTAGTATTACCTAAAGATAAAGATAAAGATATAAGAAAATAATTAAAAACATTAAAGTTCATCAGTAAAATTATGTTTAATAAAGTACAATGAAATATTAAAAAGGTGTGCAGTATTAAAAAAATGGGATCTTATATCAGAAAAAAAAAAATCTCCATTGAAGTGAATACAGAGAGGAATTACACAACATAACAAAAAAATAATTTTTTTGTAAGTTGTCTGCGTTTTTTTCAGCTGATTTAAGACAATTTTGTACCGCTGAATCCGAAAATGACGTCTGTTTCTCTCGATCAGGTCAGGTTTTTATGCTAAGTTGTAAGCAGTTGTACAGTTGTACTGTAAATTGAATAGCAGACGCTGATAAAGGTAAGTACATGTTCAAAAAGTTAACCTGATTGAGGAAAACCAATGTGATTTTTGGATTCAGCACATCAAAATTGTCCTAAATAAGCTAAAAAAATCAAATCAAAATCAAATCAACCTTTATTGTCATGTTGCTGTACATACAGCTGTAGTGTGTCATATCCGGCTCTAGGGAGCCGGGCAATCAGAGCCAGGGACAAGCCAGTGAGTCGAGATGGTTTATTTTGGGTAAGGGATAAGGGATGAGGAGAGCACAGATACTCATGCAGAGGTACACTCACAGGTTGCACAGCGCAGAGGTAAGCAGCTCGTACCGGACGTGGGGGTAGCAAGACGTACATCCTCACAGCGGGATACAAACACAGGAATGCTGCAAGGGGAGTTGAGGCTGACACCAGACGAAGGGGCTTCAGCCTAGCAGTGCTTATGTCGCAGCCCCGAGTCATCGAGGCTGCTCCTATTTATCCTCATTGGCAGCGCCCCAGCTGATGAAGACTAATTGGCCCCAGCCGTCCATAATGCTGCCAGCTGGGGGCCAGCTGAGACGCTGCTCAATGGGAGGCAGGGATGAGGGAAAACATGGGCTCAGTGCCGAGACGGCATCTCAACCCATGGTGACAGAGCCCCTCCCTCAAGGTCGGGCTCCTGAACGAACAGGAACATCCCAGCCCCCCCCCCCCCCCCCACCTAGGGTGGGAGGAAGGGAGGCGGACCGGAGGGGAAGAAGCCAAGGGAAGGACAACACCAATGGGGCAATGTAGGGTAGCGGGAAAGAAAAACCCAAATACAATACTGACAACAGAATAATTAACCCAGGTACAGATGGGGAGAAGAACTGGGTCAGCACGCCGGTTACATACTACCCAGAGAGTACCAACCATGCGTGACCCAGAGCAAGAAAAAAAAAAAAAAAGAACCACCAAAAAGGTACAGGGCAAAAAATGCTGAGTATGGTCAAATAAAGGGAAAACACAATACACAGCACCAATATAAGTACATACACACAGTCACCAAGAAAAGTGAGGGTGACTGGAACAAATGGACAATTACAGAGCATGGTGTTACGGAAAACAAGGCACATGACTCTATAATGAACCAACAGGGCATAAAAAAGAAATACTGAGTGCAGGCAAAGAAAAACCCACACACATGAATATATAAATACCCACAGTCACCTAAAGAAATGAAAGTGACTGGAATGAATGGGCAACTGCAGAGTATGGTCTGAAAGGGAACAAAACATAACTCTACAATGCAAAAACGAGACTAAAAACATGGTACAAAAAATAAAATGCTGGGTACGAGGGAAGGAAAACGCACAGCACTATAAATACACATCCACCAACAGGACAGACATTACACCCAAGTGACCTTAATAACGATAAAAGAAAAAGTGACACCCGAGGTGTATGGCAGGCAGAGTCCAAAAATAGCCGAGATGGCTCCGGAGATCTCCCCGCCCATTGTCCAGCTGGCGAATCAGGGGAAGAGAAATGTTCGGACGGCGAACTCTGGACCCAGATCCCAGGAATCCAGTCCAACGGCTGCCGAACCAGGCCGCCCAAAGGCAAACACAGACCAGTGGGGGGAAACCAGATCGCCGAACCGAAAGTTTTGCGGGTCGGGTCGTCGACCCGCATCACTCAACCACCAGGACCGTTGAGACGGACGAAGGGTCAGAGCGGATCCTGGTGGAAGAGGCTCAGGGGAGAGCCGATGACGAGGGCGGCGGGCCTCAGGGAAACGGCCACCTCCTCACCGGACCTGGACAACACTGGGGCAGCACCCACGTCGGACCCCGATCGGGCCTCAGGCGAACCCACGTTGGACCCCGATTGGGTCTCGGGCGAACCCACGTTGGACACTGCACCAGAACCGACCTCCAACGTTGAACCCGGACCCTCCAGCACCACGAGGAACAGCAACTCCTCGCCGGTGACCCTGGAAGAAGGCTCAGAAGAGAAAACAGAACCGGGATCAGGATCACCGGCAGCGCCAGAACCCGGCGAGACGAGCTCAGACGCAGCGGGCGGCTGCACCCTGCTCGTCTCCCCTGGAGATAGGCTGAAGTGCTCGGGGATAAAAAGAAAGAAAAGAAAGGAGAGCACTCGCCTGATCTCGGGTTCTGACGCCGTCCAGGACTGCGAAGATCCAGGATCCGTCGTCAGGAGGTCGTTGTCAGGCTCCCATCTAGCCGCGTCGGGCCCCGCAGCCAGCACGATGGTCAGCGCAGCTTGAGATCCCTCCAGCTCAGGTAACCCCGCCGACGATCCACTCGGCGTGAAGCCAGAAGAATCTCGTCCCGCTGGACCGAACCGCTCCTCCGTGGAGACCCAGGGACGCTCAGTCGTCAGCGTAGACTCCACGCAGCAGTCAGTCCCCCTCCTCCGTCCGCAATGTAGCTGCGGAACCACAGGCCCTCTCCATATCCCACCACGTTGACCCGGAGCCGGGGACCGCTCGGCGGAGAGAGACACAGAGGATGCGGGATTAGGAAAACAGGTTACAGCAGGTGGGGAGAGTTCAGGGAGCTGCGAACCCTGAACTTCTCCTCCAGGGATGTGACAGAGCAAATCATTAAGCAGGTGTGAAAAAACAATGACTTGCCTGCCCCCTGGAGGTTGAGTATCGCCTGCTGTAGTGGAATCTGCTTCTTCCTCTCCCCGCCCGGCGATAACGGAGGACCCCCCGGGAATTCGTCTGAGGATCGCTCGCGTTGTCTCCAGCAGAGAGCTCACCAGGCCGGGATTCCAGGCACACACAGCGGTCAGGAAGCGCGTCGAGGAGGAGAGGGAAACAGCCGGGGTGAGCCAGCCCGAATGTCCAGGAATGACAGCGGGGGAACGAGGCTCAGGGGACGAGGCTGTAGAATCTCCACACTGATGAGGCGAAGGGATGACAGCTGCGTGGGAGGAACGGTCCTGACGATGACCCAGAACTGGATCCGGACGAGGTTCGTGCAGAGGTGACTCGGCGATGTGATGACGACTACTCCCAGGGAACGAAGCGAGGGGGAGACCCAGGATTCGCCGCTCCAGATCGGAGATCGAGACGAGGGAGGCGTCGAGCACGGGAAAGCTTCGTAGCCCTGAAGTCCTCACCATCAATCTCACTGCCGCCGCCACATGCCTGAAGGTGGTGACAGGAAACACAGTAGAGCTCGCGACAGCCACTCGACCCCGGACATAACTGCTGTCAGCTGCGGCTCCTTGAAGGGAATCCCGAGTGACGTGACGCAGGTCGGGGGAAGTCCTCTGGTTGGCGCGAACTCCCGGACTGGAATGGCGGCAGGAACGGGACTCCGAAGCGGGGAAAGACGTCGCCCACTTCGACTCCCTGCCGGGATTTCCATCCACCCCGTGGAGCTTCTCTTGCTGTGTACCTGCAGCGTCTATCCTGGCACTGTCCTCCAGATGGTACAGAGAGTGAGGGTGACAGTCCAGGAGTTCCTCAGCACGGCCCGGATGCCAGCGTCTCGCGTTGGAGGCGTCGTGCAGGGTGAAGAACGTCCCGTCGACAGCCTCCGAGATGGACCTCAGCTCGTCGCCCTGGCGCCGGAAGTGACTCCTGGGAAACGGCATGCTAGCAGCGCTGACACCCGGACAGAAAGGTACATTTCCACAGCGACTCACGGCCGCCGGCAACTCTTCTGGCTGCGACATACTGTCATATCCGGCTCTAGGGAGCCGGGCAATCAGAGCCAGGGACAAGCCAGTGAGTCGAGATGGTTTATTTTGGGTAAGGGATAAGGGATGAGGAGAGCACAGATACTCATGCAGAGGTACACTCACAGGTTGCACAGCGCAGAGGTAAGCAGCTCGTACCGGACGTGGGGGTAGCAAGACGTACATCCTCACAGCGGGATACAAACACAGGAATGCTGCAAGAGGAGTTGAGGCTGACACCAGACGAAGGGGCTTCAGCCTAGCAGTGCTTATGTCGCAGCCCCGAGTCATCGAGGCTGCTCCTATTTATCCTCATTGGCAGCGCCCCAGCTGATGAAGACTAATTGGCCCCAGCCGTCCATAATGCTGCCAGCTGGGGGCCAGCTGAGACGCTGCTCAATGGGAGGCAGGGATGAGGGAAAACATGGGCTCAGTGCCGAGACGGCATCTCAACCCATGGTGACATAGTGCAGGCAAGATGAAATTAAGTTTCTCTAGGCATCCATATAAGTAAAAAGAACATAATTTAAGACATACTAACACACACCCTCACCCCCCACCCCAACACAGCCATTCACACTTCCCTGAGACATACTTGAAACTAACTAGAACTATAATATACATATAATATACATAATGTCCATAAGGTCCATAAGGTATGTATGAAAGATTCCGGATCAACTGTTCAGCATCCTAACAGCTTGTGGAAGGAAGCTGTTAATCAGTCTGGTGGTTCTGCCTCTGATGCTCCGGAATCGTTTGCCAGATGGTAGCAGTTCAAAGTGTTTATGCAGAGGGTGAGAGTGATCCTTGACAAAGTTCAGTGCCCTGCTCCTACAATGGTTCTGAAAAAGTTCTTGGACAGAGGGGAGGGAAACTCCAATTACCCTCTCAGCTCCCTTAACTATCCTCTGCAGGGCTTTTTTGTCTGACATACTGCAACTGGAGTACCATGTTGCAATGTAGTACATCAGAACACTCTCCACCACACCTCTGTAGAAGGTCCTGAGGATACAGATGGGGAGAGAGGCCTGTTTGAGTTGAGGAATTCTTGCTCCAGGTCAGGTCCTGCGAGATCTGCACTCTGAGGAACTTGATGTTCTCCACTCTCTCTACCTGAGATGCTGAGAGGGATGTGTTCAGGCCGTGACTGCCGGAAGTCGATAATCATCTCCTTCGTTTTGTCCACATTGAGCACCAGATTGTTCTCCCTGCACCAGCCCTCCAGGTCTCTAAAGCCTGTTTTCCACTAGACCAGCACACCTCGGTACGGCTCGATTCACTTCAGTACGGCTCGGAATGCTTCTGTCTCCATTAGCACGGTGTTGTGCTTGTGCTGTGATGGTTTGTGTTAGGAGGTTTTAGAAGCGGGGCAGCAGCAGATTCTCAGCGAGGCGGGGCCACACTCCCGTGACGTTACGCACCGGACTGAGTCCTTATTTACACGAGACAAAAAATGGAGGATCCAAGGATTATTGCCTTGCTCGCTCTGTGGTTTTATCTCACAATTAATTTTATCTCATAATTAAGCTGCAACAACACAAGTCACTTTTGTTTTGAATTAACTGCCAAATGACCTAGAAATAATGAGCTGAAACTTGTTTTTATTCGTATTAAATAATGAGACGGTGGCACACTGCCCAACACCACATACTAGGGCATTTTGGATGTACTGAATTAAAAAAATTCATGTTTTTCACCTTCAGGTCAACGTTTGGAACAACAGTATTATTATTTTCCATTTAGATGATGCTACACTCCTTCTAAAGTATTGTAAATCTCTGAATTTAGAATGCCGATAGAACATTCAATTTACATATACTCGTACCTTTGACTTGGTGCTAATTTTTTATGATATTTCAATAAAAAGAACAGAAAGCTTACAAAAAGATTTCTTTTTTGGTCTAGTTAAAAATTACATTACCTTTACAATGGTTGACCCTCAGCATCATTTTGATCAGACTAGGCAATGGAATTTCTATGTAATTATACTGTTTTATAATTCAGTGTTATAGCAGACAAACCACACTTTCCAAAACAATTCCATTTTATTATATACAAAATATTAAAATAAAAAAAACTTTGCAACACAACATGAAGGTTAATCGACATTTTATACACGCGACCACTGAGTGCTGAGGCTCGGTAAAATGAAGCCGTCTCTGCCAGCTCTGGTTCAGGAAAGCTCGGTTGAATGAATCCGGGCGGGCTGTCGCGGCGGACGCGTGGGATGATTCTACAAGGAAAAGGCACACAATAAAATACAGCACGAAAGTGCAATATACTGTATACAGAAAAGACAATAGTTTTTAACAAGAATACATAAGCTTATTTCAGCGTATTGTTCACATGAATAATTACAATAAAAGCTTTAGTCCGCAGTGTGCTGCAATAAAGCAGCGATCCATCCACAAATGAACAGCTTTTTTATTGCATAAATAAACTGAGCGTCTTACCGAATATATTTGCGAAAAAACGCACAATAAAAAAAAATTAAAACTCACCGTTAAAGGACTCCGATTGTCGAGACCTCCCAGTATATTTTTTCATTCCGGGCGGCTCCGTCTAACTCGCGCTGAATACGTTCGTCTGACAATGCAGTGAACAGACACTGCACCTCCTTATTGGTCCATGGAACACCCTTATTACGCGAAGCCATTTTTGATAGAGAATAAATGAAAATAGCACAGCAATACACTGAAAAGGAACCGCCAACAGTGGTTGCGTGCTGAGTAAAGGCGGTCGTGAAGATTCTTTTTTTTTTTTTTTCAAAAACTTTTTTGAGAAGGTCGTGAAGATTTGGTAGATGAGGAGGAGGAGAGGGGCGGTTACAACCTGACCAATCAGCGGCGACCAGTCTGTAAACGTCACAACACGGCACAGCTCAGCACTGCTGTACCCTGCCCTGCAGCGGGGCTGAGAATTGCGGCTGTTAAACCGTGTTGGGGCTTGTGGAAAAGCGTACAAAGCGTGCTGAGCCGTCCCGTGTCGCGCTAAAGCGTGCTAGTGGAAAAGGCCCTTAACTTCTTCCCTGTACATTGATTCTTCATCCCTCATCTTCATCCCTTCTTCCTTCATTGATTATTCATCCCTCTGAATAAGTCCCACCGCTGTGGTGTCGTGTGCAAACTTAATAATCTGGTTCCCCTCATGTCTGGATACACATTCATGTGTTAGAAGTGTAAACAACAGTGGACTGAGTACGCAGCCTTTAGGGGATCCAGTGCTCAGCGTGATGGAGTTGGAGAAGTTGTTTCCAACACGGACAGACTGAGGACTCTCGGTCAGGAAGTCCAGGATCCAGAGACATGTGGCGGTGTTCAGACCGAGAAGGAGTAATTTCTCCATCAGTCTCTGGGGAGATGTTATTAATGTCAGTCAGGACATCCACCATCTCGCTCGCACAGACTCGGAGCACACATCCCGGGATGTTGTCCGGACCTGCAGCTATATGTGGGTTGACCCTAATTAGGGTCCTCCGTGTGTCCAACACGTGTTGTCTCTGTGTTGTCGGGTTTGATGCTTCAAAACGTGCAAAGAAGTTGTTGAGCCTGTCTGGAAGCGAAGCGTCATCATCATCGACCCCCTGCCTAGACTTATAATCAGTCAGCGCCTGAACTCCCTGCCACATCCGTTTGGTGTTCCTTGTGTCACAGAGGTGTCCCTGGATTTTCTCCACATAGGCGCGTTTCGCCGTCTTAATTCCCTTTGAGAGCGCAGACCTGGATGAGCGGAGGGCAATCCTGTCCTTCGCTCTGAAGGCTGCATCTCTGGCTGTGAGCAGCGAGCGCACCTCTGCAGTCATCCAGGGTTTAGAGTTGCCCCGTGCAGTGAAAGTCTTCACTATAGTGACATCCTCTGTGCACTTCGCGATGTAGCTGGTGGCCATTTCAGCATACTCCTCCACATCTGTCCTGTCTCCCTGGGAGGCTGCTATTTTGAAAACCTCCCAGTCTGTGTGCAGAAAACAGTCCTGAAGTGCCGAGACTGCACCCTCTGGCCAAATCCTGATTTATTTATCTACTGGCCTGCTGCGTTTCAGTAAAGGTTTGTAGGCAGGCACCAGCATCACAGATAGGTGGTCAGAATGGCCGAGGTGGGGGCAAGATGTTGCCTTATATGCATCTGGGAAGTTTGTGTTCACCAAGTCCAACATGGTCTTAAAGTCTTTGTCTCTGGTCTTAAAGTCCACACATTGTTTGAACTTGGGGAGCACAGTCTTTAAACTGGTGTGATTAAAATCCCTGCAGTCACCACAAAACTGTCCGGGTGTGAAGTTTGAAATTCACTGATAGCATCGTGCAGCTCTCCGAGTGCCTCGTAAGCATTAGCTTTAGCATTAGCACTAGAAGCTATGTAAACAGCAGCTACAAACATGTTGGTGAATTCCCTCGGCAAATAGAATGGCCAGCAATTCACGATAAGGAATTCTGCCAATGGAGAGCAGTGTTTAGTTACTAATGTGGCGTTAACACACCAGTTCTTGTTAATATAGATACATAGGCCCTGTGGGGAGCGTGAAATAACAAGGCTGAATTATTTCTTAATTCAGGTTTTATTGTTGCGATCACATCCCCAGCTATCTCTCAAGAACAGAAGAGAGAGAGCTGAGTCAAAACCTTCTTATTCATACATCTCAGAACAAAGGAAGAATCATATATCACCGTCAAAACCCCCTATTGACAATAACTCTCCCCCCGCATCCTTCAGTCCTCCACCTGGCCCCCAGGAGGTCAGGAAGTCTTTTCAGCTCCTTATCGCCATACCTCCGTCTTCTTGCTGTTATCCACAGGCGGTCCAGACATATTGTTCCATCCAAGACGTGAAGTCAATCCACACATGCAATCTCAAGCATCCCATAGTGCTTATACATATGTAGGTAAAAATACATGAGCTACAGGCCCCTCCCTAGGCTCTTACCGGAGCTAGCAGCCTCCCTGTCCGCCCGGAACAATGTCATCCCTTCCATCTGAATGGCCGCGTCAGGGATGTTGTCGTGGAGCCATGTCTCCGTAAATGCAAACACACAGCAGTCCCTCCACTCTCTTCGGATTTCTCTCAGCAGTCGCAGCTTGTCCAGCTTGCTGTCGAGGGAATGGACATTGGAAAGTAGGAGCGACAGTACTGCTGGTCTGGAGGGGTTAGCCTTTAGCCTAGCATGAATCCCGGCTCTCTTTCCTCTCCTTTGTTTGCGTTTGCGCCGCTTACGCTTCCTCCTCTCCCGGGTAGTTGCCAGCGAAACCTCCGATAGTATTCCATGCTGGCGTAGAATGTCCAAGTCACACCCGAGCGCCACAGTTCTTGCAGCATGCATTACCTTGATGTTTAATAAGGTCTCATGGTTTTAAGTTTTACAGAATGTACGTCTGGGATGATTAAAACACTCAAAACTCTCACACTCACTGATGCCTAGAGGGGCCGCAGCATCCATGGAGGCGCCATCAATTCTCAACATCTTAGACAACTTATTTAAAAAGTTAGACAACAAATTTGGTGTTGACCAGTGTTATCTTTTGATTTAGACTGGATTTTGCCTCGAGTTACACATACGATGTTTGTCAATTTAATACATCATTTTCCACATAAATACCAATGTACGTTCTTGTCTAGCTGTTAAGGTATGAGGCTGTGAAAATTTGTATATTGAAAGACTACAAACACAGACTCATGTAAGTTACATTATCATTTCCAAAGAGCACCCAGGGGGAACTTACTAAGAATCCTCTGGATCATTTTCGTTGTTTTTTTGCTCCTCTTTGGATCCTTCCTTCATAGGTCAAAAAAACAGGAGAAGACCTTTGAGAGGGGAACCACCAAAATCATGTTTGGTGAAGTGTATAGTCCAAGACAAGGGGTTGTTGTCCACTAAGTGGTTTCACAAAACCAAATGCTATTCTGTTATTATACCACAACTGGCAACTTTAACTATTTGGATTTTTTTTTTTTTTTTTAATGAACAAACATCATATGTGTAACATGGCACTCAGGATCAAAAGATTTTTTTTTTTCTTGCCATTCACTTCTATGGCGATTGAAGGTTTGATATGTTGAAGTAGAGGGTGCATGACTTAGGGTGCTTTCACACCTGCAGGCTTTAGTCCATTTCAATTTAACTCAAGTTCATTTTCTCCATTAGTGCAGTTTGTTTTGTCTGGTGAGAACACGGTAATTGCACTCAAGTGTGTACCAAAACAACCGTAATGAGACCACTTCTTTCAGGTGGTCTTGGTTCAAATTAAATGGCGAACTCTGGTGTGGTCCTGCAAGTGATAAAGCGACCACACTAAAACGGGACCAGCGGCAAACAGTAAAACATTTTATGTCACTGTACATACCTGATAGATCTTTGAAAATATCTGTGGCTGAGCATGTCACAGTTCTGGAGGATTAATGAACGTTAACATGTTGTTTTCCATCCGTAGCAGCGCTTCATTTTCAAACTGTACGATTTGCCAAAAGTGGTATATGCACGTATGTAATAAACAATAACTTGGCCGATGAAAATCCCCCGTAGATTACACTATGATTTGTATTATTTTCTCCCAGAAATGCATAAATACAAGGTAGCCATCCTACTTCCTGTATTTCTCTTTCCTGTTCTCACGGCAAAAAAAATCTGACCAATAAGAACAGAGAACATTCTGATGTAACTCTCGTGGGATTAAACTTTGATGCAGTTTGGTCTGCTTATGGTCTGCCTCAATTGTTGCCTGTGTGAAAGGGGACCAAACTGAGGAGAAAATGATACAAAGTAACAAACTTGCCAACTGATTCGGACCAAATTAAACAAATTTAGGTGTGAAAGCACCCTTAGGCTCTCCACTGAACACATTATAAAAAAACAGTACCATGGCATGGTAAGGCAAGGAAGTGGCAAAAACCCACAAGTCTCAGCCTTAGAGCAGGGCTATTCAATTCCAAAATCAGTAGGGCAACAATTTGAAATCCAGACATGTAACTGAGCCGCACATGTTCAGTGATCTGTTGAATGTGACAAATTTCAAACCAACACATATCAATATGACAAAAAACAAAATGCTCTTTTTATTCATTGTCTTGGTTTTAAATGTGTGCTTGGCACATGACAAAGGCACATCAAAAGTGCATAAAAACACAATATCAGTGAGCAGAACTTGAAGTGGTAGAAATATTTTTCCTCTTGAACAACAACGAAATAAAAAGAATGAAAAGAAGAAAATTCTGTAAATAACCCCTTCTGAACTCTGTGCAGATGACGGTCACACGCATTGTTCATGTGTGCACTTGCGGACCATCATTCTTTCACATTTTTTTCTTAAATTTATATCCTTGGCATGGCCTGGGCCTTGGCCACTCAGAAGTTGGTTCTGGGCTGCATGTGGACTGTGGGCTGCTAATTGAATAGGCCTGCCTTAGAGACTGCAATAACTGGAGAGGAATAACACTGCTCTCCATTACAAATGAGATTTTTGGTTGTAACTAGGAAACTAGGAGAAATTGTAAAACTGCTAAGAAAGGAAACCTTAATATATGGCTTCCTTTTTTTTTTGGCAGTTTAAAAATTTCTCCTAGTTTCCAACTATCTGGGATAGTTTCACTTTCTAAGATCTTGTTAAAGATGCTGGTCAGTTAAGTAGTCAGAGCGCTTGAGCCATATTTTAGACATTCCTGTAGTATTTCATTAGGAGTGGCTGCCTTGTTGTTCGACAGTTTCTTCAGAGCTGCCTTGGCCTCAGTTTCCGTAATGGGTTAATGCTGATGTTGATGCTGTAAACGTCAGACAGCACTTCTTCCTCCATGATTGGGTCATCCAGTGTGGGTTGGTTTAACAACTTGCTGAAAGGTTCATGCCATCTTTGTTCTTATTTGCCACAATCAGAACTATTTTGCTGGTGTCGTCTGAAGATAGTTGTTTGACAAGTTGATAAAGCGTCCTGCTGTCATTCTTTCTTGCTACATTTTCAGTGGCAGTTGTAAGGCTCTCGAACCACACCCGCTTGTCTTTCTTGAATGATCTTTTTACTATTTTATTGATTTCCTTGTACCTTTGCATGTTCACCTTAGATGTTTTGTTTGTTTTTTTTTCTCTGTTTAACTTTGCTTGTCTTCTATCACCTATAAGCTTCCATGATTCATCGCTGATTCATTGCTTGGATCTTTTTCCTCTTACGTACCCAATAGTATTCTCTGCTGCTGGTAAGGTGCAGTTCTTGATGTTCTCGACCTGTTCATTGATATCTCCAGAATCATCCGCGAGCGCTAAGAACTTGTTACTCAGTTCCAGGTTGAATTCTGCTTGTTGGTGGGGATATTTTAACTTGGACATATCAAACTTTTTCCTTCCATTGGATTTCTTGGGAGCTTCCAGTTTCACTTTCAGTTTGGCTATGAGGAGGTGGTGGTCAGTTCCTACTTCAGCACCCTGGTACATTCTAACATCTGCGACAGTGGTCTTCCACCTCCTAGAGATGCAGATATAATTTGTCTTGTTTTTTGTTTTCCCATTTAGTGATGGCCAGGTAATTTTGTGGATCTGTTTGTCTTTGAAGAAGGTGATCATCATGTTTAGTCCTTCAGTATTGCACAATGAAATGAGTCTCGGTTGTCGTTATGAACAGAAGCTTAGCCGAAATGACTGAAGTTTTCTTCGAAACCTGTTCGATCTGGAGAAATTTGAGCATTGAAGTTGCTTAGTAGTATCTTGATATCATGGCTAGGGATGTTGTCTTGACATTTTTTAAGTTGGTTGTAGAATGCATCTTTGACATTGCCATACGCAACTAATGTTGGCACATACGTTTGAATGATGGTCATTTTACAGAATCTTGTTTGGAGCCTTGCTATGATAATTCACTCTGAGATGGAGTTCCATGAGAGTAAACATTTGTTTGCTTATTTTGAAAGCAGAATGCCACCACCATGAAGGCATTTGACATGTCTACCAGAGAAGAGGAGTGTGTTTTCTCCAGAAACACATTTTTCCTGCCCTTTCCAATGAACTTCAGATAAGCCCAGGACATCCATCTTGTATTCTAGTAGGATGTTTCTGATCATTTCCAGCCTGTCATCTGGGTTCAATGTACACACATTGTAAACACCAATTATGGTGCTAGCTTTGGTGCCGAAAATTTAGGTTCTCCGACATTGAACTTCAAATTGGCTTTCATCCAATGTCTTCATCATGTCATCCACTGCTGGCCTGTGTTGCAGCCTATGTTGACATTCCTCATCCTTGTCACTGAAATAGGGGTTTAAGTTAGGGCTGTTGGTTTCAGTAGTAAAGAGATTTTACGGGAAGGGTCACTAGCCCCCTGCCCAACCAGCATGATGGGCTGGGGGATGAACAGGGTATACTCTGTGGTGCATTTCACCATATTTTGGACTACAAAGTAGTCCACCCTAGGGAGACTGTTTAAACATCAAGCAAAGTGTCAACACATGTTTGTGGAAGTGTATCACTGCATGAACAACGAAGATTTCTGAAGAACTCAGAAAAAGGTTGTTTATGCTCATCAGGCTGGAAAAGGTTAAAAAAAAACCAAATAGTTTGTATGTAATATTGATATGTAATATTGGATCATTTTCCTCAATAAATACAAAAAGTAAAATATTTTTGCCTCATTTATTTAACTGGGTTCTCTTTATCTACTTGTAGGACTTTTGTGAAAAGGTGATGATTTTTTAGGTTATCGTCGGCCTCCGTCGGTCTATGATGACCATGGAAGAGAATCCTAAACGTCTACTCTGCTGGAACAGCACCGCCTGTGGCTGAACAGGCCGATGCGCACCGGTGTTCTACCTTCCAGCGTTGGGCGTTGGTAGGATTCAAGCCTAGGCAGGAAGATATGGAGGACAAGATGTTACCCATGCAGCGTGTTCCCCCTCTCCACCTCACTGATGAATCCAAAGGAACAACAGGGCTGCTATAGTTTGGCACCAGCACCGTCGCAGGAGCTGCCAGAACAATGTTGAGCACAACAGAGAACTGCCTTAGGGGCTCCGACTCCGGATTTTTCCTCAGGGTTGACTCCCGAAGCCTTTCCTGTGACCGGGTGTGCCGCAAGGCAGCGGAGGTTTGAAATCAGGGTTTACCTTCCCCTAGATGGGCTACCTTCCCAGGTTGACGAGCCACCATCTACCCGAAGCATATGGTTTTAAGGCGCCAGAGATCCGCCCTCGCCCCTTCTCCTATTAGTAAAAGCAGTTCCGCCGGGCTTAGAGACTAAACCACACGGGCAGGCTAGGAGTTGGACTTAGTTGTCAGAGGCTTTTCAAGACGCACGCCGTAAGGAGCATTTTATGAGCACTGGGAGCTTAACCCCAGTTCCGCTCCTGGCTATGACAACCTTGGAACAGGTTAGGTTATATTTATGCAATAATGTAAAAAATAGCCTTCAAAAACTTTCAGCACCACTATAAATGAATCTCCTCCTGATGGGCAAAAACTATGAGTTATCCCAAGACCTGTTTTGTAACAACCTGATTTTTACAAACACATTAATGGATTTGGTTACAGACATATATCAAAATATCTGATTCTTCCAGTAAGCACCATCAAGGCCATTATCCAAAAGTGGAAGGAACATCACTCTACTATCAACCCGCCAAGCACAGGAACTCCTCACAAGATATCTGACTAGGGAGTCAGAAGGATTGTCAGAAAAGTGACCCAAGAAAGATTTGGAGACAGTGGGTACAATTGGACAGTGAAAACAATAGGCAGTGACACATGCATGCATAGGAAGGTATGAACTGCAGCTCAACGACTGCCTCTTTGCCTACAGAAGTGCCCTTTTGGAGAGCTTTGTTTCTTTTTAAGGTTTTACAGATTTTAATTTTCCCCCAGGGAGACACCAATTGCCATTCAAATGTGTTTTAATGTCCGATAACTTATGTTTTTCCAAATAATTCTGTGGGAACTGCTTCCTGAGAATCAAATGCCTCTCCCCCTCCCTTCCTCTGCTCCGCTGTGCACAGAGTGGCTGCAGCCTGTTTCTGTCTCCTTCAAGCAGCGTTTCAGGTTAGTGCTTGAAATGCTGCAGTGGTACAGGTAATCTGTATATGCAGAGACTTCCATGTTTTATTTGCCCCAAGCTTCAGCAATTTGTGTTTCTGTTATGCAGTTGGTGACGTCAGTTGTGGGAGGATATAAATGTAGCATATTGGTGTAAATGTAATTTTACGATAAATTTGCAAGAAAAATATGCAAAAAAATATGTAAAAAGATGCCAATCTACAATTAAAAAAAAGTCACAAATTTACTCTAATCAAGTCCCAAATTTGATTAAAAAAGTGACATTTTCATGAGGAAAACCACAACTTCCAAATGCTGAAAAAACATATTTCCAAGAAAAAAGTCATAAATTTGTGACGATAATGTCACACATTTACAAGAAAAAAATTGCCAATTTTCTAAAACATTTTTAAATGTCTCTGACTTGAGGTTTTTCTCATAAAATTTAACATTTTTCTTTGAAAGTAAAACTTTTTTGAATATATATATATGAATTTGTAGCTTTTTATTACTGTTGTAGTAAATTTTAATTTTTTTTTTCATATAGATTTTCCATGTTTTGTCATAAAATTGTTACATTTTCCCAGCACAAATTTACAATAATATGCTCGGGAATTTGCTACTTTTTCTATAAAATTTGCAACTTTTTCTCAAATTTTCATGAATTTTCTTGTACATTTGCTCCTTTCCTCTCATTGAATTTATGCTGAAAAACTATCCTTACAGTCTTTATAAATCCCCATAAAGACTGTAGCACAAATATGTGCCTATCACACTCAGTTTTGGTGGCTTGGACCTGTTGTACCGGCTCTGGACTCTGCCCGACCACCTCCTCATGAGGATCATGTTTGCCGCCGTTTCTGTCATCGTCCAGAGATGAAGAGCTTCCCTGGCCCGGAGCGTCCGCAGCACTGCACAGGGGAGCTCTTTGAATGCATCGGCTCCAGGTTGAGCTAGACCCAGCACCAGTGGTGTCCGGAGCGGCTCCAGGCTGAGCTGAGCCCAAGGCTATCAGTAGCAGCCAGACCGGCTTCGGGCTGAGCTGGGCTCAACACTGGTGGCAGCAACAGCCAAACCCTGGTCTCTCCAGAGAAGCTCACTGACAAGAGATTGAAACATGGGGAAAATGCCACCATAGGTGACACATGCTATAGAGGAAGAAATGGAAGAAATCAGGAAGTAACTCAGTTTTATGGCAGAGGAGATCAGTAAACTTGCCAAACAAACAAAACTGGTGGAACTAATGGATGAGGTGAGACACCTTAAATGCTTATCAAAGATAGAGATAGAAAGACTGAGGAATTGGAAAAAAAAGGGCTGATGACGTGGAACAATACACACAGATTGATGGTGTGATTATAACAGTACTGGAGACCCAACACCAAACCTATGCATGTACTGTGTCAAAGACCAACAAAGGAGAGGATGCCCCTGTGCAGGAATTACAAACTCTGGAGAAACAACTCATTCAGTTTTTTGAAAAACAAAACATGTCCACTGAAAGCAGCAGATCTCAGCCTGTCACACATTACCTCAAAAGGACAGTAAGGCAAAGCCCACCATTATGTAGGATTTGTGCATCGTAAAATGACGATTGAGCTATTAAGACAGGCAAGGAAGATGTCTGGAACAGGAGTGTGTCTGAATGAGCACCTAACCACAAAGAATGCACATAATGCAAGGCAGGCACACATTCTACAGAAACAAAATAAAATACAAGCCATCTGGACTAGAAATTGTAAAGTGATGATTTGGCTGAATGGACATCCAGATATGGATGGACATCCATACCACCCTCATCGGGCTCATCTCCAACGGCGACGAGTCCGCCTACAGGAGAGAGGTGGCCCAGCTGGCGTCCTGGTGCAGCAATAACAACCTGCAGCTGAACGCTCTGAAGACAGTGGAGATGATTGTAGACTTCAGGAAAGTCACTACTCCTCTGCCCCCCCTCACCCTCTCAGGCTCTCCCATCACCACTGCTGATTCCTTCCGCTTCCTAGGCACTACCATCACCAGGGACCTCAAATGGGAGCTGACCATCAGCTCACTCATCAAAAAAACCCAGCAGAGGATGTTCTTTCTGCGGCAGCTGAGGAAGCTCAAGCTACCCACCAAGATGTTAGTGCAGTTCTACACAGCCATCATCGAGTCCATCCTCACCACCTCCATAACCGTGTGGTACGCAGGAGCCACTGCCAGGGACAGACTAAGGCTGCAGCGCGTCGTGCGCACTGCTGAGAAGGTGATCGGCTGCAAGCTCCCATCTCTCCAGGATCTGTACATCTCCAGGACCCGGAGGCGTGCTGGCCGGATCATAGCCGATCCCTCACACCCTGGTCATGTACTGTTTGCCCCCCTCCCCTCTGGTAGAAGACTTCGGTCCATCCAGACTAAAACCTCCCGTCACATGAACAGCTTCTTCCCCTCTGCCATTAGACTGCTGAACACTAAGTGACTCTCGTGCACCATGTACAGCAGCTCAACCAGACTCATGTCAATCATCACTGTTTTCTTCCTGCATTACCGACTGCACTATATAGTTCTCCACAGTATCTGCTGCTGGCTAATATATATTTTAACTGTTGACCAGTATCACTTAATCTTATCCTACACTTTATTACATGTATAGTTTATTTCTCTTATCTTATCATGTTTAATGTTGCAGCATTGTACCGAGACAAATTCCTAGTTTGTGTACTACATGAACAATGGCAATAAACCTGATTCTGATTCTGATTCTGATTCTGATTCAGATAGTGCTAAAGTTATCATGGTGAGAGAAATGAAAGACCTAGATCCATACACACAGTGACATAAATATGCCTACAAACTGCAGTTTTGCTCTGTGGTATGGAAAAAGTCACCAATGACATGTGAACTACATGAGGGACCATGTGCTTTAAATACAGCACTATTCAAGTAAGAAAATGCCTTTCTGAATGACTGCAATGGTGGGGCTAGATATGTATTATTTCTTTCCATTTAAGGATGTGGACTCATGTGATTTACAAGAACTTGAATCATCAGACTGTGTGATAGGTAATTCACATGCACACAATTATGAAAATCTGAATTCTGATAACCTAGAACTGAAAACATTTGAATACACTGAACAAACAGTAACTCAAAGGAAATGGAATGTGATACTGACCATGATTTTTTTTTTCTCCAATTTGAATGATTACTGCTGCTGTTATTCAGATGAACATCTCAACAAGGACATCAGGACAGAACACAGACTATCCATTATTCACTTGAACAGTAGAAGTCTGTATGCAAATTTTAATGAAATCAAGGAATATTTAAAACAGTTTTCTCATCCATTAAACATAATCACCATAATGGAAACCTTGATCAGTCCTGAGAAGGGTGTGGACTTTGAATTGAATTTAAACTGTACTATAAGAAGAGAGAGAACAAATGCGGAGGAGGTGTGACCTTGTACACTGATAAAAATCTTCATTTCAGAGTGGTAGAGATCAGGACAACTTCGATTGGAGGTTTACTAGAATGTTTGACTATTGAAATTTGTATGGAAAAAAATGTGTTGGTTAGCTGCATATTTAGAACACCTGGGTCAAAAATTGAAATTTTTAAGGACTGGATAGAAGAAACAATCACTATTTCCAATCAAAAGATAATGTTTATATATGGTGATTTCAATATAGACCTGTTAAACCAAAATAATCATAAACCCACTGAAGAATGTATTAATAAAATGTATAGTTTTGGTCTTCATCCTAAGATCACCAGACCCAGCAGAATTACATCTCATTGTGCAACACTCATTGATAACATATTTTCAAATAATATGGATGATAACGATCAAGATTCAACATTTTACTTGTCAATACTACTATATGTACAGGACATACAGGAGAATTGAAATGGTGTTTCTCTCTCTCTTAAGTGGTCTACCATCAATGGAGGACATGCTAATACAGACGAACCTGAGATGGCTCGAACATGTTGAGAGGATGGACCACCAGCGTCTCCCTCAGCAGTTACTCTACTCACAGTTATGTGAGGGCAAACGCAATCAGGGTAGACCAAGGCTCAGATTTAAAGACACTGTAAAAAGAAACTTGAAGAAGTTGGATATAGACAGGAGTTCCTGACAGCGGAAGGTGAAGGACAGAGCTGTGTGGAGGAATCTGCTCAGACCTAAATGAAACAGTCATTGTCGCCCACGACAGACTGCTATGATGATGATGATGATGAAGTGGTGTGCACAATATACTGTATATATAAAAAAAAGGAATTGTCATGAGGCTGAGCACGGTGGAACATATATATATATATATATATATATATATATATATATATATATATATATATATATATATATATATATAAACACAGTGCAGAGCATTGTAGCTAGATGGAATAAATATATAAACACAGTGCGGAGCATTGTAGCTAGATGGAATGAATATATGAGTATATAAACACACAGTGCGGAGTATTGTAGCTAGATGGAATAAATATGTAAATATATAAACACACACAGTGCGGAGCATTGTAGCTAGATGGAATAAATATATGAATATATAAACACAGTGCGGAGCATTGTAGCTAGATGGAATAAATATGAGATGAGATGAGATGAGATTCAACTTTATTGTCATTACACCTGTATGAATACAAGGTAATGAAACGTGACTTGGCATTTGGGCACGCTCTGCAGAGCGCATCCAAGGCCGGGGCAACCGCTAGGCGCCAGTCATAAAGAAGAAAGAAAAAGGGAAGGGATATGGAATGACACAGTAGGCGAGAGAAAAAAACATGTTTATCAAAATGTCGCTCAGTAAGTGAGCGAAATTTTGATTGCAGAAAAAAAAAACCTCAATGCACATTTAGCAGACAACAGAACCAAAAGTCAGAGAGGATCAGTGAATGAATGGATGTAATTCAGTATAAGTGAATCAGTGTGTTTGTGTATGTTGAATGCAGGTGGGTGTTTATCAGTTACTGGAGGCAGCAAATCTCTACCAGCCGAGATGTTATGTCTTAGTGTCTGAAACTCGGAAGCATGTCCTTGAGGCATGGCAGATGGAAATTTCCTGAGCCAGTCACTGTCCTGAGAGTTCAGATTGCAGCACACCAGAATGTTTATGAAGAGAAGCACAATCTTCTGTTTTGTCTTAATCCAGGAGGAAAATAGTCAACAGGGCACCGAATTCAAGGTCTGATAACACAGATCACTCAGAGCATAGAATTTACAGCTCTTGCAATCCTGTGTTCATAATTTCCATACATAGACTTTAAATCCATTCTTGGAGGGCACCAAAACGACTCCAGATGTTTCCCTTCTCTCTGAAGGGCAGGAAAGAAAATATGTAGATATATAAACACGCACAGTGCGGAGCATTGTAGCTAGATGGAATAAATCATCATCAATGCATTTAGCTATGTATGCTACAACAACCTCAGTGTACTCCTCTAGGTTTGTGTGACCATTGAAAGTGGCTGCTTGCTTGAAAGTGTCCCATTCTGCCGTGTTGAAGCAGTCTTTCAGAGCATCAGAGGCCCCCTCTGGCCACACATGTATCTGCTTTTTTGTTAATCTGATTGTTTTCACTCTGGGTTTATTTGCCGGCTTTAACAAGATGGTGATGTGATCAGAAAGTCCAAGGCGGGGAGGGGCGGGGGGGGGGGGGGCTTTTTATGCTTTCTTGTCAGTTGTGTTCACCAGGTCCGGCAAAAGGTCTCCTCTTGTTGGAAAGTCCACATGTTGGTGTAGATTTGGTAGGAGGACCTTTAAATCTGCATGGTTAAAGTCTCCTGCTTTGATGAGGAATTCGTCTGGATGCGTTGTTTTTCTCTTACATGAGCAGCCTATCAGCCGGTACCATGTTAGCCCTGCTAACTGACTGTCAGAGTCCTGTATATTGTCATTTAACCACATTTCTGTAAAGACAAAAACACAGCAGTTTGGCACATCATGTTGCGTAGTTCTCAGGAGCTGTATGTGGTCTATTTTGTTGTCTAGTGACCGTACATTGGCCAGAATGAGGGAAGAAATTGGGTGTCTGTGTGGGCTAGTGGCTAGCTTTGTTTGGATACCTCTCTTTTGTCACCACTCACACTGTCTATGGCATCTCCATTTGGGATGAGAAACAGCAGTCGAGTCCGGGGGTGTGGAGGTCTGATGGAGAAAACCTAGGCCACGGAGTTCCTCTGCAACGCTCTGGTACAGGACGTAATGTTTGGTCATATTCCTTATCTCCATCATCATAGCAGTCTGTCGTGGGTGACAATGACTGTTTCATTTAGGTCTGATCAGATTCCTCCACACAGCTCTGTCCTTAGCCTTCTGCTGCCAGGAACTCCTGTCTATGTCCAACTTCTTCGAGTTTCTTTTTACAGTGTCTTTAAATCTGAGCCTTGGTCTACCCTTATTGCTTTTGCCCTTGCATAACTGTGAGTAGAGTAACTGCCGAGGGAGACACTGGTGGTCCATCCTCTAAACATGTCCGAGCCATCTCAGGTTCATCTATATTAGCATGTTCTCCATTGATGGTAGACCAGCTCGTTTCAACACTTATGTGTTGGTTATCTTGTCTTTCCATGAGATGTTCATTATGGCTCGAAGGTGTCTCATCATGTACGCATGGAGTTTCTTCACCTGCACTCTGTAGACAGTCCAAGTTTCAGCACCGTACAATAGAGTAGCCAGTACTGTCACTCTGTACACTTTGCATTTCACACGGATAGACACATGTCGATTGTTCCACAATCTCTTCCTCAAGTTTCCAAACACAGCGGTCGCTCTTCCCATTCTGGGAAATAGTTCATCCTCCAGCTTAGCATTCTCTGAAACGGTACTCCCTCGGTACTTGAAAGTCTTTCACTTGACTAGTGGCTCTGTACCAATGCTGATCTTTTCTGGTAGTGATGTTGATAACTGGAACTTTGGTGGTTGATGAAGGCACTCTGTCTTCTTGATGCTGATTTGGAGGCTGAATTGGCTAGCTGCTTTTGCAAATTTCTCCACTAAAGATTGCATATCTTCCACTCTGTGTGCAACTAGAGCACTGTCATCGGCAAAGAGCATTTCTCTTACTACCTTTATCGATGTCTTACTCTTGGCTTTAAACTGTGCCACACTGAACAAGTCTGCTTCTTTCCTTGTTTGAATGTATACTCCTTCTAAAGTGTCTTTGAAGGCCACCTCAAGCATGGCTGCCAGATATAGCGAGAAGAGTGTAGGCGCCAGCACACACCCTTGTTTCACCCCATTGCTTACTGAAAAGTCTTTAGATACTATCTCCAGAAGGCTGTGGCAACTGTAGTTTTTGGGCAGCATCATATACAGACAATAAACACATGAATATACACTTAGGCGTAATTTAAACAACACTAAATTGCACAAAACATGAAGAGAGAAGGGAGGCTGCTGCGTGTTCACATGCCACATAGAGGCAAATAATAACAAAAGTGTTTTATTAATTAATGACATCAGTGACCACTTGCCTATATTCACAGTTTTTGACAATGATTATAGGAAAGAAAAGCAAAAAACAGCACTTATGTACACACGAGTGAGGACTGAAGAATCAATGAATGCTCTAAAACAATGATCTAGCAAAACAGAACTGGGAAGAACTATGTAATGAAGAAGGCACAGACAAAGCATATGGAATATTTTTAAGAATATTTAAATTAGTATATGATAAAAACTGTCCAATTAAAAAAAAAAATCAATAAAAAGCAAAAATATTCTCATAGTCCATGGATGACCAAGGGATTAAAAAAATCCTGGAAAAAGAAAAATATACTGTCATAAGACAGAACTAAGGAGGTTGAAAATAGATTTAAAAAATATAAAAATAAGTTAACTAATATTATGTCATTAATTAAAAATGAATTCTATAGTAAATTAATAGATGATAATTAAAATAATACTAATGATATATGGAATATATTGCATAAAGTAATTTGAAATGAGACAGACAAAATAATTATCCTCAATATTATATAGATAATGATATAACTATTAATGACATAAATGAGACAGTAAATAGATTCAATTAATTCTTTGTAAATATTGGACCAAAATTAGCAGAAAAAAAACAAAAAAAACTTATCCATTCATACCTGAAAAACAGAAATTAATTGTTAGAAATCCAAATTCAATGTTTGTCACAGTAGTGGAAGAGAGAGAAATCATTGAGATTGTACATAAATTCAGAAATAAAGTTTCAACTGACTGTGATAACACTGACATGGTAGCTGAAAAAAAAAATGTTATTGAGGAAATTGCTAAATCATTGAAACAACCCAGCCACAGGGGGTACAGAAGCCAGTGTATTCCTAGTGCTGGTCCCAAGCCCAGGTAAATGGTGAGAGTTGTGTCAGGAAGGGCATCCAACATAAAATTCTACCAATTAAAACATGCATATCATGACGAATGAGACTTTCATACTGGATCAGTCGAGGCCTGGGTTAACAATGACCGCCAACGGTGCTGTTAATAGACAGGGTGCTGGTTGAAATTGGACTAATGTTGGTCGAAGACTGAGGAGGAGAAAAGGGGAAAGGTGTTTTAGGAGGGACAGAGAGAAAGGGAAAGGTAGAAGTTTGGAGGTGATAGTAGGGACGTTAAATGTAGGGACTATGATTGGTGAAGGCACAGAGCTGGCTGATATGATGGAGAGAAGACAGGTAGATATACTGTGTGTTCAAGAAACCAGATGAAAGGGAAGCAAGGCTAGGAGCATGGGGGGGGGGGGTAAACTGTTCTATCATGGTGTAGATAAGAAGAGAAATGGAGTAGGAGTAATCTTGAAGGAAGAGTGTGTGAAGAGTGTTCAGGAGGTAAAGAGGGAGTCAGAAAGAATCATGAGTTTGAAAGTAGAAGTCAAAGGTGTGATGTTTAATGTTATCAGTGCGTATGCCCCACAAGTTGGATGTCATGTAGAAGAGAATGAAGAATTCTGGAGTAAGTTGGATGAAGTGGTAGAGAGTCTTCCCAGGGGGGAGAGAGTGGTGATTGGAGCAGACTTTAATGGACATGTAGGTGAAGGGAGCAGAGGTGATGAGGAAGTCCTGAGTAGGTATGGTCTTAAGGAGAGAAATGTGGAAGGACAGATAGTTGTGGATTTTGCTAAAAGGATAGAAATGGCTGTGGTGAACACATACTCCAAGAAGAGGGAGGAACATAGGGTGACTTATAAGAGTAGAGCAAGGTCCACACAGGTGGACTACATCTTATGCAGAATGAAAAATCTGAAGGCGCTAGAAGACTGCAAAATGGTGGGAGGGGAGAGGTTAGAATAATTTTCAGTGTAATTAATCTGAGTCAAAAATCAGGCAGAAAATTTAGATATAAGCAGATTTATTCCTCATGTGGCCAAATGAGGGAGAAATACAGAGGCAGCCCCAAGTCTGACCATACATACCTCTGAATCAGCCATTCATTGTTCTAGCTTTTAAAGCTGTGTCATCCATGGAAAGATGGAGAAACTGTCCTTGAGTACATCTGACAAGACAGGGTGTAGCAGTTCTTATCTTTGCTCCCACGAAACAAGGAGCAAGTACGTTCTCGGTCACACAGGACTAGAGATCCAAAAATGTATCAGTACAACTGGTGATTAAAATTGCTAACTCAGGCACACTCACACACAGACCGGGGCTGTTCAAGGCCATACATGAATCACAAGTCATATCAGACATAATATGAAATATAATATGGAAGAAAAATATAAAGGAATGTACAGTATGAACTTATCCTGCAATGGAATGCACATATAAACATCAGACATGAAATAGGAAAGGCATGATACATCTTCATAATAATAATACATTATTAATAACAATAATAATCTGGATAATATGGAATTTTTCTATTAGGAGAGTGTAGCTAGAAAGCACCAGATGGTTGTCTGTAGGATGACTTTGGAAAGCAAGAAGAGGAAGAGAGTGAAGGCAGAGCCAAAGATTAATTGGGGGAAGTTACAGAAAGAAGAAGGTCACACAGGGTTCAGGAAGGAGGTGATACAGGCTCTGGGTGGTAGGGAAGAATTGCCAGATGACTGGGAAAGTAGAGCAAAAATATTGAAGGAAATGAGTAGAAAGGTATGTGGTGTATCCAGTGGACAGAGGAAGGAAGACAAGGGGACTTTGTGGTGGAATGAGGAGGTACAGGAAAGTATTCAAAGGAAGAGGTTAACAAAGAAAAAGTGAGATAGGGAGATTAAGAAAGTTGACAGGAGTATTTTGAATCTAGGCACATTGCAAAGAGAGAGGTGGCAAAGGCAAAGGGAAAGGCATATGGTGAGTTGTATAAGAGGCTGGACACTAAGGAAGGAGAAAAGGACTTGTACCAATTTCCTAGACAGAAAGATCAAGCTTTGATCAAGCAGATCAAGCAGATCAAGCAGATCAAGCAGGTTGATTAAGGACAGAAATGGTAACGTACTTACAAATGACAAGAGTGTGTTGAGAACGTGGAAGGAATACTTTGAAGTGCTGATCAATAAAGAAAATGAGAGAGAGAGGAGGATGGATGAAGGAAAGATGGTGAACAACGAAGTCCCAAGGATTAGCAAGGCAGAAGTTAGGGCTGTGTTGAAGAGGATAAAGAATGGAAAGGTGGTGGGTCCAGATGACATACCTGTGGAGGAATAGAGATTTGTAGGAGAGATGGCTGTGGACTTGTTATCCAGATTTTTTAATACAATCTTGGAGAGTGAGAGGATGCCCGAGGAGCAGAGAAGAAGTGTTTTGGTACCAATTTTCAAGAGCAAAGGTGTAGTAACTACAGAGGCATAAAGTTGATCAGCCACACATGAAGATATGGGAAAGAGTTGTTGAAGCCAGGTTAAGAGGAGAGGTGACAATCAGTGAGCAGCAGTAGGGTTTCATTCCAAGAAAGAGTCGTACAGATGCAATGTTTACTCTAAGAGTGTCATGGACAGTGAGAGCGCGCCCCTCCCATCCTGCCTCACATTCATCAACTCATCACTGCACCTGAGGCAGAAGACACACCTGTGCCAGCTCATCAGCTAGCTTACTTAAGGAGGCTCTCTCCATGCATTCAACACTGGCTCATCTGGGTATACTGCCCACGAATTGACAAGCAAGTAAAAGTTATAGGTTTCGACACGTCATCTTACCTTGTTTCTCCTCTTTTCTCAGGCTGCTACCACCGTGCAGGAGTGTCTCCAGGAGTGTGTGTGCTTTCCTGCCACATCTCACTATCCTTCAGCTTCCTACTCCACCTGCTCAGGCACCATCAGCTCATCTTCCCCACACCCTACTGGTTTGTCTATTCCCCGGTGGGTCCCTGCCGCTTCTCCTTGGATTCCCAAGTAACTGGAATTTTGGCTTGCCCATTTCCCCTTACTCCATTCCTCCACTCCCAGCTCTCGTCTTCTCTCCACAGGGTGAGTCCTCTGGTGAGTGACTGTTTCTTCAGCTGTGCGGTTGTGTTTTTGCAATTTAATAAACTTTCAAACGTGCCCCTTTGTGTGGTTACCTGCTGTGCTGTGGCATCATGCATGTGAGCTGTCAAGCTTAATTAACCATGACAGAACAAGCCAGCCAGGACGGTAGCTCAGCCGGTGCCTCACCACAGGAGCTGTCTGCTCTGGATCGCTTATCGGCTACCGAGTACCAGCTCGCTGTGCTGACGCAGTAGGTTTTAAATATGATGAATCTTTGGTCTACAGCGCCTCCCCCGGCCTCTCCCATTCAGCCTGCTCCGCGCACTACAGTGCGCCGTACTACCTCCATTCCCACGCCTTCCCCGTACACGGGGGGAGGTGGGGAAATATAAAGGTTTTTTTATTCAAGTCCGTATGTACTTGGCATAGGTCAGTGAGAAGTACCCTGGGGATGTGGCCAAAATTCAGTTCTTTACACTGTTGCTCAAGAAATGAGCTCTTGAGTGGGCACGGTCCACTTTAGATAACCCCGAGGGGCGTTGGTACACATTTGATCAATTTGTGGACGCATTCTCTCACTTGCTTGGCCATACCGAGAGTCAGGGCAACGTCATGAGCCGCCTGATGATGCTCCGCCAGGGCACTCGGTCATCAACCGAGTACTTGGTGGAATTCCAGGTTGTTGCGGCTGATTTGGGGTGGAATGAAATTGCTTTGGCCAGTGCATCCCTGCACAGGTTAAATGCTCAACTCCGTGATGATCTGGCGGTTCACCTGTCTTGGAGACTCTCGACGGTCTCATTGATCAGGCAATTGGATTGGACACCGGTACCATGAGGGCGCTAAGGAGCACGAGTCCTCTTCTCACCCGCATGCAGAGCGTGTGCCCACCATGGTTGCTGACACTGGCGGCGCCGGCTCTTCGTCCAAGCCGATGGAGCTCTCTCGGCATTTGACCGACGATGAGTGCCGGCGAAGGAGAAGGGCCGGCACGTGCGCGTACTGTGGTTTAATGAACCACAGTCTGTACAAATGCCGCCAGCGGCTAAAAGACGCGGCCCGTCAGTAACCATGGGGGGTCTGGCGGTCGGGACTAAATCTACTCCCCCCTTTAATTTTTCAATTTTGGCCCTCATGCAATAGTCGGTGGTTGAGAGGAGGACTATGGTGCTGGCTGACTCAGGGTCGGAGGGTAATTTCATTTCTGCTGAGTTCGTTAAGCAGATGGGTATTCCCACATGTAAATTGCCCCGTGATCAGAGGATCACTACCAAATCGTTTTTTGCATTGATGTATGTGGTTATTGTTTATTCTGTTTTCATTTTTTCTTTTCCTTTCCTTTTTTCTTTTTACTTGTTTGTCCTTTCTAAAGCCCATCCAGGGACAAGAGTTGCAAATTAGCTAATAGCTATACACTCTTTGTGCAACACATCAGATTGATTGCCATTTGATTAATTGTCTATGTTTATTGCACTGTCCCTGTCAAATAAACAAATAATCTAATCTAATCTGGCTGGGAGGTCGTGGTTGTCACTCGGCACAATGCCGATGTCCATCCTCCTTTCTGGGAACCACCGGGAGGAACTCTCGTTCCTGGTTCTCCCTGTTTCATCTTTCCCGGTGGTTCTTGATTACCCTTGGCTCCGGAGGCATAACTCAATAATTAATTGGGATCAAAATACCATCTCCTCCTGGAGCCCTTTTCTGTATGGCTCATTGTATGCTTTCAGCGGAGTGTTCCCCAACGCTGTCCGTCTCCCTCTTCCCGGTCGATCCACCGGACCTAAGCCTCGTTCCCCGGGCTTATCACAATTTGGGAGAGGTCTTTAGCAAATCGAGAGCGTTGTCGCTGCCACCTCATCACTCTTATGATTGTGCTATAGACCTCATCCCGGGGACGAGGCTGCTGTCCAGTCAGTTATAGAGTATTTCTGGCCCGGAGAGGGAGGCAATGGATAAATACATAAAGGAATCGCTGAACGCTGGCCTTATTCGGCCATCTTCGGCTCCACTCGGAGCCAGATTCTTCTTTGTCAGAAAGAAGGATTGCTCGCTGTGCCCGTGCATCAACTACCGGGAGCTCAATGCAATTACCATCAAAGACAAGTACCCTCTGCCTTTGATTAATTCAGTGTTCGAGCTCCTTCAGCACTCACAGGTTTTCACCAAGTTAGACCTTAGGAAAGTGTACCATCTGGTTCGCATTTGCGAGGGCGATGAATTGAAGATGGCGTTTAAAACATACCAAGGGCAATTTGAATGTTTAGTGATGCCTTTGGAGCTCACTAACGCCCCTGCCGTCTCCCAGAGGTAAATAAACAACATCCTTAGCGATATGGTCTACCAATTCGTGTTTGTCTACTTGCATGATATTCTAATTTTCTCACGCTCGCCAGAGGAACATGAAGCAGATGTCAGGGCCATTTTACAATGGCTCTTGGAGAACCAGCTCTACGTCTGCAGCACGGTGGTGCAGTGGGGGGCAGCACGGTGGTGCAGTGGTTAGCACTGTTGCCTTACAGCTAGAAGGTTCCTGGTTCAAATCCCCAGGTTGGCAGGGGTTGGAACCTTTCTGTGTGGAGTTTGCATGTTCTCCCTGTGCTGCGTGGGTTTACTCCGGGGGCTCCGGTTTCCTCCCACAATCCAAAGACATGCATGTTAGGTTAATTGGCTGTTCTAAATTGTCCCTAGATATCTGTCTCCTATAGGCCCTTAGAATAAAGGGTTGGTATTAGTGAAAAGCGCTTTGAGTGGTCTTTGTGACTAGAAAAGCGCTATATAAGTGCAGGTTAGTTAGTTAGTTAGTTAGTCAAGGCCGAGAAGTGTGAGTTCTTCACAACATCGACCACTGCCTTGGGCTTCATAGTGGCTGAAGGGAGACTGATTGCCAACCCGGCCAAGGTGAGGGCAGTGCTTGATTGGCCAACTCCCCACTCCTGTAAGGAGCTTCAACGCTTCCTCTGGTTCGCAAATTTTTATCGCAGGTTCATCAGGAACTACAGCAGGGTGGCACTGCCCTTGACGCAGCTGACCTCATTTAAGGTCCCCTTTCGCTGGGCCGAGGCAGCTGAACAGGCGTTTGTTAAATTAAGGCGCCTGTTCACGGAAACACCAATCTTGGCCCAGGTCAACACGCAGTTCCAGTTTGTCCTTGAGGTGGATGCATCTGATTTGGGGGTTGACGCTGTGCTGTCGCAGCTCACGTCCTCGATCAGAAGCTCCGCCCATGCTCATATTTCTCTCGTCAGCTTACGCCAGCAGAGAGGAATTATGACATGAGGGACAGAGAGTTGCTTGCCATTAAGTTGGCATTGGAGGAGTGGAGGCACTGGTTAGAGGGGGCCATTCACCCCATCGTCATGTGGACCGACCACAAGAACCTCGAGTACTTGCGGTCGGCCCGCCGACTGAACGCCAGGAAGGCTTGCTGGGCTTTATTTTTCCAGTGATTTAGTTTTACCATCACTTACCGGCCTGGCGCTCGGAACACCAAACTGGACGCGCTATCACACCAATTTGATTCCAGGGAAGTAGCGACCCCCCCCCCCCAAACCACGATACCGCCTTCGTGCATCCTTGGAGCCCTTACTTGGGATATTGAACGGAGGGTCCGCCAGGCCCAGTCCCAGGATCCTGTGCCAGTAGGGTGCCCTCGGAACCGTCTGTACGTCCCGGCCGCCCTCCGCAGCAGTGTCATCCAGTGGGCCCACACCAGTCGCTTCGCATGCCATCCTGCATCGCTCAAACACCCTACTGGTTCGTCTATTCCCCGCTGGGTCTCTGCTGGGTCTCCCTGGAATGCCAAGTAAGTGGCATTTTGGCTTGCCCATTTCCCCTGATTCCATTCATTCTCTCAAAGCTCTCATCCTCTCGCCACAGGGTGATTCCTCTGGCGAGTGATTGTTTCTTCAGCTGTGTGGTTGTGTTTTTGCAATTTAATAAACTTTCAAACGTGCCCCTTTGTGTGGTTACTTCCTGTGCTGTGGCATCGTGCACGTGAGCTCTCAAGCTTAATTAACCATGACAAAGAGTGCTGATGGAGAAGATGAGAGATCAGAAGGAGTTGCACTGTGTCTTTGTGGATCTAGAGAAAACATATGATTCAGTACCAAGAGAGGAAGTGTGGTACTCTATGAGTAAGTCAGGAGTGGCAGAGAATTATGTGAGGGTGGTGCAGGATATATCTATGAGAACAGCGAGACGGTGGTGAGGTGTGCTGTACGAGTAATGGATGGGTTCAAGGTGGGGGTTGGGTTATATCAGGGATCAGCTCTGAGCCCCTTCTTGTTTGCCATGGTGATGGACAGGCTGAAAGCTGAGGCCAGGCAGGAGTCTCCGTGGACCATGATGTTTGCAGATGACATTGTGATCTTTAGTGAGAGTAGGGAGCAGGTGGAAGAGAACCTGGAGAGGTGGAGGAATGCCCTTGAGACAAGAGGTCCTGAAAGTCAGTAGAAGCAAGACAGAATCCATGAGTGTGAATGAAAGGGAAGCAGGTGTCATGGTGAGGATTGAAGGAGTAGCAGTTGTGAAAGTAGATGAGTTGAAGACGCTAAGATTCTCTTTGGGAGTGACTAGGAGGGATAGGATTAGACATGAGTATATCAGAGGGACAGCCCAGGTTGAGTGGTTGGAGACAAAATCAGAGGGTCAAGGCTGAGATGGTTTGGACATTTACAGAGGAGGGATAGTGGATATATTGGACAAAGGATGCTGAAAATGGAGCTGCCAGGCAGGAGAAAAAGAGGAAGACCACAGAGGAGACTGATGGATGTCGTGAAGAAAGACATGGAGAGGGCTGGTGTTAGGGGTGTGCCATATCGTATCATTCATGATATACCGGTATAAATTTTGGTACCGGTGTAAAGATGAATATCAGGATATTTTGGGTCTCCTGCATGACAAAGTCACACCGCATAGAAACAACAAAACAAACATGGCGAGAAGGTGCAGCTCTAAAGTCAGACTGTCTCCACTTGAGTGGAAATATTTAAGTTTCGCTTTCTGTTTCAGACTGTTGTCATGTTAAAAAAAACAGTGCAGCAGTGTGGATAGTCTACCTGCATTTTTTCACACGTCCACAAACACCGCTGGAGAAGCATTAAAGGGCCTATATCATGCTATTTAAAGCCTTTCAGAGTAAACTATATTCATGTATGTGATAGTATATTAACTTTGGTAAACTGGAGAATGAATTTCTTATGAAATATGAGTTATTTTCGCGAGCTACTTTTCCAACCCGGAAGTAAGATGCCTCGATCTCTGAGGCTCGCCTTTCCTTCATGTGGTTGCCGCACATTTCATGACGTAACCCCTGAGCCGGCTGCTGCAGCGTGTCGCTGGGTTCCACCCACGAAAACTTAGAAGACATTGTCTTATGTAAAAAAGCAAACAGTTGTTGTCACTGAGCAGATTAGGTGCGAGAGGAACTACTTCTTCACAGCGTCAATGCTAAAGTGAAAGAGTTTTGCCGATCACCGCTCCGTTAGCTGCGTGGAGAAAGTGGGTGTGTGCGTTAGCCTGGGGGCTGTGCTGGCAGCAAAGGCACTTCCTGGAGTGGGCGGCTCACCCACGTTCATACGTATGAATGTGGGGACCCAGTCATTATCAGGGACAGGGCGGAGCAGCAGCTCAGAGAGCAGGGTTGAGGAGGAATACTCAGAGATACGTGAATGGAGCAAAATACCACTTTGGGGGTGTTTTTGGTGAGGAATTAACATTATAACATGCTTAAAAGCTCAAAAAAGTCGATTTTGCATGATATAGGCCCTTTAACTTTGGACAATGTGCAGCTCGAAGTGGGTGTAGATTTTTACTTACATTCCGGCCGCTTCCTCTAGACTTTATTCAACCACCTGAAGAGAGAAGGGAAACAAACAACAACAAAAAAATCTGTTCAATGCAACAAGAGCAAAAAGCACCAGGAGAGGTCCATGCATCGGGAATAATGCAGGTCATGTGATTCAGCATAAAGCCCGACATCTGTGTGCAGTTAAGATGTATCGGTTTATATTAATTTCTTGTAATATTTGATACAAAACTTTTTTTTTAAACTAAATCTGAGCTGCTGTTAATAAAATGGAGAAATAAGAGTTTTTGTCTTTTTTCTTTCCTGAATATGTTAAAGGTAAACAATCCTGGCCTGTGAAATTGATCTTTTTGAGTAAATTAAAAAAAAACAAACAAAAAAAAAACAATTCAGTAATATTGTGGAGGTAATAGAACAGGTGAGCTGTAACGAGCTGGAAGGGCACAATGATTAGCTCCAACATACCAAAACATGCTTCATAGCTCGTGTGAGCTACTGCGTTGCTGAGGCATGTGTAACAAGCTCTTTTAAACATGATATACAGACAGAGATAATGCATGGCACATTAGCATAATGATTGTCAGTCAATACACATCATTAGCATGACATCAGCTGGCGCCGTTTTGACCGCTGCTTCTGGTCTCTGTCCTCAGGGCGCGCATACCTAACAGTCCAGTCTGATTGCCCCCCGGGGCTCTTTGTCCGAAAGCCAATTGTCCTACCCTTCCTCCAGCCCTGATGGGTGTGAGATAATGTCCGTCCACAGTGTGCTGGGTCACCACACAGCCCCCCCCCGAACACACAGCAGGGGCTGTGACCCCCCAGTCGTTTGGGCTCCAGTCGGTGCCCATGGAGGCTGCAGCGGGGGTTGCCACTTCGGTAGAACTGTCCTGCTGTAGAGGTGTTCGGAGGGCATGTCAGCCCGTGGGGGGAATGGGGGAAGGGTGAAAAACAGTCTGCTCCGCTCCAAGTTGCAACATGTTGAACGGCCGTGGATCGTGGGCAGTGGGAATCAACAGAGTGCTGGCCCGGGACGTCAAAAGAGTCTGGGCCGTGCAAAAATTGCGTGCGGATCAGGCTCGGGCAAGGGACTTTCCGGCAAACCCTCCGGTGATCCGCAGCGGCTGTAAAAAAAAAAAGAAAAAAAGTTCAGTGGGCTCTCCCTCGGTGTGGGGCTCCATCCTGCAAGGATCTGGGGAAGGTGATCGGCCCAATTCCCCGAGGATGTGTAGTGGCTGCGAAGAAACCAAAAGAAGTCCTGTGAGTTAACTGCCGACTCCTTTAGGTGCGATGCGCAAAGCCCAAAGGGTCCGCGGATGGTGATCGGCCGTGTTCCCTGGGATCGTGCAGTGGCCGAGGACCTTTATCAGTTCTTGGAGCCATGCTTGTCCCGGTACGTGGCGCGCGCTCTGGCGCAGGGGCCACGTAGTTGTCAGGTGTGCTCCATGTAATCCTGCGGTGTGCGCACGGGTTGTCTATGCGTCGAAACCCACTGTCGGGAGGTGAAGCTAGGGTCGGGGATTTGTACAGAAACCACACAGACGGCACAGGTCTTCTCCTTCCAGGCAATTTCCTTCTGTTTGCTCGTTTCACCCATCATGGTGCGTCTCAGTCCCAGCGCTGCCCGCGCCGGTGAGCGCGCTCCAGTTTGGATGAAGAGGGAGTCCACAGCATGTCAAATGGGAGAGATAATCCATTCCATGTCAGGTCACCAATGCGCAGCGAAATGAAGAGACGCTCCATGCATGTCTAGGGTCACCAGTGTGGAGAAAATGGAATGGTCAAGATGCTCCATGCCATGTCCAGGGTCACCGATGTTGAGGTAATAGAACAGGCGAGAGGCAACAAGCTGGAACGGCACAAGGTTTTTCTCCAACATACTGAAACACGCTTCATAACTCGTGTGAGCTACTGCACTGCTGAGGCATGTGTAACAAGCTCTTTTATACATGTTATACAGACAGAGAGAATGCATGGCAAATAAGCATAATGATTGTCAGTCAATACACATCATTAGCATGACATTAGTTGGGGCCGCTTTGACTGCTGCTTCTGGTCTCTGTCCTCGGGGGGTGCATACCTAACAGTCCAGTCTGATTGCCCCCCGGGGCTCTTTGTCCATATGTCACTTGTCCTACCCTTCCTCCAACCCTCATGGGTGTGAGATAATGTCAATCCGCAGTGTGCTGGGTCACCACAATATCGTGAAAAACATAATTATTGTGAAAAGTCACAGAAATATTGTGATATCATTTTTAGGCCATATTGCCCACCCCTAGTTGGTGTTACAGAGGAAGATGAAGGGATAGGGTGAGACAGAGGCAGATGAGCCACTGCGGAGACCCCTAAAGTGAGCAGCCGAAAGAAGAAGATATACGTATGTGTATATATAAGGTATACAATGTAATGCAGTAGAATGTCAATAGAATGACATTAGAATGACATTAGAAAAAAAATAATGACATTAATGACATTAGAAAAAATATATATAATGTAATGCGTAGCTCTTTGAGGTGTAACATGTAGATTAAGGGAACAGTGGAAATGAGGAGGTCCTGGGTAGGTATGGTCTTAAGGTGAGAAATGTGGAGGGACAGATGGTTGTTAGATTTTGATAAAAGGGTGGAAATGGCTGTGGTGAACACATACTTGGGATCAGTCTGCCAAGGTCTCCGCCTTTGACCGCCACCTAATCCACATAGCACCGGACCCCCATGATCCCTCCTGCAGGTGGTGAGCCCACTGGAGGGCGGACCCATGTAACTCCTTCGGGCTGAGCCCGGCTGGGTCCCGTGGGTGGAAACCCGTCCACCAGATGCTAGCCTTTGAGCCCCTCCCCCAGGCCTGGCTCCAGGGTGGGGCCCTGGTAACCCCATACCAGGCGGGGTACACTGAATCCTTGATATACAATTTATCATGAGAGTCTGTTGGATCGTTCTTAGTCTGGCCCTTCACCCAGGACCAGTTTGTCTTGGGAGACGCTATCAAGAGACAAATTGCCCCGGACAACATAGCTCCTGGGATCACTGGGGCACGCAACCCCCCCCCACACCACCACCACGATAAGGTGACAATCCATGAGGGGGCCGTTGGTCGAACCTCGGATTCAGGAGGAGCAATGTGGTTTTCGTCCTGGCCATAGCACATCGGACCAGCTCTTTACCCTCTCGAGAATTCTTGAGGGTTCGTGGGAGTTTGCCCAACCAGTTTACATGTGTTTTGTGGACTTGGAGAAGGCATTTGACCGCATCCCTCGGGGATTTTTGTGGGGGGTTCTTCGGGAGTATGGGGTATTGGGCTTGTTGTTACGAGCTCTTCGGTCTCTGTACGACTGTTGTGAGAGTTTGGTTAGTATCGCCAACACTCGGTCGGACCCATTCCCAGTGAGAGTTGGACTCTGCCAGGGCTGCGCTTTGTCACCGATCCTGTTCATAATTTTTATGGACAGGATTTCTAGGTGCAGCAAGGGAATGGAGGGTGTCATGCTTGGTGACCATAGGATCTCATCTCTTTTGTTTGCAGATGATGTTGTCCTGTTGGCTTCATCCAGCAATGACCTACAGCTCTTGCTGGGACGGGTTTTTGCTGAGTGTGAAGCGGCTGGGATGAGAATCAGCACCTCCAAGTCCAAGTCCATGGTCCTCAGCCAGAAAAAAGGTGGATTGTCCTCTCTGGGTTAGGGACAGGCTCCTGCCCCAAGTGGAGGAGTTTAAGTATCTTGAGGTCTTGTTCACGAGTGAGGGGAAAATGGAGCTAGAGATCGACAGACGGATTGGAGCAGCATCTGCAGTGATGCGGACGTTGTACCGGTCTGTTGTGGTGAAGAGGGAGCTGAGTTCCAAGGCAAAGCTGTCGATTTACCAGTCAATCTACGTTCCTACTCTCACCTATGGTCACGAGCTTTGGGTAATGACCGAAAGAACGAGATCGCGGATACAAGCGGCTGAAATGAGCTTTCTCCATAGGATTGCTGGACTCACCCTCAGAGATAGGGTGAGGAGCTCAGTCATCCGGGAGAGGCTCAGAGTAGAACCGCTGCTCCTCCACATTGAAAGGAGTCAGTTGAGGTAGTATGGGCATCTGATTAGGATGCCTGCTGGATGCCTCCCACTTGAGGTGTTTCGGGCACGTCCCACTGGGAGGAGACCCTGGGGCAGACCCAGGACTCGGTGGAGAAACTATGTCTTCCAGCTGGTCTGGGAACACCTTGGTATCCTCTCTGAAGTGCTGGAGCAGGTGGCGGGGGAGAGAGAAGTCTGGGCTTTTCTGCTTAAACTGCTGCCTCCGCGACCTGGACCTCCGGAAAAGCGGTAGAAGATTGATGGATGGATGGATGGATGGATGGATGGATGGAACACATACTTTAAGAAGAGAGAGGAACATAGGATGATTTACAAGAGTCGAGGAAGGTGAACACAGGTGGACTACATCGTTTGCACAAGGAGAAATCTGAAAGAGATAGGAGACTGCAAGGTGGTGGCAGGGGAGAATGTAGCTAGACAGCATCGGATGGTAGTCTGTAGGATGACTTTGGAAAGCAAGAAGAGGAAAACAGTGAAGGCATAGCCAAAGGTTAAGTGGGGGAAGTTACAGAAGGGAGAAGATCGCCTAGAGTTCAGAAAGGAGTTGATACAGGCTCTGGGTGGTAGGGAAGAATTACCAGATGACTGGGAAAGTACAGCAAAAGTATTGAGGGAAACAGGTAGAAAGGTATGTGGTGTATCCAGTGGACAGACGAAGGAAGACAAGGAGTCTTGGTGGTGGAATGAGGAGTTACTCCTCTCGGCGCCACACCAGTCGGCTGCCTTTTGCAACAGCGGCTCGATTCCGAGTTTTTTTTCCCTTCCTCTCTCTTTTGATCACTTTTTTTTTTCACCCCACTTATATCACGGACACACAGATCATCCCAAATGTCTCCTGAGCCGGTGGACGGAGCCACTGTTTATAGCAGGATACGATATAACAGGGAAGAGCTGCTAGCATTTAACCGCCACCCGGTCCCACTGGAAAAACTCGACATACCGAGAGAACTGAGGCGAAAACGCCGCGGCTGCCGGGCTGGAGTAAGGCGGAGGACAAAAAATATAAGGTACAGACCCTCCCTTCCATCTGTTGTCATGGGAAATGTACGGTCGATACTGGGAAAGTTAGATGAGCTAGCGGCTATCTCCCGTTATGATAGCACTTACCGGGAGTGCTCTCTCCTTTTGTTTACTGAGACGTGGCTAACTGAACTAGCAGCAGATGCTAACATTGAGCTGGAGGGTTTTCACACGATACGAGCTGACCGAACACCAGAGAGTGGCAAAACTAGGGGCGGTGGAGTGATCATGTATGTTAACAACAACTGGTGCAGACCGGGACATATCACTGTTAAACAACGACACTGCAGCAAAGACATTGAGTTGCTAGCTGTTAGCATGAGGCCTACATATCTCCCGAGAGAACACTCACACGTGATCTGCATTGTTGTTTATGCAAATCCGACGGCGAACGCTGGGACAGCGCGTGACGTCATCCATTCAGTAACCAGCAGGCTGCAGACAGAACACCCAGATGCTCTTCTCCTCATCTCAGGCGATTTCAACCACGTTTCACTGTCTCCCATTCTGCCCACTTTCACCCAGTATGTCACATGCCACACTAGAGACAATAAAACACTGGATTTGTTCTACGCAAACACTAAGGAGGCGTACACCTCATCACAACTCCCCCCACTTGGGAGATCGGATCACAACTTGGTTCATCTCCGACCGGTGTACAAACCCCTAGTGCACAGACAACCTCCGGCCATGCACACTGTGGAGTTATGGTCTGAGGAGACAATGGACACTCTAAAGGACTGTTTTGAAGCCACTGCCTGGAAGCAGCTCTGCGATCCACATGGTGAGGACATCGATGGCCTCATTCACACCTTCACGGGCTACCTCAGCTTCTGTGTGGACAAATCCGTTCCCACCAAGACCATACGGCGTCACTCAAACAACAAACCCTGGATCAACCCTGAGATAAAAACACTTCTGAGAGAGAAGAAGAGGATCTTCAGGTCGGGGAACAGGGAGATGCTGAAGTCCGTACAGAGGGAGCTGAGGAGAAAGATCAGAGAAGGCAAGGACAGCTTCAGGAAGAAGATGGAGGACAAGCTGCAACAGAGCGACATCAGCGGGGTCTGGAGAAACCTCAAAACCATCTCGGGGCTCCAGAATACCTCCCCCCAGGCCACGGGGGGCAGGGAGTGGGCGAACAACCTGAATCTGTTTTTCAATAGATTTGACCAACCGCCCTCCCCCCTGTCTGCACAACAACCACTGCTGCCTCTAAGAAATCAAGTCCTGCTACCCACTCCCCACTCCACCGACACCCCCCCCACTCCCAACACACAGCCCCCCATCCTGACCCTGACCAAGACCCAGGTGAGGACGGAGCTGAGGAAGATCAAGGCGAGGAAGGCGTAAGGACCGGACGGCATCAGCGCAAAGCTCCTCAAGTCCTGTGCAGACCAGCTGTGTGGGATTGTGACGTATATCTTCAACATGAGCCTGAAACTGGGGAGGGTACCACAGCTGTGGAAAACATCTTGTGTGGTACCTGTACCAAAAACTTCCCACCCCAAAGACCTGAACAGCTTCAGACCGGTGGCCTTGACGTCCCACTTGATGAAGACCCTGGAGAGACTGCTCCTTGCTCATCTCCGCCCCCTGGTGGAACCAGCGATGGATCCACTCCAGTTCGCCTACCAGCATGGCATTGGGGTGGAGGATGCGGTGATCTTCCTCCTTCACCGTTCTCTGTCCCACCTGGAGAAGCCCGGGAATATGGTGAGGATCATGTTCTTTGACTTCTCCAGTGCTTTCAACACCATCCAACCGATGATCCTGAAGGACAAGCTGCTGCGCGCAGGGGTGGACCAGCACCTGTCATCATGGATCCTGGACTACCTCACGAACCGGCCTCAGTTTGTGAGAACCCGGGACTGTGTTTCCGACACGATCATCAGTAGCACGGGGGCCCCCCAGGGAACGGTGCTGGCTCCCTTCTTGTTCACTCTTTATACTGCGGACTTCTCACACAACACAACACATTGCCATCTACAGAAGTTCTCTGATGACTCTGCGATCGTTGGTCTCATCTCCAGCGGAGATGAAGCTGAGTACAGAGGGCTTATCCAGGACTTTGTGGACTGGTGCCATCGGAACTGCCTCCAGATCAACGCGAGGAAAACTAAGGAGCTGGTGGTGGACTGCCGCAGGCATGGGCAGCCCCTCACAGCACCAGTAAATATACAGGGAACAGACATCGAGATGGTGACATCCTACAAGTACCTGGGTATTCATCTGAACAATAAACTAGACTGGTCACACAATACTGACGCACTCTACAAGAAGGGACAGCGCAGGCTGTTCCTGCTGAGGAGACTCAGGTCTTTTGGTGTACAAGGGGCGCTGCTGAAGTCATTCTATGACACGGTGGTGGCATCAGCCATCACTTTTGGAGTGGTCTGCTGGGGCAGTGGCATTACTGCAGCCGATAGGAAGAGACTGAACAAACTGATTAAGAAAGCTAGCTCTGTCCTGGGGCAACGCCTTGATCCGATGGAGGAGATAGGAGAGAGAAGGACGGTGGCTAAACTGTCATCTCTGCTGGAGTCCGAGTTCCACCCTATGCAGGACATACTGGATGCACTGAGGAGCTCATTTAGCAGCAGACTACATCATCCCAGGTGCACAACCGAGAGGTTTCGTAGGTCCTTCCTACCAACGGCTGTCAGACTGTACAACCTAAGCAGGGCTGCTCGCAGAGATAGCAAAAAGACGTAACAAACTAATAGTTTTTTTTGAATGCAAAAGATGCAATAGACTTACACAATGGTCCTCTCCGGCATACAACTAGGAACATACCGGTCGCTATGGAGGGTGAGAATATGTATGGGCACATAATCATACCATGTAGGATAACTAAATAGACGGTTATGCTGTTTCATCCCACCTAGCAACAATGCTCTGCACTGTGTGTGTTTATATATTTACATATTTATTCCATCTAGCTACAATGCTCTGCACTGGGTGTGTTTATATTTATATATCTATATATTTATTCCATCTAGCTACAATGCTCCGCACTGTGTTTTTATATATCTACATATTATTCCATCTAGCTACATTGCTCCGCACTGTGTGTGTTTATATACTTGCATATTTATTCCACCTAGCTGCAATGCTCCATACTGTGGGTGTTTATATATTTACATATTTATTCCATCTAGCTACAATGCTCTGCACTGTGTGTTCATATATTCATATATTTATTCCATCCAGCTACAATGCTCTGCACTGTGTGTCTGTGTGTGTGTGTGTGTGTATATATATATATTTTATAGTAATATGTACATATGTATATTAGCTGCTCTTGCTTGCTTGTTTTTTCTTGCCTTCTGATTGTTGCTCTGAGTGTTGCTATCCCTGTGCTGTTGCAATCCTGGAATTTCCCCTTTGTGGGACTAATAAAGGCTTATCTTATCTTATCTTATCTTACAGGAAAGTATCCAAAGGAAGAGGTTAGCAAAGAAAATGTGGGATTGTTATGGAGATGAAGAAAGTAGACAAGACTAGTTGGAATCTAGGCACGTGGCAAAGAGAGAGGTGGCATAAGAAAAGGAAAGGCATATGGTGAGTTGTATGAGAGGCTGGACAATAAGGAAGGAGAAAATGACTTGTACTGATTGGCTAGACAGAGAGATTGAGCTGGAAAAGATGTACAGCAGGTTAGGCTGATTTTAAGGACAGAAATGTTAATGTCCAAACAAATGACGAGAGAATGACAGACAGAGAGAGGAGGATGGATGAAGGAAAGATGGTAAACAAGAAAATTCCAAGGATTAGCAAGGCAGAAGTGAGAGCAGGTTTGAAGAGGATGAAGAATGGAAAGGTGGTTGGTCCAGATGACATACCTGTGGAGGTACGGAGATGTTAAGGAGAGATAGCAGTGGATTTTTTTAACTGGATTGTTTAACACAATCTTGGAGCATGAGAGGTTGCCTGGGGAGTGGAGAAGAAGTGTTTTTGTACCAATTTTAAAGAACAAAGGTGATGCTCAGAGCTGTAGTAACTACAGAGGCATAAAAGTTGATCAGCCACTCTATGAATATATGGTAAAGAGTTATTGAAGCCAGGTTAAGAGGAGAGGTGACAATCAGCGAGCAGCAGTATGGTTTCATGCCAAGAAAGAGTACTACAGATGCACTCTACAGATGTATCTGTCACTCGTGCTGTACGAGTGACAGATGGATTCAAGGTGAGGGTGGGGTTACATCAGGGATCGGCTCTGAGCCCCTTCTTGTTTGCCACGGTGATGGACAGGCTGACAGAAGAGGTCAGGCATGGGTCTCCGTACACCTTGATGTTTATAGATGACATTGTGAGCTGTAGTGAGAGTAGGGAGCAGGTGGAAGAGAACCTGGAAAGGTGGAGGTATGCTCTGGAGAGAAAGGGAATGAAAGTCAGTAGAAGCAAAACAGAAGCTATGAGTGTTACTAAGATGGAGGCAGGTGTAATGGTGAAGATGGAAGGAGTAGAGGTAGTGAAAGTAGAAGAGTTTAAATACCTGGGGCCAGCCATCCAAAGCAATGGAAAATGCACAAGATAGGTGATGAAGAGAGAGCACGCAGGGGGTAGTGGGTGGAGACGAGTGTCAGGAGTGATTTGTGACAAAAAGGTAGCAGCTAGAATTAAAGGGAAGATTTACAAGACGGTAGTTTAGTTTGTTGGTTTATTTGTCAGTTACAATGTACAGAAAATAAACAAAACAAAACAAAACAAAACAAAACAAAACATTAAAGACAGTATAAAGATAATCTGTTCCAGATTATAGCATTCTCACTAATTTCCATCTGTAGTCCCTGGGGCAGGCAGGAAGATATTAAAAGAAAAAACAACACACAGTAGTGAGACCTGCTCTGATATATGGTTTGGAGATGGTGGCACCGACAAAAAGACAAGAGGTGGAGCTGGAGGTGGCAGAGTTAAAGATGCTAAGATTTTCATTGGGAGTGACTAGGAGGAACAGGATTTGAAATGAGTATATCAGATGGAAAACTCAGGTTGTGTGGTTTGGAGACAAAGTAAGAGAGGCAAGGCTGAAATGGTTTGGACATGTGCAGAGGAAGGATAGTGGATATATTTGACGAAGGATGTTGAAGATGGAGCTGCCAGGCAGGAGGAAAAGAGGAAGACCACAGAGAAGATTGATGGATGTAGTGAAGGAGGAGAGGGTTGGTGCTACAGAGGAAGATGAAGGGATCGGGTAAGATGGAGGCAGATGATCGCTGTGGTGACCCCTAAAGGGAGCAGCTGAAAGAAGAAGAAGAAGCTAAACCATTGAAACACATCTGTAGCTTATCATTCCAAACTGGTACATTTCCAAGTAAAATGAAAATAGCTAAAGTTATACCTCTATACAAAACTGGAAACAAACTCCACTTCACAAACTACAGGCCTGTTTCTCTTCTTCTCAAATTCTCAAAAATACTAGAAAAACTCTTTAATGACAGATTAGACAAGTTTGTAACTAAATACAAATTATTTACAGACAGCCAGTATGGATTTAGAACCAGCCACTTAAAGCATCATCTCACTTTGGCTCAGCAATAATTATTCTTCTGCTTAAAGACATTTTGTTTCACCCAGGAGAAGGACAGCCAAGAACTGCTCTTTTACCCCAACTCACAGTTGAACTTCCATTCTTTTGCTAAAACCAGTCTAAAGAACTCAACCCATTTCCTCCTGCACCTTTTTATTGCCCCCATAAACATGGAGACATGGAACAGGCCAAGGAGCCCCTCATCACCACACAGATCCACAGCTCAGTTAATTTCCTTAAACTCTGGGACATGCTGGATTTAACCAGTGAACTTTAAAGTACATTATTACAAACTCAATTCTAAACCTTCTCTTCTTTTCCAGGACCAGGAAAAGCAAATAGACTCTGATGTTTTAATGTGGAAAATCAATAATGTGTGAAATGCATTTATCTGTGATTTTATATATACAGTATGCATGTTAAAAATGTTTAAATGAATGTTTACTCCTGCATGTTAATTTAGAAGCACTGCTTATAAGTTACATTAATCACTAAGGTTATCTTAGAGAATATACATAAGTGTATAAAGGAATATTCCAGTATTAAAATGTGTATCAGGTTTGCTCAAAGCGCCACTCAAATAATGTGACTGTCAGCAGCCAATCTCTACACGACAACAACTCTTTCTCAAAAGCTCCAAACAATAGACTGTTTGTTTATTGGACTAAAAGTTCATAAAGCCCGCCCACGAAGGAAGCTTATTGGCTGGAGTTCCTGTCAATCACGGAGCCCCGCAAAAATTCTTCACAGATAAAAGGCCAGAGACTCTCTTGTCGGCAGCCTTTCAGATACCAGATCTCTTTTGCCGCTGCTCTTTTGCTCCGCTCTTTGGCCACTCATTTCCTTTCCTTTCTCTTTGACACTTCTTCGTCCATGGTCCACACAGCAAGAAAGAACTTTGGGAAGAACAATGGACGGTCCTAACAAAGACTTCTACCACGTGTTGCTTCTCCGGTCACAGAGCAGATAACTCGTAATTTGGTGTTTTATAACTTTGTATTTTAATGTTGTTGTTTTTTTCTTTTTCTTTTAAATGTCTAGGAATTCCTATTTCTTCAAGCTCAATTCTTAATCGGAGTTAAACTCCAATTTTTATTTATCACTTTTTCTTTGTTAAACTTTCTGTAAAACCACCGTTTGTTTTAATTTTAATGTAAGCTTCAATCTTGACTTTATTTTTATAATATTTTTCTTGACCAATCACACACCAGAAGTTATTATTTTTATCTAAAGTCTGAAACTCTTTAATTTGAGATCGGATTAGATATCTTTAATTAATTATTATCGAAGGCCTCTGAGAAGACGCAGCCCTCCACATCACGTGCAGCTGAATAATCAGCGTGCTTCTGCAGGATTTCAACCATTGAGATGAAACATGCAATCTCACCCATCCCTCTGTCTCTCCATCTCATCCATCATCAAGAGAATATTTGCTGGACAAATATTCTGGGTTTTGGCCCTGAACAACAGATCAAAACTTCATGAGGACGACGAAAGGACGTTGACCAGATCAACGGGGAATAATCAAAGAAGAATCACGTGAGCTGCAAACTTTAATTCATCTGCTGAATTAATCGTCTGAGGTTCGGTAATAATTTGATATCTAATCAGATGCAAATTAAGAATCCATTAACGTAACCCCTCTTTTCATTAAAAATCCATTTTTATTTTCTTAAGATTAATCCAGAACTTTTCATATAATTAGTAAACTTTCTCCATAAATTTACGTTGTTTCCATAATCTGTTAACTCAAACGGATAGAAATTCGTTTCTCAGTTAACCCTGGTTCCGAAAATATTGACATTGTTAATCTATCATTTACAAGATTGATTTTATGATTAATGAAATTACTGCAATATCTGTTAATCATTTCATTTAATAAATATGTTAAAATGAGAGAAGTTCTTGAGAATTTATTTCATTCTGAGTCTGTTTCAAGCCCCGGTATCAAATTCATGGAAAACTTTTGATACTGATTATTAATTAATTTATTGAGTGATTAAACAGGTATAAAGTGAAATTAAAAAATAAATTGCTTCTTAGAGATAGAAACTGGTGTCCCATGAGTGTTATTAACTTTTCTGGTGTATATGAAATGAGATTTGATCTCAGATTCCAATACATCAATATAAATTAAATAATATTTTACCCAATCATAATTATTAAATTTCATAATTTTCTACATTATTATTGTGCCCCGTGTGAGGCCTGGCTGAACTTGACGCTCACTCAGAATGAAAAATCAAGACATACAAGCTGTGTGTGATTTTGGTCAACTTATAACGTTTTAAAACGATGAAATATCTCTTCAGGGCTGAGTCTGCAGCCAGTCTATTGTCTTTGTCTCTGTGTCACAAGGGGGAGGGGGTGAATTTGCCCGCTCCCTGATTACTGCTGTGTGTGTGTGTGTGTGTGTGTGTGTGTGTGTGTGTGTGTGTGTGTGTGTGTGTGTGTGTGTGTGTGTGTGTGACCACGAGGTGGGGGGTGAAGAGAACATTCCACCCCACCCTGTTCAGTTACTTGTTGTTTAATACACTCTTAAGAAGCGTGATTACACGCTGAATAATTAAAATAGGCCTGGGGACAAATGGCGAAGAAATCCTATTTGTTTTCCCCATTATTTCAAAAATCCCGCAGGCAAAGCAAACCCTTGGGGGAATTTAATTGAATTAACCATTGTGTAAACTAGTTGAATAAAGTTTTTTTTTTTTAGGGAGACTGAAGCTTTCCCGCCTTTGGAAAGCAAGGCGTGGTTTTATGGACTGAAGTTTGCGCTGCATCCACGTGCCTCATGCTCACAGTCGCGCGCACGACCGTCAAGCTGTGCACGAAAACTGCGTATGTGTAGATCGGCAAAGCAACGCCATCTCGAGTCCACTTAAGGAAAGTTCCCTGTAGCCGCCATTTTGAGTAGAAATCCTCGACTCCCGAGTGACGTCATTGGGTTTCCTCTTCTGGAAGTGCAGACGAAAACTGCCTCCATCTTGTGGTGAAATATAGGGACTGCAATTTTTATTTAAACTCCTAATCTTTAAAGCCGATTTATAACCAAATTAAGTCTTCAAAGTAACTTCAAAGCAATTCATATTATTCGGAATACACTAAATTTAACACTAATCCAAACTTTTATGCCAAGAACAAAAGGGAAAAGGACCTGTTGGCTTCTGAAAGTTTTTTTTTTTTTTTTCCAGAGTGAAACCCCCACTCACTGTATAGATACTTATAGCAGGGACATATATAAACACTCCTATTGTATTTAATCACTTATATAACCACATATTATAATATTTTAAGTTGAAAGCAAACATATTTACACACTTTAAAGAAAATTTGCAAACTTTGAAGCTATATTTGTATTTATTTTGCTGATTTTTAAATGCGATATGGTGCGATTCCTTTCCCACAGAAACCCAGTTTTAGCTTAAGGATTCTAATGCTGATGTTTACTCAAGAGTAACATTAAAGTAGGATTAAATCTGTGCATTTTACCAAATTTACAGACTTACTGAATATTTATAAATTTCTCCTCTTTTTCAAATTTAGGAAACGACATTAAGCAATTAACACTTAAGCAAAGCTTAAGGTGTTATTTAAACTCATTGTGTCATTTCTTGGTTCATGTTTTCTCCACAGGAAAAGAAAAACCTTTAACCAACCTGCATAATTTTAAAATTTTTCCAGGATTTAAAAGAGAAAAGCCAAAAGGTGCAATCATTGATTATGCTGTAAATAATAAATTTATAGATAACAATCAAGACAAACCACTACTAGCTTCAACCCTAAGAAATCCTTGGATACCAAACATTGAAACAATTCACTTGTTTCTAATTTGTAAATATTTTAAACATTTAATGCTTCAAATGAAAATAGGCTTTAACAAATAAAACAAAAAGAAAGCCTTAACTTTAAAAGACAGTGGAAACTTATAACCTTAAACCTTTAAAGCATTTAACCCCTTTTGTTTTTGTATTTCTTTTTGTAAATAAAATCCTCTTTCAAAGTGACATTCTGCAAAATCCCAAAGCTAGTTATTGATGACAAATTCCAATACTAGACTTTGAAAATCAAATTAAAGAAGTCAAACCAAATAACTGAAATTCCAGTTTTGTTTTGTGAAACAAATTCAACCCAATTTCAATTCAGCTTTATTTATCAACATACAGTTTCAACAAACAAATTAATTGAAGCATCTCTACATTTCTAAATAATTTGAAAATTCTATTTCCCATCTTGCAAGCCTACGAGTTGGAACAAATTCTAAAGGAACTTTCAGCTAACACTGTTGTAAAATAAAACCTCAAGGTTAAACCTTGTCTAACAAATTAAGAATAATCAACAAGTTGATTTTTTTTTTAAAAAAAAGCTAAATAACAACAACGGTTAAACATGACAAGTCAACAGACAACAGACCGATTTACCAAACTGGATGAAATTCAAGAAACATTGGAAGCATGGACTTCTGATTTTATCTCTACCTTTACAACATGGGTCAAGAAAACACAGCCTGAAGATTTGAAGCAACTCACCGAAGAACTTTTGGATGAACACACTGAAAAACCACCAGAAGGCAAGGACCTCACCAGTGTTTTAGGTAAGTTTGCGCTAACATTAGTCGCGAAATTAAAGGTAGCCGAGAACGAGCTAGCAAATCAACAAACAAAAATCCTATCTCTCCAAGAAGAGAACGAAACACTGAAAGAAAATCTGGAACAATCTCAAGAGGAGAATGACAAAACTCAAAATCAACTTGATGAAGTATTACAAGATTTGGATTGTGCAGAGTCAGAAAATAAACGGTTGATGCATGATAATGATGTGTTTCACCAAGACAACAATGAAGCTGAAGATGCCCTTCAAGACACAAAGAAGGAATTCAGAAGAGTTGAAGGTCAACTTGAAAATGTGAAGAAGGACTACAAGGAATGTCAACTGCTCCTAAAGGAAAGACATCAACACAGGGACATCCACCGCGCTCCCTCGCCCAATTCCCGTTTCGAATACGGACGACCGCGTGGACAGCGAGCGTGTGCCCCTTCAGACCGCGACCTTGACAAGATCGCATGAAATATCACCAAATTTGATCCCGGACCTACGGGTTCACCTGATGCCAAAGTCTATTTACAAGACATTGATTACTACCTGTGTAAGTATCCTGATGCTACGATTGACGATCGCATATATCTGATCAAATTAACATCTAACAGGTCAGTATCAAAATTCATAGATAGACAGCCGACAAACATCAAAGCAGACTACATGCTGCTCCGCGAACCCATCGAAAAGGAGTTCTCCGACGACTGCCTACAGGCAGGGCTAACCGCAGCCCTAACCGTGAAGCAAGGACGCTCAGAGCCAACACAGGCCTACTACCAGAGACTCCTACTTGCATATTTTGGATCTCAAAATACACCAGGGATAGAAGAGGACCACAATTTCAAGACCCTTTTCATCCAAAACCTCCATCCCACTGTAAGTCATCACCTTGGAGTTACAGCTAACCCAAAGTCAGATTCAATAAGTCAGCTGAGAGAGTTCGCACACTATGCGTTCCAAAAACAGCAACAAAGTCGCAACAAGCACGCTGAGCCAGCCACAGTGCTAGCTATTAGTGATGCATCTAACACCTTGGAGTTGGAAGGAACTCCTCGCTCTACTCCACCTCCTACACCGCGAGTACATAAACAGCTGAAGCATTTTTCCAACTGACCTCATCAAGGTCAAAACAAAACTAGGCCCTCTGGATATCACTTTGGACCACCTTTGCAAAAACTTGACTACCATCGTAGACCATATCCACGAGATAGGTCACGAGAATGCGATATGGACTACCATGATGACAGATACCGATACGAAGACACGCGTAACCGCGACAAATGGTCTCCATCTCATCACAGAAGCTCAGAAGCAGAGACCTATCACAAACCTTGGAAAGAAGAAGAAACTCCTATGCTCAGTAGAGAAGATATTGAAATTGTCAAACACCTCCTAGCAGAGATTCAAAGCAACAAAGGGAAAAAAACTGCTAACATTCTAGCTATATCAGCTATAACAACTCAAAACAAACGTTCCAAAGGAAGGAAATGCAAGAAGAAAATCCCTTATGCAAATACTGAAGGACCAAAGGACTCATCGCAGTCCAGTGCTGTTATGGCAGCCCAACCACAGGTCACAGACCACTCCTCCAACAACATTTCGCAACTCTGTGTCGAACCACTGGTTTCACAATTCCTATGCAATTTAAACGAGAGGGGGGTGGCACGGAAGTTCTACCTTCCACTGACCCTTGAAGACGTGATGTGTCAGGACGCTGTTTTAGACACCGCTGCTGACATCACTCTCATGTCACACATCCTTTTTGACAAACTACGTGTAGCCGTTAACCGCGCTAACAAACATTTGAAACTGGAACCCTGTTCATTAGCCGTGCGACCAGAATCAGAATCAGAATCAGATTTATTGCCATTGTTCATGTAGTACACAAACTAGGAGTTTGTCTTGGTGCAATGCTGCAACATTAAACATGATAAAATAAAAGAAATAAACTATACATGCAATAAAGTGTAGAATAAGAGTGAGTAATACTAGTCAGCAGTTTAAATATATTAGCGAGCAGCAGATAATGTGGAGAACCATATAGTGCAGTCGGTAATGCAGGAAGAAAACAGTGATGATTGACATGAGTCTGGTTGACCATATGCGCTCACTAAAACAACCCTGTTGGGCGTATCACTACTAAACATGTCCATTGGACCCATGACCTTGACACATCCAGTCTATGTGTCCAAACTTGACGCCATTCCATTGCTTGTTGCCAAAGACCTACTGAACCGTTTTGAGCCACTGATTGATTTCAAGAACCTCACACTATGGGCTCAAACGCAACACCCTCACCCATTTTACCCAACAAGGACAACTGAATCACAGTGCTTTGTTCTGAACACCTTGGACACCCCAAGTCTCACACAACTAGCACTGTTGGAACAACTGCAACCGAGTGAAAGTGACTGCCAAGACCAAGGTGAGTACTATCCTAAAGAAGTCAAAAGTCACCTTCAAATACAAGGTCATGCCAAGGAAGCAAATGACCTTGAAAACTCAACGGCCGAGCAGAAAACCTCAAACGGCCCCCTTGAAACCCTTGATACCCATGATTCAATGGTGGTGTCACATTTTGAAACCCACCCACCCGCCCATGAGGCCTGCATGGTCACAAGAGCCACACCAACTGGCTCTCTAGACCCTCTGAAACCTCAAGTTTTTGCGACAATAAACCCGACTTTTGAAAAACGCAAGGCGCACAGTCACTCAACCTTGCAACCAAATGATCCATAAAACCGTCAAACACCAGTCGGATAAAATGGTACATGCGCTTCCCGCGTCTAAACCCTTTGACACACCAAAATTGAGACAACTTCATGCGACACAACCTTCTCTGCAGCTATACAATGGCACTCGTGTTCCTGCTTCCGACGAACCATCATCGCCACCGCTCAGAGTCCCTCGAAACCAGAGGGGGGTAATGATTGCCAATGCCCGTAACATTCCAGATGCAGAACACAAAAGCGTCAAAATGACATACAAAGCTCCCAAGGATGTATTTCAAAAACATTTGGACCGATTCGCCAAACGACACAAAGCGTACAACAATCAAAAACTCTTGCATGACAAACTGCGAAGGGGGGACAAGGTCTTCCACCCCACATTTGTACCGCAGACACCAGAAATCATTTTACAGGAAGAGAAAATCACTCCTAAATTCCTGCCTGAGTGGAGGAATCCACACATTGTCAACAACAAACTTTGGCCACTCAAGAGCCAAACCCAGGACCCCATTTTCAAATGGGCTCATCAAAATCAGAGTAACCTTTACCAAAACTCCATGGGACTTGTCGGGTACAACACTGTCAAAGTAAGTCCATAAATAAGATTAAAATCAAACCTACATCTGAGAAATAACTGTAGCTAACTACTAGCCTCAGGTACACTCAGTCAAATTTCTCCAAACAATTGGTTAACTGCATCAAAACTTCCAAAAGGGAAAGGGTTTATTAAAACCAAATTAGCCCTTAAACTAATTTCAAAGACCTCTGTAAAATCTAATAAACTTCAATCAACTTACTATTATCAAATAGTAAACACAAAACATTCAACACCATTAGCTTGAGCTAATAACCTTAAAACTCCCATCAAAGGTGAAAAACAATCTACGATTTAGAGTTCAATCTCTAAAAGAAATCATTCCATCTCTGAGAGGAATTTTCATTAGCCAACCAGGTATCTAAAGAAAGATCAACAAGAAGATTAAGATCCAAAATCTCACTTTTATGTTTGCCAAGATGATGGCCCTCCTGTTTATCAGTTTAGCCATCTGCCTAGCAATCACACCCACTGTTACCCAGTCACAATTGGGCCAAGCCAAAACAAAAGGTCAACGATCCTCAGGTGGATTCTCAATAACAGCCTCATTGTTAGAGCCTCTTGTTACCCTTAGCACGCCCACTGATAACTCGGTCAACACCGCTAAACCGAAACGCCAGGTTGTCGAGCCACAAACAGTTACCAAAATCTTACAAGACACTGTGTTGGTTTTGAATGCTTGCTCCGAAGCTTCAGTCAAACGCAACAAGGTCTTAAACTCTTTGCTCTTTGTGTTGGAGGTTGACTATGCTCACACACAGCCAATGTCTATGTTACTCTCAGAAGTAGTTAGAAACATTAGCTTTTCAGTTAATGCTTTGGCAATGATTATACTCTCACATCATCTTATCCTTTTTGCAGTAAATCCAAATTTACTTCTCATTGCCATTCAAAGAATGATAACGACATCCCATGTCCACTCAGTTTTTCTGAACAAAAGCCTCAAACACCCTATGATTTGGACATCTGTGGAACCATGGTTTAGTCTAACTAACCAAATTCAATTTGAACCTCCCTGAGTCACCTCAAATTGATTAGTCTGAACCTCTACCTCAAATATGAAAGAATTTTATTTTTGCTTTTGACTAAGATTTTTGGATACGTGCATGCGTATATACAAATATATATCCTTTACACTCTATTTAGATTTTATGCACATTTAAACTGTTTTTGAAATTTTGAATAGACATTTTTAAGCAAACCCAAAACATTTATATCAAGTATGTCAAAACCCACATACTTCTAGTTCACTCTTTTGTACCCAGAATTTTTAAGTCTTTACAGGTGTATACAGAATTTTATTAAATCCTAGACAATTTTACAATGTTTATATTGATATCTAATCAGATGCAAATTAAGAATCCATTAACATAACCCCTCTTTTCATTAAAATTCCATTTTTATTTTCTTAAGATTAATCCAGAACTTTTCATATAATTAGTAAACTTTCTCCATAAATTTACGTTGTTTCCATAATCTGTTAACTCAAACGGATAGAAATTCGTTTCTCAGTTAACCCTGGTTCCGAAAATATTGATATTGTTAATCTATCATTTACAAGATTGATTTTATGATTAATGAAATTACTGCAATATCTGTTAATCATTTCGTTTAATAAATATGTGAAAATGAGAGAAATTGTTAATAATTTATTTCATTCTGAGTCTGTTTCAAGCCCCGGTATCAAATTCACGGGCAGTGGCTTGACTCTGTTTGGAGCTTTGCTCAGAGCTGGTCTAGAATGGAGTAGTGAGGCACCTCCTTCCCTCCACTAGCCTTGGGTGCACACCTTGGGCAAGTGCTAGTACACCCGCAGCCTCCCTTGCCAGGGTCACGGCACGGTAGTTGGGCTGCACGGTGGCGCAATTCAATTCAATTCAATTCAATTCAACTTTATTTATATAGCGCCATTTCACAACAACAGTCATCTCATAGCACTATCAACTGTAGGGAAGACCCCCACAGTTGCAGAAAGACCCCAGCAATCAGGCGATCCCCTGTGAGCAAGCACTTGGCGACGGTGGAGAGGAAAAACTCCCTTTTAACAGGAAGAGACCTCCAGCAGAACCAGGCTCAGGGAGGGGCAGTCATCTGCTGCGACTGGCTGGGGGGTGAGGGGACAGAGAAGAAGAAAAGAACAGACATGTAGAGAGCAAACAGCACGATGGGGACTCAATCTATGGGAGAGAACAAACAAATGTTAATGACCAGCAAAAAAAAAAAAAATATTTCATAGAGAGTGAGGAAAGGAGTGAGGCCCAGTGCATTACTGGAGGTCCCCTGGCTGACTAAACCTATTAGCAGCATAACTAAGGGAGGGTTCAGAAACACATGATCCCTCCCTAATTGTAGGCTATATCAAAAAGGTAGGTTTTAGCCCTATTCTTAAAAACAGAGATCGAGTCTGACTCCCGAATCCAGATTGGCAGCTGATTCCACAGGAGAGGAGCTTGATAACTGAAGGCTCTGCCTCCCATTGTACTTTTGGAGATTCTAGGTATTACAAGTAAACCTGCATTTTGGGAGCGTAGTGCTCTGTTAGGATGATACGGTAGTATCAGATCTTTTAAATAAAAAGGAGCCTGATTGTTTAGAGCTTTGTAAGTAAGAAGAAGGATTTTAAACTTAATTCTAAACTCTATGGGAAGCCAATGAAGGGAGGCCAGAACCGGAGAGATATGATCTCTCTTTCTAGTACCTGTTAAAACTCTTGCTGCAGCATTTTGGATCAGCTGAAGACTTTTTAAAGATGTTTTAGGACAGCCTGATAATAAAGAATTACAATAATCTAATCTCGAGCTAACAAAAGCGTGGATCAGCTTCTCAGCATCACTCTGAGACAAGATGCTCCTAATCTTGGCAATATTACGCAAATGATAGAAGGCAGTCTTAGAAACAAATTTAATATGTGAATTGAAGGACAAATCCTGATCAAAAATAACTCCAAGGTTCCTCACAGAGCTATTAAGAGAAAGAGTAACTGCATCCAAACTGAAAGTTTGATTTGGAAAGGAATTTCTAAGGTTTTTTGGACCAACAAGAATGACTTCAGTCTTATCTGAATTTAATAGCAGGAAATTACACGTCATCCAAGCTTTGATTTCCTTAAGACAGGCTTCTAACTTGGCTAATTGATTAGTATCATCTGGCTTCATTGACAGGTATAATTGTGTGTCATCTGCATAACAGTGAAAATGTATACAGTGCTTTCTAATAATGTTGCCTAACGGAAGCATATATAAACTAAAAAGAGTAGGGCCAAGCACAGATCCCTGTGGAACTCCATGACTAAGCTTTGAGCTGAGAGAAAACTCATCATTTACATGAACAAACTGGAACCTATCAGATAAATAAGATCTAAACCACTGCAACGAAGTTCCATTAAGTCCAACATAGTGTTCTAATCTATCAAGTAGAATATTATGATCAATAGTATCAAAAGCTGCACTAAGATCTAAAAGGACAAGTACAGAAACTAGTCCATTATCAGATGCAATGAGGAGGTCGTTAGTGACCTTCGCTAAGGCTGTTTCAGTACTATGATGGATTCTAAACCCAGATTGAAACTCCTCAAGTAAACCATTTCCCTGCAGGTGGTCAAATAATTGCGTAGCAACAACTCTTTCTAAGATTTTTGAAATGAAAGGGAGATTAGAGATTGGTCTATAGTTAGCTAAAGCTCCTGGATCTAGCGTTGGCTTTTTGAGTAAGGGTTTAATTACAGCCGTTTTAAAAGCCTGTGGTACATGGCCTAAAGTTAATGAAGAATTGATTATATGAAGAATAAAGCTACCAATAAGTGGGAAGACTTCTTTAAATAACCTGGTAGGAATAGGGTCTAAAAGACAAGTTGAAGGTTTGGATGAGGAAACTATTTTGTCTAACTCACAAAGGTCGATTGGAGTAAACTCATCAAGACAGACATCAATAGAAGGAGTTGTAGTAGTTACAGTATTTAAGTTAACTGTGGGAAGAATCTGATTGATTTTATCTCTGATGGATGAAATTTTATTATTGAAAAAGTTCATAAAGTTCTGACTAGTAAGCTCTAAGGGGATGCTAGGATTGACAGAGTCCTGACTCTTTGTCAACCTGGCTACAGTACTGAAAAGAAACCTGGGATTATTCTTGTTCTCTTCTATTAATGCAGAGTAATAACTCGTTCTAGCTTTTCTAAGAGATTTTTTATAAATTAAAAGATGATTTCTCCAAGCTAAATAGATTTCATCTAAATTAGTAGAGCGCCATTTTCTTTCTAATTGACGAGTCTTCTGTTTTAAGCTACGAGTTTCTGTGTTGAACCAAGGAGTTAAAAATCTCTGATTAGACTTTTTCTTTTTTAAGGGGGCCACCAAGTCTAGAGCCTGATGCAGAGAAGCTGAAACACTATCCACCATGTTATCAATTACAGAAGGAGCAAGCTGTCTATAGCTTATTTCCGTTGTGTTGACACATGGCATAGAGGAAACAATCTGCATAAATTTGGAAACAGCATCATCTGAGAGGCATCTACTGTGATAATATTTTTCTTTAGGAGCCAAATAGTCAGAAATAGTAAAATCAAAGGTTAACAGACAATGGTCTGACAGTACAGGGTTATGAGGAGACACTACAAGATTTTCTATTTCTATGCCATATGTCAGAACAAGGTCCAATGTATGGTGGAGGTAATGAGTAGAATTTCCTACTTTCTGAGAAAACCCAATCGAGTCTAATATTGAATTAAAAGCCACATTAAGGCAGTCACTATCTACATCCACATGTATATTAAAGTCCCCTACTATAATTATTCTATCAGATTTCAGCACTAAATCAGCTAAGAAATCAGCAAATTCGGATAAAAATTCTGAATAAGTTGATGGGGGACGATAAACTATGGCAAATAAAATTGGGTTTAACCTGGAATTGCTAAAGTGCCCAACACTGAGGACCAGGCCCTCAAAGGAATTATAACATGTTTTTTGCTTTACATTAACTAGTAATTTGGAATGGTAAATTGATGCTACTCCTCCTCCACGACCAGAACTTCTGGGATTTTGACAGTTTAAATAACCAGAGGGAGTTGATTCATTTAAACCAACATAATCCTCTTGCCCTAACCAAGTCTCTGTAAGGGAAATTAAATCAATCTGATGATCAATTAACAGATCATGGACTAACAGAGACTTGGGAGTTAGAGACCTAATATTTAACAAACCACATTTAATTTTTAAATTATGAGGAGGAACAGAGGCCAAATCATTCAATTTAGAGGCTTTATGTTTAATTTGAGTTTTACCAATATTTTGCTTTATCACTTTGGGATGCTTATACATTATATTTTTATTTACTTTGGAGGGAGCAGACAACGATTCTCTGATGGGGAAGACAGGGGCTAAGCTGAGGGGTGGCGGATGAAGAGGAGCTGCAGAGAGGCGTGTAAGACTGCGACTCTGCTTCCTGATCCCAACTCTGAGTAGCCATGGTTTTGGAAATTTGGATAAAAAAGATGCCAGATTGTTAGATAAATGAGAAGCACCATCCAAAGTGGGATGAATGCTGTCTCGTCTCATAAGACCAGGTTTTCCCCAAAAAGAGCTCCAATTGTCAATCTGCGCAGTGGTTAGCACTGCGGCAGCACAGTTTACCCTTGGCCGGGGGATTGTGGGGATCGTGGGATCGTGGGTTCGATCCCAGCCCCCGGCCAACAGTGATCTGTGTGGAGTTTGCATGTTCTCCCCGTGTCTGCGTGGGTTTACTCCGGGATTTCTCCGGTTTCCTCCCACATGCCAAAAACATGCATGTTAGGTTAATTGGCTGTTCTAAATTGTCCCTAGATATCTGTTTCCTATAGGCCCTTAGAATAGAGGGTTAGTATTAATGAAAGCGCTTTGAGTGGTCTTTGTGACTAGAAAAGCGCTATGTAAGTGCAGGTTAGTTAGTTAGTTAGTTAGTAGTTATGTCATCAACTCGATGGCATCTCTGTCACTACATCATTGGCGCTTCTGAATGTCAACTCGGCTTCAGCTGCGGCAGGCGTCTCTGACTGTCTACTCGGTTTCAGTTACGGCAAAATGCAACGAGCTTCTCTGCGACTATCTCAGCTTTGCTGTGTTGTTGACCAACAGAGCACCTCGCCAAGGGACACTGCCTATGCGCCAAGCAGTGTCGTCCTCACCATAGGTGCAGCCCCACAGTTTTCAATGGAAGTACAGTTAAGGAGAGAAGATATGGCTACTGCATATGGGGGAACCGATGCGCCACTCAAAACGGAAGTGGCAATAAGTGGATGAAGTCCGTATACTGCTACCGCGTCCGGGGTGACCGACGAACAACACCATTGACCTTCTGTTTCGAACTCATGCAAACAGTGCCTCAATCTCAGTGCTTGGAATGTCCGTACGACCAACGACAGTGAGTCTTCAATCAGACCTGAAAGAGCAACAGCCCTTATCTGTCGTGAGCTAGAAAAAGCATCCATTGACATCTGTGCCCTAAGCGAAGTTCGGCGACCTGGCACCGGAAACGTAGTTGAGAGGAGTCACACAATCTTCTGGAGTGGAGGAGAAGAGAGAACAGCTGGCGTTGGCTTTGCTATTTCCAACAGGCTAGCTGCTCAAGGTATCACCCCTACACCAATTAGCGACAGGCTCATGTCAATGTGCATACAGCTAAAGGGAGGAAACAATCTAACTCTCATTAGTGTATATGGGCCGACCATGCAAAGATCTCAGGAAGAAAAAGAAGTTCTATGAAAAGCTTAGCAGCTGCACATCTGCCGCCGAGATGGACATCATCATCATCCTGGGCGACTTTAATGCTCGAGTGGGCAAGGACTGGAAATCCTGGCCGAATGTAATTGGAAAACATGGCGTTGGTAAAATGAACTCCAACGGGCTTATGCTCTTAGAATTCTGCACCAGATTCCAGCTCAGTGTCATGGGTACTATGTTCCAACAGAAAAACACCTTAAAGAACACATGGCAACACCTACGTTCAAAGCACTTGCACCAAATCGACCATGTGCTATCCAATAAGGCCGCAAAACCATATATTACAGTGACACGAGTCAATCAAGCAGCAAACTGCTTCACCGATCATAAGCTCCTGATATCTAAGTGCCTGTTCTTTATTAAAAACAAGAAGAGTGGTACAGGGCCTCCCAAGAAGCTAGACACACATTTGGATGATGATAAAAAAGCATAACTGGAGCTCTTCCTAGACGAAAAGTTGTCTTCCTGTAAGGCCGACTTTGATGAACTTAGACTTTTTCTCCAGAATGCTGCCACACATGTCTTCGGCAAAAAGAAACGAGTCCAGAATGACTGGTTTGATGATCAGGACCAAGAAATTCAAAAGCTGCTTCAAGACAAGAACTTGGACAGGCATGTTCTAAGAAGGCGGATCAGAGAGCTAAAGAATGACTGGTTTCGTCGCAGAGCTGAGGAGGCAGAGCGGCACTCTCAGGAGAAGAACCACAGAGAGTTTTATGCTACCCTCAATGCCGTCTATGGCCCTAGATCCAGAAGCACCCACCCTGTGAAGTCCAAAGATGGTGAGCTCCTGACTGTTCCTGACAAGATAAAGGACAGATGGGTTGAGCACTTCAGCGACTTATTAAACCAACCAACGGATGTTGACTTGAGCATCGTCGATGACATAGACCAGCTTCCAGTTATCGAATCAATAAGCCTCCCAATTGAAGACCAAGAACTTGACCAAGCCCGTAGAAACACCCCATTAGGAAAGAGCCCAGGTCCAGACGGTATTCTACCTGAAGTACTTGCGCATGGAGGACGTCGCTTAAGAGCTTTCCTACTTGTCCTATTCAACATCTGCTGGACTACCGAGATTATCCCAACCGATTGGATAGACGCCATCATCACAATTCTGTTCAAAAAAGGTGACAGAAGCCTCTGTGGCAATTACAGAGCAATCTCAGTGCTCAGTGCTGTCGGTAAAGTCTTCGCAGGCGTTATCTTGCAGATGCTTCACCTGTTAGCAGAATATATCTACCCCCAGTTGCAGTCAGGGTATCGAAATGATAGAAGTACAATAGATGGGATTTTCACCCTTCGCCAGCTGATGGAAAAAACAAGAGAGCAGCGCAGATGTTTGTACATAGCTTTCGTGGATTTTGTGAAGGCGTTTGACATGGTCAATCGCGAGCTCCTCTTCATCATCCTTGGCAAACATGGCTGTCCTCCAAAGTTTATATGAATCATCAAGAGACTATACACGGACGTGCACGCCCGACTTGCTATCAATGGTGAACTCACCCAATCCCTTGAATACAACAGCGGGGTCAAGCAGGGGTGTAAACTAGCTCCAACACTCTTTGTCATGTACGCAGCAGTCCTACTTTGGCTCACTTTCAAAGAAATTAAGCACACCTGCAGCGTACATATCAGACTGCGTTACGATGGAGATCTTTTTGACCTCCGCAGATTAAAAACGAAATCCAGAGTCCTCACAGATTATATTAGAGAAGCTCAATATGCTGACAATATCGCGATCTTCAGTGATACACCAGAGGGCCTGCAGACGTAATTATCCTCCTACAATGACGTCGCTAAGAGAATGGGTCTCTGCATCAACACAGTCAAAACGGAGACCATGTGTATTGGCAATACAGCTGAGTTCTTTATTGACAACATCAAATTGGCCAACGTTACTTGCTTCAAGCATCTCGGCAGTTATGTCAGCAGTGACTGCTCTATGAAGGAGGAACTTGCATCTCGCATTCAAGCAGCATTGTGTGCTTTTGGCCGTCTGCGCAAGAGGGTGTTTGATTCGCATGACCTCACAGTCTCTACCAAAGTCGCAGTTTACAGTCAGTGCCTTATGCCCCTCCTGATGTATGGCAGCGAAACCTGGACCCTATACCAGCACGAAGTCAGGCAGCTTCGCATAATCCAACAGCATCACCTTTGCCTGATACTAAACATCAAGTGGGACGATTTCATCAGCAATGAGGAGGTGCTGCGGCGAGCACACATCGAAGACATCGAGATCAAGCTTGTAATGAGTCGCCTGCGCTGGTTAGGTCATGTCTGTCAAATGAATGATGATAGGCCGGTGAAGGAACTCCTGTATTGTGAGCTGGCTCATGGTTCTCGCAAAGTAGGTCGACCCAAACTCCGTTTTAAGGACACATGCAAAAATGCATTGAAGTGTGCCGATGTTTTAGATCAGTGGCAATTGGTAGTACATGATAGAGCGGAATGGAAGAACCTCTACCTCTACCATCGTCCCTGTCCCCAAGAAGCCACGGATCACTGGACTTAATGACTACAGACCTGTAGCGCTCACCTCTGTAGTCATGAAGTCCTTTGAGCGCCTGGTCCTGCCCCACCTAAAAACCATCACCACTCCCCTCCTGGACCCGCTGCAGTTCGCCTACAGAGCCAACAGGTCTGTGGACGACGCAGTCAACCTGGCCCTCCACTCCATCCTGCAGCACCTGGACTCCCCGGGAACCTACGTCAGGATCCTGTTTGTGGACTTCAGCTCTGCATTCAATACCATCCGCCCCGCTCTGCTCCAGGACAAGCTGTCCCTGCTCAACGTGCCTGACTCCCTCTGCAGGTGGATCACCGACTTCCTGACAGACCGGAGGCAGCATGTGCAGCTGGGAAAGACTGTCTCAGACTCTGTTAGCATCAGCACCGGATCACCCCAGGGCTGTGTACTTTCCCCCCTGCTCTTCTCCCTGTACACCAACTCCTGCACCTCCAGCCACCAGTCTGTCAAGCTGATCAAGTATGCGGACGACACCACCCTTATCGGGCTCATCTCCAATGGCGACGAGTCCGTCTACAGGAGAGAGGTGGTCCAGCTGGCATCCTGGTGCAGCCACAACAACCTGCAGCTGAACGCTCTGAAGACAGTGGAGATGATCGTGGACTTCAGAAAAGTCACAGCCCCTCTGCCCCCCCTTACCCTCACAGACTCTCCCATCACCACTGCAGATTCTCTCCTCTTCCTGGGCTCCACCATCACCCGGGACCTCAAGTGGGAGCCGACCATCAGCTCCCTCATCAAAAAGGCCCAGCAGAGGATGTTCTTCCTGCGGCAGCTGAGGAAGCTCAAGCTACCCACCAAGATGTTGGTGCAGTTCTGCACGGCCATCATCGAGTCCATCCTCACCACCTCCATCACCGTGTGCTACGCAGGAGCCACCGCCAGGGACAGACTAAGACTGCAGCGCATTGTGCGCGCTGCTGAGAAGGTGATCGGCTGCAAGCTCCCATCCCTCCAGGACCTGTACATCTCCAGGACCCGGAGGCGTGCAGGTCGGATCATAGCCGACCCTTCACACCCTGGACACGCACTGTTTGCCCCCCTCCCCTCAGGCAGAAGACTTCGGTCCATTCAGACTAAAACCTCCCGCTACATGAACAGCTTCTTCCCCTCTGCCATTAGACTGCTGAACACTAAGTGACTTATTAGACTCTCGTGCACTACGTACAGCAGCTCAACCGGACTCATGACAATTATCACTATTTTCTTTTGCACCACCGACTGCACTATGTGGAACTCCACAATATCTGCTGCTTGTTAATATATTTAAAAATTGCATAGATTAGTATTACTTATTCATATTCTACCTTTTATTGCATGCATAGTTTTTTATTTTTATCTTTAGTGCTACTCCATGTTTAATGTTGCAGCATTGCACCGAGACAAATTCCTAGTTTGTGTACTACATGAACAATGGCAATACACCTCATTCTGATTCTGATTCTGATTCTGATTCTGATTCTCATGAGGAAAGTTTGCAGGGTGCATAATACAAAGAGAGTGATAGCTCACGAGAAAAGACGGGCTCGACGCCGAGCGGAGAGAAGTAAGGAAGGAACTGTGGATATACCTGTTTCGGGTGAAAGGTGATAATATCAAATTCACGGAAAACTTTTGAGACTGATAATTAATTAATTTATTGAGTGATTAAGCAGGCATAAAGTGAAATTAAAAATTAAATTGCTTCTTCGAGATAGAAACTTGTGTCCCACGAGTGTTATTAACTTTTCTGGTGTATATGAAACAAGATTTGATCTCAGATTCCAATACATCAATATAAATTAAATAATTTTATACCTGATCATAATTATTAAATTTCATATTTTTCTACACACTTTACATTATCAGTTTTAATGGATGTTATAGATGAACTCACCATTTCTATGTACAGAAAGAAATTAACAGTGGGAGTTTTCACTGATTAAAAAAAATTACACATTAAATAATGAAATATTACTTAATAAATTGGAACAGTATGGACTCAGGGGGGTAGTATTTAACTGAGTCAGAAACTTTTTATAAAATAGGCAACAATTTGTGATGATGGGACACATTAAATCTGAGAATTTTGACTTTGTTTGTTGTGTCTCCCAGGGGTCAGTGTTGGGACCTAAACGTTTAATTTTATATATCAATGATATTCGTAATGTTTCTGAACTTTTGAAGATTGTGATGTTTGCAGATGATGCAACTGTTCTGGGTGCTGGTGAAGATCTACAGCAACTTTTAAATATCATCAGCACCGAACTGAGTACAAGAATGGTTTAACAAAAATAAATTATCATTAAATTTGAGCAAAACAAAGTTCATGTTATTTGGAAATGGTGTGGCAAATATTCAAGCAAAAATAAAAATAGATAAGATAAGATAAGATAAGCCTTTATTAGTCCCACAATGGGGAAATTCCAGGATTGCAACAGCACAGGGATAGCAACACTCAGAGCAATAATCAGAGGGCAAGGAAAAAAAAAAAAAGCAAGAGCAGCTAATATACATACAGTGGGGCAAAAAAGTATTTAGTCAGCCACCAACTATGCAAGCCCTCCCACCCAAAAGATGAGAGAGGTCTCCAACCCCCATCACAGGCACACCTCAACGATGAGAGACAAAACGAGAAAAAAAAAAAAATCCAGAAAATCACACCGAAGGACCTTCAATGAATCAATTGGCAAATTCCTCGGCAAAATAAGCACTTGGTCACCTACAAACAAGCAAGATTTCATCAATATTGAAAGAGTTCCAAGACAATAAATTTCTAGGTGTGATTATAGATGAAAAAATTTGCTGGAGACCTGACATTAAATACATACAAGCTAAACTGTCTGGAAATATTTTGGTCATGAGCAGAACAAAGCACCTACTGGATCAGAGATCACTCCATACTCTGTATTGTTCACTGGTTTTCACCATATTTAAATTATTGTTCAGAAGTTTGGAGAAATATATAAAAAAGTTCATTACAGCCACTTGTTATTTTACTAAAAAGAGCAATAAGAATCATCCATGGTCCTGGTTTCTGTGATCGCATATATATATATATATATATATATATATATATATTTTTTATAGTCTAAAAGTTTGAAATTATTTGATTTAGTGGAATAAAAAACTACCATAATAATATACAAATTAAGGAACAATTTACAGCCAGTTAACAGCCAAAACATGTTCATTCAAAAGGCCAAAGGGTTATCATTTAAGGGGGAGTTACTTCGAAACAACAAGGAGAAGCTTTTGTGTTTGGATCTGTGGGGTTTAATTATGGAATGGATTAAATATGGAGCTAAAACAATGTCCAAACATTTGGAGGTTTTTTTTTTTTGTTTTGTTTTTTTTTAAGACAAAAATGAGAAATTAGATAAATACTGGGGAGAAGATTGTTCTGTTAATCACTAGGGTTGGTATGGTGAAAGTCTATGACAGTCTCTAGTGGATTGTATGATTAGTGGGAAGTTATTTACTCATGTTTTCATTTTGAAATTCTATTATTTTTAATAAGTAATAAGACTGTGAAATGAGTGTTGAAATTTGTTTATTCACAGCCTTGCTCATTCAGTTTCTATTTGTTTTGGTAATTTATGTACATATGTACATGCAGGTATAAAGGAATGTTAATTAGTTAATGATGGGGCAGGACAAGATAAGCATTTGGCTTCAATTCTGTCCCATTTCGGACTGCATTTGAAATATTTTTATTTTTATTCTTGTTTTTAATTTTGTCATGTTTGAAATAAACAGAATCAAAATCAAAATCAAATTTTATTACCCCATAAAAATTATCAACGATTTATTTATTTTGAGCAGCTGTTTCTTGTTGCCTTTTTTTTTGTCAGTGACCTGTTGTCCTGTAAATATATAATTAATGATGTAGACCATTGTCTCTGTGAGTTAATAATTTTGTGAAAATCTAAATATTAAATATAACTAATGTCTATATTAAATATCTCCATGAGTATATACATATTAAAATAAAATCAGTATACCAAATAGGTACAGTAAAATTTGTGCTACTACATGTAATTTTACTTTTTTTTGTATTTAGGCGTGCCCTTTTTTTTGATTGAGCACCTGCCCCCCGAAATGTCTGTGCATGTCACTGGGCAGTGTGTGTCCTATGCATGCACACATTGCAACAGTCTGTTATCAAAATAAAGCCTCTTTGAAGCTAGTTAAAATTTTTGACAAGGAAATGCTGGGAGTTTGCAGTGTGGTCAGATGAAATGGAAACTTTTTGGCTGTCGTACGACACACCATGTTCAGAAAAGAAATGGCAATGCACCTGACCCCAAAAACCACAATTCCAAAAGGGAAGTTTTGAGGTGCAAGAATCACTGGTGGACTTCTTATTAATTCATATCCACTTTATTTATATAGCACTATTTCACAGCAACAGTCATCTCATAGCATTTTCTGTAGCGGAAAACACCACAATGGCAGAAAGACCCCAGCAATCAGGTAATCCCCTGTGACCAACATTTGGCCATGGTGGAGAGGGAAAAACTTCCCTTTTAGCAGGAAGAAACCTCCAGCAGAACCAGGCTCAGGGAGGGGCAGTCATCTGCTGCTACTGGCTGGGGGGTGAGGGCATAGAGAAGAAAAGAACAGACATATAGAGAGCAAACAGCATGATAGGGACTCAATCTATTGGAGAGAACAAACAGATGTTAATGACAAGCAAAAATATTTCATTGAGAGTGAAGAAAGGAGTGAAGCCCAGTGCATTGTTGGAGCTCCCAGTGCTGTCTAAACCTATTAGCAGCATAACTAAGAGAGGGTTCAGGGTCAGCTGATCCCACCCTAACTATAGACTATGTCAAAAAGGAAGGTTTTAACCTTATTCTTAAAAACAGAGATAGAGTCTGACCCCTGAATCCAGATTGGCAGCTGGTTCCAAAGGAGAGGAGCTTGATAACTGAAAGTTCTGGCTCCCATTGTACTTTAGGAGATTCTAGGTATTACAAGTAATCCAGCATTTTGGCAGCGTGGTGCTCTGTAAGGATAATAAGGTACTATCAGATATTTTAAATAACAAGGGGGGTGATTATTTAGAGCTTTGTAAGTGAGAAGAAGGATTTTAAACTTAATTCTAAATTCTACGGGAAGCCAATGAAGACAGGTCAAACTAGGAGATAGATGATTTCTCTTTTTACCTATGGAATTCTGGCTGCAGCATTTAGATCAACTGAAGACTTTTTAAAGATGTTTTAGGACAGCCTGATAATAAAGAGTTACAATAATCTAATCTAGAGCTAACAAAAACATGATTAGTTTCTCAGCATCACTCTGAGAAAAGATGCTCCTAATGTTTTCAATATTACACAAATGATAGAAAGCAGTCATAGGAAGAAGTTTATGTGAGTTAAAGGAAAAATCTTGATCAAAAATAACTCCAAGGATCCTCACAGACTGCAATGGACTGGCAATCTGTCCAGGGTGTGCCCTGCCTCTCACCCAAAGATGCTGGGATAGGCTCCAGCCCTGAAAAGGATTAAGTGGAAGAAGATGGATGGATGGATGGTTCCTCACAGAAGTGTTAGAAGACAAAGAGTCTGATTTGGGAAAGTGTTTCTAAGGTTTTTTGGGCCAACTAGAATGACTTCAGTCTTCTCTGAATTCAATAGCAAGAAATTACATGTCATCCAGCCTCTGATTTCCTTAAGACATCAGTTAATTAATAACTACCACCTGGCTTCAAGTCAACTTTCAACTCAACTCAACTTTTTATTGTCACTGCACACAAGCACAACGAGACATTATTAGTAATCTGATAGGGTTATGATAGAAAAATTCCATATTTTCCACATTATTATTGTTATTAATAATTAATTATTATTAAGAAGTATCATGCCTTTCATATGCCATGTTTAATGTTTATATGTGCATTCCATGTAGGATAAGTTCATATAGTCCTTTATATTATTCTTTCATATTATATTTCATAATTTATGCTCTGATATAATCTTGGCATGTTTCTGTGAGCAATTATTGGCCTTCAGAGGATGTGTGCAAGCACTGAGACTCAGGGTCAGTATAAGCGTCTACATTGATAATCTCTTGGACATGCCCGGCTTTACTTTGTGTCCCAGGAATGCACTGAAACTCCTAGTTCATGTAGATTAGGCACCCTGTCTCCAGGATATCTGTGATGTTTCTTCATTTGCTCATCACCCAGGATAAACTCTCATGTTATACTGACCTGCTAGGATACCAGGACTGTGATAAGCATTTGAACTTTCTCTGAGGTGTCTTTGTCTCCCTCTTTCTCCTCCTCCCCCTCCTTTCTGTCTACCCATTGTAAGGGAAATTATATAAATTAATAAATATGATCAGGTATAAATTATTTAATTTATATTGATGTATTGGAGTCTGAGATCGAATCTCGTTTCATATACACCAGAAAAGTTAATAACACTCGTAGGGGCACCAGCTTCTATCTTTAAGAAGCAATTTTAATTTTAATTTCACTTTATACCTGTTTAATCACTCAATAAATTAATTAATAATCAGTCTCAAAAATTTCCCATGAATTCGATACCTGTGCTGGAAACAGACTCAGAATGAAATAAATTCTCAACAACTTCTCTCATTTTCACATATTTATTAAACGAAATGATTAACAGACATTGCAGTAATTTCATTAATCATAGAATCAATCTTGTAAATGATAGATTAACAATGTCAAGATTTTCCGAACCAGGGTTAAACTGAGAAATGAATTTCTATCAGTTTGAGTTAACAGATTATGGAAACAACACAAATTTATGGAGAAAGTTTACTAATTATGTGAAAAGTCCTGGATTAATCTTAAGAAAATAAAAACAGAATTTTAATGAAAAGAAGAGTTATGTTAATGGATTCTTAATTTGCATCTGATTAGATACACAAATTATTACCGAACCTCAGACGTTTAATTCAGCAGATTAATTAAAGTTTGCAGCTCACATGATTCCTCGATGATCTGGTCAAAGTGCTTTCATTGTCCTCAGCCCAAGATTTTGTGGATGTTAGGGGAAATATCTGCCCGCAGATATGTCAGGGTCCACAGTTCGACCTTTAAAGTCAAGCGGTCAAAGTGGCTGGATTTTGGCTGTATGACCCACAGTTGTAACTTGGATCGGAGCCAGATGGTGCCGACATTTCTTCAGCGTGTGATGAGAGCTGCGTCTTCTCAGAGGCCTTCGATAATAATTAATTAAAGATATCTAATCCGATTTCAAATTAAAAAGTTTCCGACTTTAGATAAAAATAATAGCTTCTGGTGTGTGATTGGTCAAGAAAAATATTATAAAATTAAAGTCAAGATTAAAGTTTACATTAAAATTAAACAAACGGTGGTTTTACAGAAAGTTTAACAAAGAAAAAGTGATAAATAAAAATTGGAGTTTAACTCCGATTAAGAATTGAGCTCAAAGAAATAGGAATTCCTAGGCATTTAAGAGAAAAAGAAAAAGACATTAAAATACAAAGTTACATAAATAAATTATGAGTTATCTGCTCTGTGTTCAGAAAAGCGACACGTGGTAAAAGTCTTTGTTCTTCCCAAAGTTCTTTCTTGCTGTGTGTAGACAATAGACAATGAAGAGAGATGAGCGGAGGTGAAAGAGTGAGTCCAAAAGAGAAAAGAGGGCAGAAAGGGCGAGCTGAAAGAGGTCAATCCAAAAGAGAAAAGAGAGCCAAAAAGAGGAAGTAACAGGGGATTTTGCTCCTTTTATAAGTTCTGTTGAGCTTTCGCGGGCTTCCGGGTTGACCGGAATCTCAGCCAATGAGCGTCCTTCGTGGGCAGGCTTGATGAACTTTTAGTCCAATAAACAAACAGTCTATTGTCTGGAGAGGGACCAATAGGATGAAGAAGCTGGGGCTCCGTGAAGACTGGGTGAAATGGGATATCGGTCCACATGAATACACACAATTTTAAATACATTGGAATATGCTTTTACACACTTATGTGTAACTAAACTAACCTTAATGTTTCTTATAAGCAGTGCTTCTAAATCAACATGCAGGAATAAACATTCATTTAAACATTTTTAACATGCATATGCACTACCGTTTAAAAGTTTGGGGTCACTTAGAAATTTCCTTATTTTTGAAAGAAAAGCACTGTTTTTTTTCAATGAAGATAACGTTAAACTAATCAGAAATACACTCTAATATCTAATATACATTGCTAATGTGGTAAATGTGGTAATGACTATTCTAGCTGCAAATGTCTGTTTTTTGGTGCAATATCTACATAGGTGTATAGAGGCCCATTTCCAGCAACTATCACTCCAGTGTTCTAATGGTACAATGTGTTTGATCATTATGTCAGAAGGCTAATGGATGATTAGAAAACCCTTGTGCAATCATGTTAGCACAGCTGAAAACAGTTTAGCTGGTTAGAGAAGCTATAAAACTGACCTTCCTTTGAGCAGGTTGAGTACCTGGAAAAAAATATTATTTCAAATACAAATCATTATTTCTAACCTTGTCAATGTCTTGACTATATTTTCTATTCATTTTACAACTCATGGTGGTAAATAAGTGTGACTTTTCATGGAAAACACAAAATAATTTTCTGGGTGACCCCAAACTTTTGAACAGTAGTGTATATAAAATCACAGATTAATGCATTTCACACATATTATTAATTTTCCACATTAAAAACATCAGAGTCCATTTGCTTTTCATAGTCCTGAAAAGAAGAGAAGGTTTAGAATTGAGTTTGTAATAATGTACTTTAAAATTCACTGGTTAAATCCAGCATGTCCCAGAGTTTAAAGAAATTAACTGAGTTGTGGATCTGTGTGGCCAGGTCTGTTGCATGTTTATGGGGGCAATAAAACCAAAGCCGGACATAGGTGGAATTCCTTAGGCTGGTTTTAACAAAGGAATATATTTTTGTTGTGGGCTGGGGAAGAAGAGCAGTTTTTGACTGGCTTTCTCCTGGGTGAAACAAAATGTCTTTAAGCAGAAGAATAATTATTGCTGAGCCAAAGTGAGAAGATGCTACACCATAAATATCCAACGTAAAGGGTGTTCAGAGATTCGATGTGTGTGCGAAGGCCATGCTTTGTAATCTCTCCCTCAAAAATGGCCATTTGAGGTTTAATTTGAACTAACTTTTCTTTTCATTTCTTTTATTTATTTATTTTTTAATAAATGTATCTAAATCCAATATTCCGCCTGATTTCTTGACTTTGAATAATTTGTGCTCAAAATTATTCTAACATTTTGGCGCTCCTTACAGCGGATCCACATATCTCCATCTTTCTGGTGCCTGTGCCCGATTTCAGCGAGTGTACAGCTGATTAAAGACCTTCCCAGGCTGGGTACAAGACTCAGTGTTACTGCAGTGAAGGCATTTCGAACCGGGGCGCTGGAACTGACTGGGTCACGGACTGGGTCACGGATCTAAGAATCCTACAGGTTGGATGTAAGTACGTACATTTGTTGTTAAGTTTATGGACATTGGGTTTGAGTTCCAGTGAGTTAAATATGCGTATGATGTGATATGGTTTCGGCCGGACCGCTTTGACACCGCAAAGCCAGGTTAAATTTCTGATTGCACTAAATCGCTGGTTCCCCCACCACGGTGAGCCTTATTGCAAGATATCAGGGGAGGAAACAGGATTTGTTGCTTTAGAAACTTCTTGTCTGCAAGGTGAAGGTTCGGATGACTCTGCGTGCAGGAATTAACGCAAGATACTGTATAATTATTGCGCAATGAAGTTTTGATATTTATCAATTTTTTTGATGTTTATCAAGGTGAGATTCTGCATCAATACTGCCGTGAGCTGTTAATTGATAAGTTCAGGGAAGATTTGTTGACCCTCGCCGCGGTGAGCCTTTTTGCAAGATACCGGGGAAGGAACCCCAGGACTTGTTGAAATCGCTGGTTCCCCCGCCACGGTGAGCTTTATTGAAAGATACCGTGGGAGGTCACGTGACCGCTGAAAAATACTGGTAGATTTTTATTTTTAAAGTTTTATTGTAGCACAGTTACTGCAGTTGGTCTGTTTTTGTTTGTTTGTTTGTTTTGTTTTTTTGTGTCTTGTGCATCGGGGAACCTGCTCCAGTGAGAGAGAGAGATGGAGTTTTCCACGAAGGCAGCGTTTGCAAGTTACAGTATACTTTTGGGTGAGAAATTCTATTGTGTTCTCATTGCAGTAGACAAAAAAGTTGACAAGAGAACGTTGGGTTGCCAGATTTGTTTTTCCAAGTAGTTTGGGTTGCCATTTCAAGCTTGTTTTCAGGCTATCATCCTGTTGCTTTGCGTGAGCAGCTGCCCGAAAGTAACCTTGGAGAGATAACAGGACTGCGCTGCGCATATGTATGTGTGGTGTATGTGTGGGCCTTTGTGTTTGACAGTTAGTGAGTGAGAAGAAGAGGAGAGGAAAAAAAATCTATATATGGGTATTTTTGCAAAACTTTGGGGTTTTTACAGTTTCCTTTTTTGGGTTTTCCTTTTTCAATCTCAATTTTGCGGGTTTTGAATCGCGTACGTGGTAAACTATTTACATATTTTTAAAGCCAGTATTTTCATTTCCTCCAGTTTTTCTTTGGAAAATGAAAAACATTGAGCTATTTTTATTCAATTTTTTGACCTATCAGTGATTTTTATTGACTCAATTGCCTTGTCTCTCTGACTGAAGCATAACAGTGAACTTTACAGGGAAAAAGGATGCAGGACTAATGATCTAAAAGGGGTTTTCCTTCCCTCTGTTCCCCGCTCTCGCCAAAAACAAGCCTCTGGGACCCAGCAAAACAACGTTGCCTCACCACTGTCCGCGCTTCTCTCAATGACACCATAGACGGCTAAGCCACTAAGTTAAGTACAATTGCATGCATGTTAATCAATGCTACCAGCATGACAATGATAAAATTAACTGACCATTACAATATAATGCTGTTGTGGAGAGAATAGCCAGGCCAAACTTTTCCGAGCAGATGAAACTTTATTCCACTCTCTCTCACATTCACCAGAATCAGAAAACATACCACCAGGTTGCAGGCACTCTCTTTTATATCACAGCACTAACACTTTTGCGGCCACCATTTTTACTGACGAGCACACTCCTGGGTGCGCCAGGCAGTGAACCGACTAAAAAACCACCGGTCGCGGGCAGCCTGTAGAGACGTCACAGACTGGGGGGGGGGGGGGGGGGTTGCAGCACTCTGCTCTCCAGCCTTAATCCTGTTGGTCCAGACTGGAGTGTGCAAACGTCCGCATCGCTGATCTGCACAGCGGCTATGGCCGTGTAATCTATCCTCATGTAGACTGGGGCAACTAATGCGCGCGAGAGGCAGTCAGCCACCATGTTGAGTTTACCGGCCACATGTCAGATGTCTGTCGTAAACTCCGAGATCGCAGCCAGCTGTCTCTGCTGCTGGGCCGACCATGGTTCCAAAACCCTGGCCATCGCGTACGTAAGTGGCTTGTGGTCCACAAACGCAGTGAAGGTGCGCCCTTCCAGCCAGAACTGGAAGTGGCGTATGGCCAGGTGGAGAGCCAGAAACTCCCTGTTGAACACGTTGTATTTACGCTCATTGTCGTGCAAAGACCTGCTAAAAAAAGGCGAGCGGCTGCCAAGAACCGGCGATGCACTACTCCACGACGGCCCCTATGGCCACGTCTGATGTGTCGGTAGTGAGCGCTATCCTAGCCGCTGGGTCCGGGTACGCCAGTAGTGCGGCGTTCGCCAGAGCTGTTTTAACCTCAGAAAATGCCTGCTCTTGCTCAGGAGTCCAGTCGACTCTGTCCGCCGGCTTCTGTTTCTTAAGCGCAGCGTACAATGGCTGCATGAGCTGGGCTGCACAGGGGAGGAAACGATTGTAGAAGTCAACCATCCCCTAAAACTGCTGCAGCTCCCTGACCGTCTGAGGCTGGGGAAAATTCGCCACGGCGCGCATCTTGTCCGGCAAGGGTATCGCGCCCTCCGGTGAGATGCGGTGGCCCAAAAATTGATCCCTGTCACCCCGAACTGGCACTTCGCCAGGTTGATTATTAATCTGTGCTCCTCCAACCTCTGGAAAACTGTCCTGAGGTGGGCTATGTGTTCGTCCTCGGATGCGCTGGCCACCAGGATGTCATCCAGATAAACAAACACAAACGGCAGATCACTCAACACCACATCCACCATGTGTTGGAATGTCTACGCCGCGCCTTTTAGCCCAAAAGGCATGCGTAAAAGCTCAAACAGCCCAAACAGGGTTATTACTGCTGTTTTAGGTATGTCCTCAGTGCGCACCGGGACCTGGTGGTAACCACGGACCAGGTCTATCTTTGAAAAACTGAGTGCCCCGGTGAGGTGAACGGAAAAATCCTGAATATGAGGGATGGGGTAGCGGTCGTGTGCTGTGGCATTGTTTAATCTGTGAAAATCTACACAAGGTTGCCACGATCCCTCGGCCTTAGGAACCATATGTAGCGGGGATGCCCATGGGCTGTTTGAGCGCCTGATGATGCCCAACTTTTCCAAGTTGGCAAACTCCTCGCACGCTATGGCCAGTTTAGCTGCGTCCAGGCGCCGAGGTCGTGCGAAAATGGGCGGCCCCGTGGTGGTAATGAAGTGCTCCACCCCGTGTTTAGTGATGGTCGCCAAAAATATCGGGACCATGAGTGCTGGAAACTAGTTGAGTAGTGTGTGGAACTTACCCCCTGGAGCTGTGACATTGACTAGTGATGTGGGCCCGGCTCCTCGAGCTGTACAGGGGAGAGAATCAAAAGACATTGCGTTAATCAGGCATCTGTTAGCAACATCGACCAGTAGTCCATGTGCACACAAAAAATCAGTGCCTAAAATGGGGAAGCTACATGCCGCTATGACGAATGTCCATTGGTATGTACGGCCGTGCAAGGATACAGTCATTGTCCTCTCTCCAAAAGTCTTAATGTCTGAGCCATTTGCAGCCGTCAGCTCGGGGCCACTAGTTCTCATCAGCCGGTCGGCTAGGATGGCAGGATGAGACTCTTTTGGGAGCTGGAGTCAATGAGGAACTGTCTCCCCGAGCGTGAGTCTGTCACATAGAGCAGCTTGCTTGCTTCACTGGCGGTCGCAGCTGCTACTGACTGCTGGTCCCGGCATTTCCCGAACGCTTGAATTGGCACGGTGGCAAGCATCGGCGTGCGTCCTCTCCAAAATGGCGGTGGTAGAAACAGAGCATGTCTCTCCGGTGCTTCTTGGCCCCTGCTGCAGCCACAATCACTGGCTCCTCACCTCCGCTGTCCGTCTTGTTGGGTTCCGACACCACTGCGTTCACTGTGAGGGCTCTGGTAGTGAGGATGATCCGTATCTGCCTTCTGGGCTCGCGCCCGGTAGTTGCGCGTGGCCAGCAGCGGAGAATTGGCAAGGACCGCTCTGGCCGCTGTCGGGAGGTTCCGGAGGGAAAGGTGGGCAAAGAGAAAATGCCCGTCATCTGTGCCCATCAATGCTAACATCTTCTCCATCAATTAGACCGCCGAACCGTCTCCTAACTCGGAGCGCGTCAGGAGCCTCTCCGCTCTCTCAGAGTCCGAGAGCGTGTAGCGCCGGGTCAGCGCGGTTTTGAAAGCACCGTATTTGTCGCAGGCTGGGGACTGTTGGAGCAGGCTCGCCACCTGCTGAGTTGTGCGTGCGTCCAGTGCTGGGACCATGTAGTAATATCTGGTGTCATCTGCCATTATTTCCCGGAGCGCGAACTGGGCCTCGGTGTGAAGGAACCAAGACTTCGGGTTGTGTAGCCAAAAGTCTGGGAGTTTGACCGAAATGGCGCACTCGTTGATGGCACTTCTCGTCCAGGTCCTCTCTGGGGTGTTCGCCTTGCGTTCCATTGCGCGTCAAGGGTCACCAGTGTGGAGAGAATAACCAGGCCGAACTTTTCCGAGCAAATGAAACTTTATTCCACTCTCTCTCACATTCACCAGAATCAGAAAACATACTACCAGGCTGCAGGCACTCTCTTTTATATCACAACACTAACACTTCTTTGCTACCTGGGGTGCTGCATTAACATATCACTCCCCACACTCCCCACCTTTGATCTGCCACTTCAGTCTGAGGGAAAACTATTGAGTAACTACTGAGTGGGTTCCCCACACCGTCACTTAATAATGCCTAATCACTGAAGGCTGTATGTACACCTTATATTACATGATTCAAAGCGTAGAAGAAGTTGATAATGACTATGTTTGTGCATATGATTTGCCAGAAACTACTGACTATCAAACAGAGGTCTTGGTACTTCTAGTCATATTGTTGTTTTGTTTTAATAATACTAAGCTCACTTTTTAATAAATGACTATGTGCTTATTTACATTTTGATCCTTCCACCGTCCATGTAAAAAAAAAAAAAAAAAAAACGGAATAGAAGAAGGTACAAGGTCTGAAGGATTGCAGGATTTAGGGAAAAAAACAAACAAACAAAAAAAAACAAACAACAACAACAGATTGGAGTATCAACCATTGTGACCTTGCAAGCACGTCCAGGCTCAGAATGTCTTTTTTTTTTTTTCCTGTGCAATAAAATCCTGAACACAGAGTGCCGCTCTATGACCTCTGCCTGCACTTTGCAGTTACTCACGTGTGTAACTACACATTTTAATCTTTTAAGTTACACACAACAATTGCTAATTTTAAATGCTGCATTGATTTAAGGCTTCTAATATATGACACTGTTTTATTAAAAAGTGATCTTAAAGTAATGCTGACTCGTGCAAATTGGTAAAACATTTAATGATTCACTGAATTTTTAGAAAATACTTGTGAGTAGCAAAATCGCATTATTCAAATTGTGTAAGTTTTAGGTGTAATTTAAAGTTGTTGTTTTTTTTTTTCTGTTGTTCTCAATTCCTGTTCCTGTTTTTGTTTTTCAACAGCACAAGTTAAGCATTCACAAAATCTTTAGCTTTCACCAGGATTTAGATTTGCCAAATCAACAAGGTGAACAAATAGGAATCATAACATCACCATTACCTTTCAATTTAATAAATCTTTGGTGACCATATGTCACATGTGACAAAATAATAAAATCAACAATTCCTTTGTGTTTCTTAACATTATGCGTTATAATAAACAGTGGGAAAAACAATGTGAAACATTTAAGGGACACAAACTAATGATGATAACTGGAACACTAGCAAAATCAATTTATGGGATGATAAAATTTGCACTCCTTTTGATATAAATCCTGATGTGCAGACGGAGGGAGCCTTAAGGTTTCCCAAATTTTTCTTTACAGGATTACACCGAGACTTGATCTTTGTGTGAGATGTCAGGAGGCTGGACAGTGTGTGATAGGCATCAACTTTGTCATCAGGCTCATTGGCTGAGGCGCAGTGGCAGCGTGATGGGGGGAAGGACCTCACGGAGGACCTCACAGTTGAGAAGCATTGCCGAAGCTAAGTAGAACAAATGACATTGACAATGACATAACGGATATCAATTTAAATGACTTTTACTTTAAAAAAATGTAGTGTTTATATGACTTCATACTGCAGGATGCATCTGACACATTGCAATCTCACACCTTGCAATGATGCCTATCACCACATAATGGTATGACAGTATCACATTTCAGAAATGTGACAGTAATTAGGAATTCTTGTGTTGTATGATGATGACTGCTACAGACCTGGCCTGTGCACCTGGTGCTTGGCCTCAGCCGAGCCGGGCCTCGGAATTACAGTCTACACCATAAGTTACCACAGAATATATGCAATGAGGAATTCCTTGTACAAAATTAAGCCAAATTCTAATTAGGCAATATGTCCACATGTCCTGTTCCAAGGTTGTCATAGCCAGGAGCGGCACTGGGGTTAAGCTCCCAGTGCTCATAAAATGCTCCTTATGGCGTGCGTCTCGAAAAGCCTCTGACAACTAAGTCCAACTCCTAGCCTGCCCGTGTGGTTTAGTCTCTAAGCCCGGCGGAACTGCTTTTACTAATAGGAGAAGGGGCGAGGGAGGATCTCTGGCACCTTAAAACCAGATGCTTTGGGTAGATGGTGGCTCGTCAACCTGGGAAGGTAGCCCATCTAGGGGAAGGTAACCCCTGATTTCAAACCTCCGTTGCCTTGCAGCATACCCGGTCACAGGAACGGCTTCAGGAGTCAACCCTGAGGAAAAATCCGGAGTCGGAGCCCCTAAGGCAGTTCTATGTTGTGCTCAACATCATTCTGGCAGCTCCTGCAACAGCGCTGGTGCCAAACTGTAGCAGCCCTGCTGTTCCTTTGGATTCATCAGTGACGTGGAGAGGGGGACATGCTGCATGGGCAACATCTTGTCCTCCATATCTTCCTGCCCAGGCTTGAATCCTACCAACGCCCAACGCTGGAAGGTAGAACACCGGATCACTGGAGAGGACACTCCAGCTTCGCCTTCGGCGTAGACAAAACACGAGGAATGACAGTTACCGGTTATAAGCCACCGCTCAATTGGCGTAGAGTGCGGTGCCAGGGGTTGTTCCCGACGGTGGGAGGGATCATCGGATCTCACTGGACAGCTACTGCCCGCCTCAAGCTGGGCAGCCTCCAGCCAATAAGGTGTTGTCCCGCCACAGCTTGCTTTCCTCATTGGGTGAATGGGCATGAGGAGAAGTCCGAACAGCAGGCTGAGAACCTTCGCACCAGGCAAGACAATAAAACAAAAGAGACCAACTCTAAATCTGGGAACTTGGAACGTCCACACTATGGTGACAGGACTCGTTGCTAACCTCAAGGACATCAACGACACCAGGAAGACTGCCATCATCAATAATGAGCTGAAGAGACTGGGAGTGGATATCGCCTCTCTCCAGGAAACACGGTTGGCTGATGCAGGCACACTGAGAGAGAAGGACTACACGTTCTACTGGCAGAGAAAGGGCAGTGACGAACACAGGGAACACAGAGTGGGCTTCGTAGTGAAGAACACCTTGCTGAAGATGGTGGAACCGGGCAGCACTGGCTCTGCACGACTCCTCACCCTCCGCCCGAACACCACTCAAGGCCCAGTCACCCTCGTCAGTGTGTATGTCCCAACACTGACAGCCACACCAGAGGCAAAAGACGAGCTCTACGAGAATCTCGCAACAACTATCAGGATCAGCCCCAACTCTGAACAACTCATTCTCCTTGGAGACTTCAATGCCAGAGTGGGTGCTGAACACGACTCCTGGCCCTCCTGTCTTGGACCTTTTGGCGTGGGCAGAATGAACGACAACGGACAGCGGCTGCTCGAGTTCTGCACATATCACGGTCTGTGCATCACAAACTCGTTCTTCAAGACCAAACCCCAACACAAGGTTTCCTGGCAACATCCGCGCTCAAAGCACTGGCACCAGCTGGACTTGATCCTGACCAGGCGCACCTCACTGAAGAATGTGCTAATCACCCGTTCGTTCCAGAGTGCAGATTGCGACACAGACCATTCATTGGTGTTTTGCAAGGTCAAGCTGCAGCTGAAGAAATTCCATCATGCTAGACAGCCTGGAAAGGCATGGATTGACACCAGCAAGATGGCTCAACCAGAACTTGTTGAGCAGGTTGCCTCCACCTTTGAGAAGGAACTTGGTGTACCACAAGAAGGAGAATCTGCAAAGCAGAAGTGGGAAGAGCTGCGAAACACCATCCACCGCACAGCCTTGGCTACCTTTGGGAGGAAGACCTCGAAGTCACAGGACTGGTTTGATGCCAAGTTGACCGAGATGACCCCCGTCATTGAAGCCAAGCACTCAGCCCTTGCTGAGTACAAGAAGTACTCAAACAAGAAGAATCTCCAGATTCTCAGGGCTGCGAGAAGCAAAGTTCAGCAGACTGCTCGGCGCTGTGCCAACGAGTACTGGACTCAGCTCAGCCAAGACATTCAAACCACTGCCATAACAGGGAACATCCATGGTATGCATGATGGCATCAAGAAAGCACTTGGTCTGGCTCAGAGCAAGACTGCCCCCCTCAAATCCTCCACTGGGGAGATGATCACAGAAAAGAACAAGCAGATGGAGAGATGGGTGGAACACTACTCCGACCTCTACTCCAGACAGCACACCGTGACACCGTCAGCCCTTGATGCCATCAACTGCCTGCCATCCATGGACGAACTTGACGCCGAGCCAACCATCAACGAACTCAGCAAGGCCATTGATAGCTTGGCTGCTGGCAAGGCACCCGGCAATGACGGCATACCCCCTGACCTGATCAAGCACTGCGAGACCGCCCTATTGCTGCCATTGCATGATGTCCTCTGCCAGTGTTGGAAGGAAGGTGCCGTACCACAGGACATGAGGGACGCCAAGATCATCACCCTCTACAAAAACAAAGGGGAGAGAAGTGACTGCAACAACTACAGGGGCATCTCCCTCCTCAGCGTTGTTGGCAAAGTCTACGCACGAGTTGTTCTCGTTCGTCTACAGAAGCTTGCCAAACGTGTCTACCCCGAGTCTCAGTGTGGCTTCCGCGCTGAGCGGTTGACGGTAGACATGATATTCTCCATCCGCCAACTCCAGGAGAAATGCAAAGAACAGAACATGCCCCTGTACGTCGCCTTCATCGACCTCACCAAAGCGTTCGATCTGGTCAGCAGAGAGGGCCTTTTCAAGATCCTGCCAAAGATAGGATGCCCACCAAAGTTGCAAAGCCTCATCGAATCGTTTCACACCAACATGCAGGGGATAATGCAGCACGATGGCAACGTCTCAGAGCCATTCAACATACGCAGCGGAGTGAAACAGGGCTGTGTACTTGTGCCAACCCTCTTTGGGATTTTCTTTGCTATGCTCCTCAGGCATGCCTTCAGCACAGAAACAGAGAGAATCTACCTGCACACAAGATCTGACGGCAGGCTTTTCAACCTCGCCCGCCTGAAAGCCAGAACCAAAGTACGCGAGGCTCTAATCAGAGATATACTGTTCGCAGACGACGCCGCAGTCGCAACCCACACACAGCAGGAGCTTCAGACCCTGATGGACTGCTTCTCCCAGGCATGCAAGGACTTCGGGTTTACCATCAGCCTGAAGAAGACTAACGTCTTGGCGCAAGGCACGGAAGCAGCACCAACCATCACCATCGACGACTACGAGCTGGAGGTCGTGAATCAGTTCACGTACCTGGGGTCCACGATCAGCAACAACCTCTCCCTTGATACAGAGATCAACAAGAGGATTGGAAAATCAGCCTTCACACTCGCTCGCCTCACCACACGAGTGTGGGAGAATCCCAAACTCTCTGTCAAGACGAAGATGGCAGTGTACAACGCCTGCATCATCAGCACACTTCTCTATGGGAGTGAGACGTGGACAACATACGCCCGGCAGGAAAAGAGACTGAACTCCTTCCACTCGCGCTGCATTCGCCACATCCTGGACATATCCTGGCAGGACAAAGTGCCCAACACAGAAGTTCTGTCCCGCGCCGGCCTTCCCTCCATGTTCACTGTACTCAGGCAGCGCAGGCTCCTCTTGGCTAGGCCACGTTCACCATATGGAGGATGGCAGAATCCCCAAAGACGTCCTCTATGGAGAACTGGCAACTGGCAGGAGAGACGTTGGCCGCCCACAGCTGCTCTTTAGAGACATCTGCAAGAGAGACATGAAGGCCCTGGAGATAAACACAGAGCGCTGGGAGGACCTTGCAACGGACTGCTCCAAATGGAGAGGCACCCTGAGCAGACAGCTCAAGGCGGGTGGAGAGAGACTGACTGCTGCAGCAGATGAAAAAAGGACCCGCAGGAAGAACCGCCACAGACCCAGCAGCACGGAGACCACCCACAAGTGCGACCTGTGTGACAGGGACTGCCATTCACGCATCAGCCTGTTCAACCACAGGCGGTGCTGTTCCAGCAGAGCAGACGTTTAGGATTCTCTTCCATGGTCATCATAGACCGACGGAGGCCGACGACGACCACATGTCCATTGGCTTAAGGACTGTGACACAACCTTTCACAAGGATACCTTTACACAAATTTCCCTGTCTGTGTTCAACTGGACAGACAGATGTGGCCTTAGTGACTAACTCAGAATGGTTGCTATAAATGCTAAATCACATCAAATCTGCACAGACAGCTATATTACTTTTTCCTAAATGGAATTTGTAAACTAGGTCAAGAGACAACACGCACAAAAGAAGCCATGACTATTGAAACATCATTTTGAAGGAGCTACACTACTCACAAATTTTCATCTAAATTAACTGTGTGTAAAACATTAAAAAATGGTAACATGTTTCCTTCTAGTAAAAAAGACACTACCCATCAAGCAAATACCCTGTATCTTTGATGCATGTGCGTCTTCATGCATCAAATGTGGGGTACCACAGAAATTATTTAGCAAAAATAATAATAATAATAATAATAATAATAATAATAATAATAATAATAATAATAATAATAATTAGCAAAATTCTCAGAAAAAATAGACAATACATAAAAAATTATCAATAAATGATCAATAATGTAGAGAAAAATATAGATGAAACCACTTGGTAATGAAATTGCAACATTCATTAGAAGTTAAAATTTACATCAATAGATTTTCAGATATTTAAGAAAAATAATTGCTATTTATTGCAAAAAGAAATATCATGTTTAAAAGAAACAAGGTAAACTGATAAGGAAGAAGAAAACCATACAAATTTATGAGAAAAGTTCCAAATGTCTAAGGAAAGTCCAATTTATGCTGAATTTAGGCTTACTGTGGGACTCAATTTAGGATCTACTACAAAGACAATACAGATTCTTACTCACTTAAGAGACCAATGCTTTAGGGAGCTCAAAGCAAAATAATTTGATCTTCCCTGCACAAATTTAGTCTTTTCAAAACCTTTGCATGGATCTCATTGAGTTAAATAAGAGTGAAGGTAAAAAATGTTGTTTAGAATGATTGACATACTTATTGAATATACAAAGGATTTCCCCTGCACTAATCTGAATACTGCTATGGAGACAATGAAACCCTTAACTGAAACAATATCAAGATTTAAAATAGCTGAAATCAGAATCAGAATCAGAATCAGCTTTATTGGCCAAGTATGCACAACACATAAAAGGAATTTGACTTTGGCTAAAAACTTGCTCTCATTGTTCAGGTGGAGGATTTAAATAAGGATTCAATGACAACAGAGTATGTACAGTAAATTACAGTCTGTCCACGTTTCTATAAAAGGATGCAAATATATACAGGAATATATGCAGTTATTTACTCAGACTAACCACACTTTGCAGAAATATATGAAAAAATATACAGTCACACAGTATTTCAGTGTGAACTCAGATTCAGTGATATAATGTGAATGAAGTAAAAAGCAGTGTGAGAGTTATGTGCAATGTAATAATGGATGAAAAGTCATGAGTACAGCAACAGGTAGGACTAGGTGAATGTTAGGAGTTCATCAGAGTGATGGCTTGAGGAAAGAAACTGTTCCTGTGACGAGTGGTTTTGACCTTCAGTGATCTGTAACAACGACCAGAAGATAAAAGTTCAAACAGTTTGTGGCCGGGGTGTGATGGGTCAGCACAGATGTTTCCCACCCATTTCCTGGTTATGGACCAATATAAGTTCTCAATGGAGGGTAGGTGGGTACCAATGATCCTCTCCGCAGACTTAACGATCCGCTGCAGTGTGGTCTTGTCCTGTTTAGTGGCAGATCCAAACCAGACAGTGATGGAAAAGCAGAGGACAGATTGGATGATGGCGGTGTAGAAGACAACCAGCAGCTCCTGAGGCAAATCAAACTTCTTGAGCTGATGCAGAAAAAACAACCTCTGCTGGGCCTTTTTCCGGACAGTGTCTAAATGGGAGGACCACTTCAGGTTCCGGGAGATTGTGGTACCCAGAATCTTGAAGGAGTCCACAGTGGACACTGTGCTGTTGAGGATGGTGAGTGGGGGGAATGAAGGGGGGTGTCGCCTGAAATCCACAGTCATCTCCACCGTTTTGGCTGGGTTAAGTTCAAGATGGTTCTGGCTGCACCAGAGGATCAGCTGCTCCACCTCCCGCCTGTATGCAGACTCATCATCATCTCGGATCAAACCGATGACTGTGGTGTCATCCGCAAACTTCAGGAGCTTCACCGAAGGGCCCTCTGAGGTGCAGTGGTTGGAGTAGAGGGAGAAGAGCAGTGGGGAAAGGACACATCCTTGGGGGGCGCCAGTACTAATTTTTCGGGAGCTGGATGTAAATCTCCCTAGCTTCACTTGTTGCCATCTGTCAGTCAGAAAGCTGGAGATCCACTGGCAGGTGGAGGGGGGCACCTTGAGCTGGAGGAGTTTCTGATGAAGAATGCCTGGGATGATGGTGTTGAACGCTGAGCTGAAGTCGACAAACAGGATCCTGGCGTACGTCCCTGGGGAGTCGAGGTGTTGCAGGATGTAGTGTAGTCCCATATTCACTGCATCATCCACTGACCTGTTTGACCGGTAGGCAAACTGCAGTGGGTCTATCAGGGGGCCTGTGATGACCTTCAGGTGGTTCAGCACCAATTTCTCCAAGGATTTCATGACCACAGAGGTCAGGGCAACAGGTCTGTAGTCGTTTAATCCTGTAACAGAGGGTTTCTTGGGAACTGGAATGATGATGGAGCGTTTGAAGCAGGAAGGCACTTCACGCAGCTCCAGTGATCTGTTAAAGATCCGGGTGAAGATGGGGGCCAACTCGTTGGAGCAGACTCTCAGGCAGGACGGAGACACACCATCAGGTCCTGCAGCCTTCTTGATCTTTTGTCTCTGAAAGACCCGGCGCACCTCCTCTTCACAGATCGTTAGTGCTGGTGGGAGGTCAGAGTGGAGGAGGGATGGAGTTCCTGGGGCTGCAGATAATCCTTTTGTGTGGGTGGGAGGTGAGAACTGTAGGTTCTTTTCAAACCTGCAGTAAAAGCTGTTTAGGTCGTTAGCCAGCTGGAGGTTTTCCACAGGGTGGGGGGATGGTCTCCTGTAGTTGGTGATATTCCGTAGGCCTCTCCAGACAGAAGCAGAGTTGTTGGCTGAGAAGTTTTTTTGTAACTTCACACTGTAGCTCCTCTTAGCAAGCCTGATCTCTTTCATCAGCATGTTTCTGGCCCGCTTGTACAGAGTTCAGTCACCAGTCCTGTATGCCTCCTCCTTGGTCTGACGTAGCTGCTTCAGTTTAGGAATGAACCAGGGTTTATTGTTGTTGTATGTGCAGAAGGTCTTGGTCTGCACACACATGTCCTCGCAGAAACAGATGTATGACGTCACAGTGTCAGTGAGTTCATTTAGGTTAATGGCTGCAGCTTCAAAAACACTCCAATCTGTACAGTCAAAGCAGGCTTGTAACTCCAGCTTTGATTCCTCAGTCCATTTCTTCACAGTCCTTACAACAGACTTGGAAGTTTTTAGTTTCTGTCTGTATGTTGGAATAAGATGGAGCAGACAGTGGTCAGAAAAACCCAGAGCTGCACGGGGGACGGCATGATAGGTGTTTCTTAAAACTGTGTAACAGTGGTCAAGTGTATTTGTGTCCCTGGTGGGACATTTAATATGCTGTCTGTATTTAGGAAGCTCATTTGTGAGATTAGCTCTATGGAAATCACCCAGAATGATAAGTAGAGAGTCTGGATGTTTTTCCTCCACGTCTACTATCTGGTCAGCGAGGTGCTGCAGTGCCTCCGTTGTACAAGCAGCAGGCGGGATATAAATTCCGACCAGAATAAATGAGGAGAACTCTCGCGGTGAATAAAAGGGTTTACAGTTTATGAACAGTGACTCTAGGTTAGGGCTACAAAACTTCTTCAACACTGTGACATCAGTACACCAACCTTCGTTTATGTAGAAGCAGATTCCACCACCCTTAGTCTTTCCAGAGAATTCTCGGCTGCTGGAATCCGTCCAGGCGCACCGCGCTGTCCGGGATGTGTTCACTCAGCCAGGACTCCGTGAAACAAAGGGTGCCAGATCTGCTAAAATCCCGGTTTTTGTGAGTCAGGAGCAGCAGTTCATCCATTTTGTTCGCCAAAGAGCGGATATTTGCCAGATAATATTTGCCATTTACTTAGATAATGGAAAACATTTAATGGAATACACTTTGTAAGTCAAATCATGTCACATTTAAGTACAGTTCCTAAATTATTAGTACCAAACACTTACCTATGGAACCATTTAGCTTACCATCAAAAATCTACAGGATTAGCATAATACACAAATAAAAAATAGGAAAATTGTGAAAACCTTGTTATTGAATCCATTTAACTTACGTGATGAGGAAGGGTTTCTGGGTGATTATATGCAAAAAATGACAACTGACAGTGATGCTATCCATACTGCCCTTTCCAGGAGGGACCATGTGACGAAGGAACCGTGGGAGGTGCACCCATCTTTTGGGTGAACCAGGGGATCTGGTCATCAAAGAAAACTGGACCAAAATTCCCTGGCAAGGACAGCACATAGGTTATCCTTCTGGTCTAAACAGCCATGGAAAACGAAGGACATGGGATCTGGGTGCATCTAATGTTTTACCCCACTTCAAACCCTCAGCAAGAGACTGTTTGCATTCTTATAAAAAAAAGCAAAACAAACAAAACAACAAGTGACTTTAACTGTTTCTCTATGCAAGTGTCAGCTGATGGTGCTGGCGTCCAGCAACGACCTTTGCTATAGAAAAGCAAGCTGTTTATCATGATGAAACAAAAATACAAGGGGAAGAAAAGTGCGGTTAGTGTTGTTACCTTATCATCCTCATCATCATCATAGTAATACTTAGTGTTGGTTGTTATTAAGTTGTTCCATTGCCTATACACTGTATAGAATTGATAAGTTTACTCCTTAATAACACTAACAGTTTGACAAATTATCTGTTGTTGCTAAAATGATGCAGCTACTACAGGCTGTTTGGTTTCTTAAGAAAGGCTATATACAGACATGGACAAAATTGTTGGTACCCCTCTGTTAATGAAAGAAAAACCCACAATGGTCACAGAAATAACTTGAATCTGACAAAAGTGGTTATAAATAAAATGTCTATGAAAATTTACCAATGAAAATCAAACAATGCTTTTGAATTGTGGTTCAACAGAATTATTAAAAAAAAAAAAACAAGCTCATGAAACAGGCCTGGACAAAAATGATGGTACCCTTAACTTAATATTTTGTTGCACAACCTTTTGAGGCAATCACTGCAATCAAACAATTTCTGTAACTGTTAATGAGACTTCTGCACCTCTCAGCAGGTATTTTGGCCCACTCCTCATGAACAAACTGCTCCAGTTGTCTCAGGTTTGAAGGGTGCCTTCTCCAGATGGCATATTTCATCTCCTTCCACAGATGTTCAATAGGATTTAGATCAGGGCTCATAGAAGACCACTTTAGAATAGTCCAATGTTTCACTCTTAGCCTTTTCTAGGGGTACCATCATTTTTGTCCAGGCCTGTTTCATGAGTTTGTTTTTTAAAATAATTCCGTTGAACCACAATTCAAAAGCATTGTCTGATTTTCATTGGTTAATTTTCATAGAATTTTATTTATTTCCACTTTTGTCAGATTCGTTATTTCTGTGACCATTGTGTTGTTTTTTTTCATTAACAGAGGGGTACCAACAATTTTGTCCACATCTGTACAGAAATAACATTGCAAACTTCACTTTGAATCACATCTGTGACAACACTTGTCACTCCACTGATCAGAAACATGATGACACTCCTTACTCTGTGAATGCAAGGTTTATTTCATCAGGGAACTCCTCTATTTGAAGTGGTGATGTCCCTTTCCAGTAGCTTAACACTCTCTAAGTGTGCAACGGCTTACAGTGCGTCTCTCCCCTGTATTGCTACCCTGCTTGACCAACGAAGCAAGCAAGTGGTATACCAGGGATCTACATTGTCAAAGGTCATTGAGTCATCGGGCGTATTCGCACCTGGCCAGGAAACTGGGCAGGCTCATGTACCCCATTTTGACAACTGACTGTACCCTCATCATGTGGGCAGGGCAGGTGGGCAGGGTGAAGAGAGATGCTTTTCTACCACATGACATCATTTTTGGAGCATGAATGTGATTTCAGATGGAAAGTACGGGAGTGAGGTTTTTTTTTGTTCTCTGTTTCTTTGAGTGAGAGTGGATACGAATATCTTCTGGATTAAAACACTTAATTATAGGCTACAATTATTTATAAAATATAACAAAGGATACAATGGTTCTTGGTCGATGAATTTCCACCTGTAGGGGTGTGTGCCCTATTATAGGAGGTCATTGTTGTACTTCTATCCATGAAAATGATGCAAATGGTCATATTAATACTTTGGATACACAGAGCTTCATTGCTTTGCAGGCAATGACAATAAAACTGATTAAGTTAGTGTTTCTCTTCATGAAGAAGTCTCATCATGAACTTGGTAATGATTTTAATAGTGATAACTTCAGACTTTTCTTGTGTAGGTTCCTCCAGTCCGTCGGGTGCTGCACCCCCGTTGACCTCCTCCAGGACAACTGGACCCTCCTCGTCGTCCATTGGCAACCCAGGTTACGGCGGCTCCTCTCCGGCGACCCTAGGAAGGATCTTGAAGGAGAAGGGAGAACGGAAATGGTTAGGGTCACCGGCAGCGGCAGAGCTCGGTGAGGAAAGTTCAGATGCAGCTGGGGGCTGCACCCGACTTTCCTCCCCAAGAGTCAGGCAAGAACTCTCAACACTTGACAGGTGACCTACAGGAGAGATTACTTGCCTGTGCTCAAATTCTACCACCATCCGGGACTCTGACGATGATGTTTGGGGTCCAATTGGCTGGAGGTCAGGTCTGGGGGATGGCTCTGCCGTGGCGGCCTCCATAGCAGGGATGATGGTCTCGGCAGTCATGGTCTCCTCCAGTGAAGCCCCTAATGCCGTTAATCCACCCGACATGAAGTCCGGAGGTGGAGACCTGGGTAGCACTGTGTCCCAAGAGACTGAAGCACGGGGATGCTCCTTCATTGGCACCCGCTTCCGGTCGGTCACAGCGCTACTCCTCTGGTCGTAGCAGTTCTACGGGGTGCAGTCCTTCAGCACCACGCACTCCCTCGTCCCTCGATCGTTGAGCTCCATGGCTGGTGGACAATCCAAGGCAGGGGATGGAGACACAGAGGAAATTGATGAGTTCTTCATGGGAGCAGCAGGGGGAGAGCACTCAGGTGACTGCCTAGCCTGAGGCTCTCTCCCGGGGGACAGACAAGGCTTATCCTTAATGACTAAGGTTGAATGAAAACCCACTTGCCTGGCCTCCCGGGCCCGAATGCTTGTCGCTGTCGATGGCGTGTTGTCCTCCTTCTCCATGCCCATAGGTTTTCTAGGCTCCTCGGTGGTTGACGGAGGAGGCGGCCCGAATGCCACGGAGGTGGGCGGGTCCGGAGGGGCACACACAATCCCTTCCGGCGGCTGGGGTGGACGACCCAGTGAAAGGAACTGTGGCTGAAGCTGAAGGGGCGTCTGCTGGTACGACAGCTAGCACTGAGGGGGGCTTCGCCACAGCAGCGGTCGGGCATGATGTCCGATTAGGAACTGCCGATGAGGTGACGGGCCTCTTCCGTCACTTAGACCTACAGTAGTATTAACCTCCCACCAAGTGGTTGACTCTTCCTGCTCCTCCTGCATCCGATGATCCTCTCCCAGGGCCGGCAGATAGTGAAGGGACACAGAAGACAGGGAATAAGGAGCCGTGACAGCAGCTGTTTGGGGAGCTTCAGTGGGTAACAATTTCTTAAGCTCCTCCATAGAAATCTGATTAATCACCTCAGGAGACATTGCAAGAGAACTGAGATGAACTTGCCTGATCTCCTGACTGGTGATGGTGTCTGCTGCTGCCTCAGTGTCCTGCTTCATCCTCCCAGGAGTAGGACGGGAAATCCGGCGGGGGAAGGAGCACTCCGGCTGGGGTGGCGAGCAGCCGGCTCCGGTCCTCCGGTTGTGGGAAGCCACGGTTTAGCTTCGATGGCCCCTGCTGTCATCTCTTCCAGCTGTCGGTGTGACTCATGGACCAGGGTGAGAAACAACGTCAACCCCAGATATTTCCAGAGACCGGGGCAAGTCTGGATCACCCTGACAGCGATGACGAACAGCAAGAAATTCTCCTCCGGGGAGTTGGTGGCCTGAGCCCGGGAAACGAATACCACAGCTCGATCAGCCACTCCACACTCCTTGGGGCTCAGTCTAAAAACGGAAAAATCCATGCGGACGACTAGGGGAAAAAGCACTAAGGAGAAGAAATAAAAAATTCACTCATGCACCACCTCTCCACTGGGTTTTTACACTGGTCAGGGCATTCTGTCACAAACCCCTGTGCGCCATAACACGGCGCACGAGGGAGAGAATGCAAAACCCATTTGCGAGAGTAGAGAGTGCCACGTTTATTGAAGTTCACCACAAAGACACAGTTCAGTAAGCACCACGTTTCAGTTCAGCTTTAGCACACAAAAATACAGAGAAGTGTAATGGCAGGATGAGGCCACCAAACATACAGGGCGCCTACTGGATGCTCTACAGCCTGGTCAATGGAGCCTAGTGCTGCAGGACCATATAGCGCAAGAGGAAAGGTGATCAGCTTTGCGCTGCAGGGCTGCAAACAGCACGGAAAAGAAAGACGAAACAAAATGACACTTACAGGGCTGGAGCAATCCAAGGCGAACCGAGCAGTCTGGAGGAAGAGGAAGGGAAGCAGGGCCAGCCGAAACACCGAGGGAAATAATCCGACAAAAGTGACGGCTGGAGAACAATGAAGGGAGTGGACAATATACGGGAGAGCTAGCTGCCGTATATAGAGGCGAATGCCCTGACAATCTCTTTCCTCTGGAGCAGCCAACAGACACTCAAGAAGCTAACGAGGAAAGAGATTGCCGGTGTGAGAATGCGTGGGCAGAACTGATTTGCATCCGGTGTGTGAGAGCACATGTGAATGAGTGTGAATGGAGTGTGTGCATGTGTGTGTGCGTATGGGTGTGTGTATGTGTGTGAGCACCCGTGAGCGTCAAGCTGTTGGTGCTTGACAGGAGGAGGGGGCGTGCCAGAGCTGTCAGGTGGAAACTAAGACAAATCATAGCAATAAGTCAGAACCGGGTTTGGTCTCCAAACCCGGATTCCTGACAATCTCCATATCATTTTCTACGTTCTAGTTTAACATAGACTAAGGTTAGTTTTGATGATATTATATATATTCACTCTTAATGACATATTCTACACATATTTTAAACCTGCAAAGACACATAACAACATGTAAATTCTTACACATATCTTTATATCATTTCATTCTCTTTATTTTACTACCTCTTTGCTTATTTTCTTTTTGTTATGATGCTTTATTAAGCATCAAGGGGGGATATGATAGAAAAATTCCATGTTATCCACATTATTATTAATAATGTATTATTATTATTATTAAGAAGTATCATGCCTTTCATATGCCATGTTTAATGTTTATATGTGCATTCCATGTAGGATAAGTTCATATATTCCTTTATATTATTCTTTCATATTATATTTCATAATTTATGCTCTGATATAATCTTGGCATGTTTCTGTCAGCAATTATTGGCCTTCAGAGGATGTGTGCAAGCACTGAGACTCAGGGTCAGTATAAGCGTTTACACTGATAATCTCTTTGACGTGCCCAGCTTTACTTTGTGTCCCAGAAATGCACTGAAACTCCTAGTTGGGGCAGAACAGTGGTGCAGTGGTTAGCACTGTTGCCTTACAGCTAGAAGGTTCCAGGTTCGAATCCCCAGGCTGGCAGGGGTAGGAACCTTTCTGTGTGGAGTTTGCATGTTCTCCCTGTGCTGTGTGGGTTTACTCCGGGGGCTCTGGTTTCCTTCCACAATCCAAAGACATGCATGTTAGGTTAATTGATTGTTCTAAATTGTCCCTAGATATGTCTCCTATAGGCCCTTAGAATAGAGGGTTAGTACTAGTGAAGCGCTTTGAGTGGTCTTTGAGACTAGAAAAGCGCTATATAAGTACAGGTCCTTATTCCTTATCCCTAGTTGGTGTAGATTAGGCACCCTGTCTCCAGGATGTCTGTGACGTTTCTTCATTTGCTCATCACCCAGGATAAGCTCTCATGTCATACTGACCTGCTAGGATACCAGGACTGTGATAGGCATTTGAACTGTCTCTGAGATGTCTTTCTCTCCCCCTTTCTCCTCCTCCCCCTCCTTTCTGTCTACCCATAAATAACCAACCTAAAGAGTGTATGTTGAAGGCCATGCTTTGTAATCTCTCCCTCAAAAATGGCCATTTGAGGTTTAATTTGAACTGTAGCTTTTCTTTTCATTTCTTTTAATTATTTTTATAATAAATGTACCTAAATCCAATATTCCACCTGATTTTTGACTTTGAATAATTTATGCTCAAAATTATTCTAACAGGTTCATCATCATAGCAGTTTGTTGTGGGCGACAATGACTGTTTCATTTAGGTCTGATCAGATTCCTCCACACAGCTCTGTCCTTAGCCTTCTGCTGCCAGGAACTCCTGTCAATGTCCAACTTCTTCAAGTTTCTTTTTACAGTGTCTTTAAATCTGAGCCTTGGTCTACCCTGATTGCGTTTGCCCTTGCATCACTGTGAGTAGAGTAACTGCCGAGGGAGACGCTGGTGGTCCATCCTCTCAACATGTCCGAGCCATCTCAGGTTCATCTGTATTAGCATGTCCTCCATTGAGGGTAGACTAGCTCGTTTCAACACTTCTGTGTTGGTTATCTTGTCTTTCCATGAGATGTTCATTATGGCTCGAAGGTGTCTCATCATGTACGCGTGGAGTTTCTTCATCTGCACTCTGTAGACAGTCCAAGTTTCAGCACTGTACAATAGAGTAGCCAGTACTGTCGCTCTGTACACTTTGCATTTCACACGGATTGACACAAGTTGATTGTTCCACAGTCTCTCCCTCAAGTTTTCAAACACAGCGCTTGCTGTTCCCATTCTGAGAGATGGTTCTTCCTCCAGCCTAGCATTCTCTTAAACAGTACTCCCTAGATACTTGAAAGTCTTGCACTTGACTAGTGGCTCTGAACCAATGCTGATCTCTTCTGGTAGTGATGTTGATAATTGGAACTTTGGTGGTTGATAAAGGCACTCTGTCTTCTTGATGTTGATTTGGAGGCTGAATTGGCTAGCTGCTCTTGCAAATTTCTCCACTAAAGATTGCATATCTTCCACGCTGTGTGCAACTAGAGCACTGTCGTCAGCAAAGAGCATTTTTCTTACTATCTGTCACCATGGGTTGAGATGCCGTCTCGGCACTGAGCCCATGTTTTCCCTCATCCCTGCCTCCCATTGAGCAGCGTCTCAGCTGGCCCCCAGCTGGCAGCATTATGGACGGCTGGGGCCAATTAGTCTTCATCAGCTGGGGCGCTGCCAATGAGGATAAATAGGAGCAGCCTCGATGACTCGGGGCTGCGACATAAGCACTGCTAGGCTGAAGCCCCTTCGTCTGGTGTCAGCCTCAACTCCCCTTGCAGCATTCCTGTGTTTGTATCCCGCTGTGAGGATGTACGTCTTGCTACCCCCACGTCCGGTACGAGCTGCTTACCTCTGCGCTGTGCAACCTGTGAGTGTACCTCTGCATGAGTATCTGTGCTCTCCTCATCCCTTATCCCTTACCCAAAATAAACCATCTCGACTCACTGGCTTGTCCCTGGCTCTGATTGCCCGGCTCCCTAGAGCCGGATATGACAGTATGTCGCAGCCAGAAGAGTTGCCGGCGGCCGTGAGTCGCTGTGGAAATGTACCTTTCTGTCCGGGTGTCAGCGCTGCTAGCATGCCGTTTCCCAGGAGTCACTTCCGGCGCCAGGGCGACGAGCTGAGGTCCATCTCGGAGGCTGTCGACGGGACGTTCTTCACCCTGCACGACGCCTCCAACGCGAGACGCTGGCATCCGGGCCGTGCTGAGGAACTCCTGGACTGTCACCCTCACTCTCTGTACCATCTGGAGGACAGTGCCAGGATAGACGCTGCAGGTACACAGCAAGAGAAGCTCCACGGGGTGGATGGAAATCCCGGCAGGGAGTCGAAGTGGGCGACGTCTTTCCCCGCTTCGGAGTCCCGTTCCTGCCGCCATTCCAGTCCGGGAGTTCGCGCCAACCAGAGGACTTCCCCCGACCTGCGTCACGTCACTCGGGATTCCCTTCAAGGAGCCGCAGCTGACAGCAGTTATGTCCGGGGTCGAGTGGCTGTCGCGAGCTCTACTGTGTTTCCTGTCACCACCTTCAGGCATGTGGCGGCGGCAGTGAGATTGATGGTGAGGACTTCAGGGCTACGAAGCTTTCCCGTGCTCGACGCCTCCCTCGTCTCGATCTCCGATCTGGAGCGGCGAATCCTGGGTCTCCCCCTCGCTTCGTTCCCTGGGAGTAGTCGTCATCACATCGCCGAGTCACCTCTGCACGAACCTCGTCCGGATCCAGTTCTGGGTCATCGTCAGGACCGTTCCTCCCACGCAGCTGTCATCCCTTCGCCTCATCAGTGTGGAGATTCTACAGCCTCGTCCCCTGAGCCTCGTTCCCCCGCTGTCATTCCTGGACATTCGGGCTGGCTCACCCCGGCTGTTTCCCCCTCCTCCTCGACGCGCTTCCTGACCGCTGTGTGTGCCTGGAATCCCGGCCTGGTGAGCTCTCTGCTGGAGACAACGCGAGCGATCCTCAGACGAATTCCCGGGGGGTCCTCCGTTATCGCCGGGCGGGGAGAGGAAGAAGCAGATTCCACTACAGCAGGCGATACTCAACCTCCAGGGGGCAGGCAAGTCATTGTTTTTTCACACCTGCTTAATGATTTGCTCTGTCACATCCCTGGAGGAGAAGTTCAGGGTTCGCAGCTCCCTGAACTCTCCCCACCTGCTGTAACCTGTTTTCCTAATCCCGCATCCTCTGTGTCTCTCTCCGCCGAGCGGTCCCCGGCTCCGGGTCAACGTGGTGGGATATGGAGAGGGCCTGTGGTTCCGCAGCTACATTGCGGACGGAGGAGGGGGACTGACTGCTGCGTGGAGTCTACGCCGACGACTGAGCGTCCCCGGGTCTCCACGGAGGAGCGGTTCGGTCCAGCGGGACGAGATTCTTCTGGCTTCACGCCGAGTGGGTCGTCGGCGGGGTTACCTGAGCTGGAGGGATCTCAAGCTGCGCTGACCATCGTGCTGGCTGCGGGGCCCGACGCGGCTAGATGGGAGCCTGACAACGACCTCCTGACGACGGATCCTGGATCTTCGCAGTCCTGGACGGCGTCAGAACCCGAGGTCAGGCGAGTGCTCTCCTTTCTTTTCTCTCTTTTTATCTTTGAACACTTCAGCCTATCTCCAGGGGAGACGAGCAGGGTGCAGCCGCCCGCTGCGTCTGAGCTCGTCTCGCCGGGCTCTGGCGCTGCCGGTGATCCTGATCCCGGTTCTGTTTTCTCTTCTGAGCCTTCTTCCAGGGTCACCGGCGAGGAGTTGCTGTTCCTCGTGGTGCTGGAGGGTCCGGGTTCAACGTTGGAGGTCGGTTCTGGTGCAGTGTCCAACGTGGGTTCGCCCGAGACCCAATCGGGGTCCAACGTGGGTTCGCCTGAGGCCCGATCGGGGTCCGACGTGGGTGCTGCCCCAGTGTTGTCCAGGTCCGGTGAGGAGGTGGCCGTTTCCCTGAGGCCCGCCGCCCTCGTCATCGGCTCTCCCCTGAGCCTCTTCCACCGGGATCCGCTCTGACCCTTCGTCCGTCTCAACGGTCCTGGTGGTTGAGTGATGCGGGTCGACGACCCGACCCGCAAAACTTTCGGTTCGGCGATCTGGTTTCCCCCCACTGGTCTGTGTTTGCCTTTGGGCGGCCTGGTTCGGCAGCCGTTGGACTGGATTCCTGGGATCTGGGTCCAGAGTTCGCCGTCCGAACATTTCTCTTCCCCTGATTCGCCAGCTGGACAATGGGCGGGGAGATCTCCGGAGCCATCTCGGCTATTTTTGGACTCTGCCTGCCATACACCTCGGGTGTCACTTTTTCTTTTATCGTTATTAAGGTCACTTGGGTGTAATGTCTGTCCTGTTGGTGGATGTGTATTTATAGTGCTGTGCGTTTTCCTTCCCTCGTACCCAGCATTTTATTTTTTGTACCATGTTTTTAGTCTCGTTTTTGCATTGTAGAGTTATGTTTTGTTCCCTTTCAGACCATACTCTGCAGTTGCCCATTCATTCCAGTCACTTTCATTTCTTTAGGTGACTGTGGGTATTTATATATTCATGTGTGTGGGTTTTTCTTTGCCTGCACTCAGTATTTCTTTTTTATGCCCTGTTGGTTCATTATAGAGTCATGTGCCTTGTTTTCCGTAACACCATGCTCTGTAATTGTCCATTTGTTCCAGTCACCCTCACTTTTCTTGGTGACTGTGTGTATGTACTTATATTGGTGCTGTGTATTGTGTTTTCCCTTTATTTGACCATACTCAGCATTTTTTGCCCTGTACCTTTTTGGTGGTTCTTTTTTTTTTTTTCTTGCTCTGGGTCACGCATGGTTGGTACTCTCTGGGTAGTATGTAACCGGCGTGCTGACCCAGTTCTTCTCCCCATCTGTACCTGGGTTAATTGTTCTGTTGTCAGTATTGTATTTGGGTTTTTCTTTCCCGCTACCCTACATTGCCCCATTGGTGTTGTCCTTCCCTTGGCTTCTTCCCCTCCGGTCCGCCTCCCTTCCTCCCACCCTAGGTGGGGGGGGGGGGGGGGCTGGGATGTTCCTGGTCGTTCAGGAGCCCGACCTTGAGGGAGGGGCTCTGTCACCATGGGTTGAGATGCCGTCTCGGCACTGAGCCCATGTTTTCCCTCATCCCTGCCTCCCATTGAGCAGCGTCTCAGCTGGCCCCCAGCTGGCAGCATTATGGACGGCTGGGGCCAATTAGTCTTCATCAGCTGGGGCGCTGCCAATGAGGATAAATAGGAGCAGCCTCGATGACTCGGGGCTGCGACATAAGCACTGCTAGGCTGAAGCCCCTTCGTCTGGTGTCAGCCTCAACTCCCCTTGCAGCATTCCTGTGTTTGTATCCCGCTGTGAGGATGTACGTCTTGCTACCCCCACGTCCGGTACGAGCTGCTTACCTCTGCGCTGTGCAACCTGTGAGTGTACCTCTGCATGAGTATCTGTGCTCTCCTCATCCCTTATCCCTTACCCAAAATAAACCATCTCGACTCACTGGCTTGTCCCTGGCTCTGATTGCCCGGCTCCCTAGAGCCGGATATGACACTATCTTTATCAATGTCTTACTCTTGGCTTTAAACTGTGCCACATTGAACAAGTCTGCTTCTTTCCTTGTGTGAATATATACTCCTTCTGAAGTGTCTTTGAAGGCCACCTCAAGCATGGCTGCCAGATATAGCGAGAAGAGTGTAGGTGCCAGCACACACCCTTGTTTCACCCCATTGCTTATTGAAAAGTCTTTAGATACTGAACCACTCATTGCCACGTTTGCTTGCATACTTGTATGGAGTGCCTCGATCAGGCTGACAAACTTCTCTGTACAACCATATTTCTTCAGTACCTGCCAAAGTCCTTGTCGCGAAACAGTATTGAAGGCTTTACTGAAGTCTATGAAGACTACATAAAGCGGCATGTTCTGTTCGATACACTTTTCTTGAACCTGTTTCAAGCAGAAAATCATGTCCATTGTGCTTCTTCTACTTTTAAAGCCGCACTGGGTTTCCGGTAGTACATTCTGCGAGATGTGTTCACTTAGTCTGTTAAGTAGTACACGTGAGAGAATCTTACCAACAGTGGCTAGTAGTGATATACTTCCAAAATCCTTCCTGTCTCCTTTCTTGAACAAAGGCACAATGCTTGCATCCTTCCAGTCTTGAGGTACTTTCTGGGCATCCCATATCTCTTGGATGAGCTTTTGCAGGCAGTTGGTCAGCTGAACACCACCAAATTTCCACACTTCTGCTGGAATTCCATCCCTTCCTGGAGCTTTACCATCTTGTGTTGTCCTGATAGCTGCCATTAGTTCATCAAAATTCGGTGGTTCATCCAAACTTGATACAGCTGGTCGCTGCACTAGAGCTTCTTTAGCCTCTTCAGTGAGATCACCAGGGTTGTTTAGTAGTTGGTCAAAGTGGTCTGCAAATCTGTCCAGTATTTTGTCTTTCTCCTGCAAAACTGTTTCACCATCCATAGCCTTTAGTTGGATCAGTCCTCTTGGTTTAGGGCCGTAGATTTCTCTCAAACCTGTGAAAAAATATTTTCATGTCCTTCCTGTCTGCTGCAGTTTGAAGTTCCTCCGCTTTTTCATCCCATCAGTTGGACTTCATCTCTCTGGTGTACTTCTGTAGCTCACTCTGAGGCTTTGAGTATTTCTTCTTCTTCGACCTTGTGTCACACTGTAGGTTTTCCTGCCTAGCTGTATCCCTCGCTTCTAGTAGTTTCTTCAGGTGTTCATCATGCTCATCAAACCAATCTTGATGTTTCCTCTCAGGGTAGCCTAATACATCACTTGCAGTCTGATACACCGTATCCTTCAGTGTTGCCCATTTCTCTTCTATGTCATTCTCTGAGTTGTTGCTGTCCCAGTCTTTCAAGTTTTCATCCATTTCCTGTGTAAGTTCTTCCTGCTTCTTTTGGCCTTTCGGTGTACTAGTGTTTAGCTTCCGTTGTGGCTTCGCACCCGTCCTGCAGTGCTGTTTTCATTTCCAAATCCTTAATCTAGATCTCAGCATAACATGATCAGTGCCACAGTCTGCACCTCTCATTGCTCTGGTGTCCAATACATCCCTTCTGTCTCTTCTGTCTCAGGTTCATACTGTCTTCTAAAATAATTATAAAAATATTTTCTTTTCTATCAAACAGTGAAAAAGGTTGTTTTTACCTCAGCATGTTTTGGCCACTTCTTGCAGCCTTCCACAGAAGGGTCATGTGATGTTGTTGTGACAATCAGCTGTTTTTAGTGGCTTTTTTATACAGGTTGACCAGAAAGCCGAGGACGACTATGCCCCCTGCTGTCTGGTATCCTGTGGAGGACAGCATCCCAGGTGTGGGACAGGGTACAGGTTTCCTCATCCCTGTTGATTGTTCTTGGTGTCTGTTTTCTGATCTCAATGGCTTCCCTGATACAACGATGGTATTTGTTGCTTTCTGTGGGGATGACGTTTGCCTCTTCCCAGTCCATGATGTGATTTTTTCTTTTGCAATGGTCGGATATGGCAGATTTCACGTTGTGTTGTTCAACTGTTTCTTTTTGATCTCATGTGTACCTTGCTCTTGTCTCTTTTTCACATTCTTTCCCATGTTCCACTTTTCTGTTTCCAAAGGTTCTTTCTTTTTCTCCTATGTACAGTGGGGTAACAAAGTATTTAGTCAGCCACCAATTGTGCAAGTTCTCCCACTTAAAAGATGAGAGAGGTCTCCAATTTTCATCATAGGTATGCCTCAACTATGAGAGACAAAATGAGAAAAAAAAATCCAGAAAATCACATTGTCTGATTTTAAAAGAATTTATTTGCAAATTATGGTGGAAAATAAGTATTTGGTCAATAACAAAAGTTCATCTCAATACTTTGTTATATACCCTTTGTTGGCAATGACAGAGGTCAAACATTTTCTGTAAGTCTTCACAAGGTTTTCACACACTGTTGCTGGTATTTTGGCCCATTCCTCCATGCAGATCTCCTCTAGAGCCGTGATGTTTTGGGGCTGTCGCTGGGCAACACAGACTTTCAACTCCCTCCAAAGATTTTCTTTGGGGTTGAGATCTGGAGACTGGCTAGGCCACTTCAGGACCTTGAAATGCTTCTTACGAAGCCACTCCTTCGTTGCCCGGGCGGTGTGTTTGGGGTCATTGTCATGCTGAAAGACCCAGCCACGTTTCATCTTCAATGCCCTTGCTGATGGAAGGAGGTTTTCATTCAAAATATCACGATACATGGCCCCATTCATTCTTTCCTTTACACGGGTCAGTCGTCCTGGTCCCTTTGCAGAAAAACAGCCCCAAAGCATGATGTTTCCACTCCCATGATTCACAGTAGGTATGGTGTTCTTTCTTCTCCAAACATGACAAGTTGAGTTTTCACCAAAAAGTTCTATTTTGGTTTCATCTGACCATATGACATTCTCCCAATCCTCTTCTGGATCATCCAAATGCTCTCTAGCAAACTTCAGACGGTCCTGGACATGTACTGGCTTAAGCAGGGGGACACGTCTGGCACTGCAGGATTTGAGTCCCTGGCGGCGTAGTGTGTTTCTGATGTAGCCTTTGTTACTTTGGTCCCAGCTCTCTGCAGGTCATTCACTAGGTCCCCCCATGTGGTTCTGGGATTTTTGCTCACCGTTCTCGTGATCATTTTGACCCCACGGGGTGAGATCTTGCATGGAGCCCCAGATCGAGGGAGATTATCAGTGGTCTTGTATGTCTTCCATTATCTAATAATTGCTCCCACAGTTGATTTTTTCACACCAAGCTGCTTACCTATTGCGGATTCAGTCTTCCCGGCCTGGTGCAGGTCTACAATTTTTTTTCTGGTGTCCTTTGACAGCTCTTTGGTCTTGGCCATAGTGGAGTTTGGAGTCTGACTGTTTGAGGTTGTGGACAGGTGTCTTTTATACTGATAACGAGTTCAAACAGTTGCCATTAATACGGGTAACGAGTGGAGGACAGAGGAGCCTCTTAAAGAAGAAGTTACGGGTCTGTGAGAGCCAGAAATCTTGCTTGTTTGTAGGTGACCAAATACTTATTTTCCACCATAATTTGCAAATAAATTCTTTAAAAATCAGACAATGTGATTTTCTGAATTTTTTTTTTCTCATTTTGTCTCTCATAGTTGAGGTATACATCTGATGAAAATTGGAGACCTCTCTCATCTTTTAAGTGGGAGAACTTGCACAATTGGTGGCTGACTAAATACTTTTTTGCCCCACTGTATATAGGTTTTGTTGCATGATCAGCATGGTATTTCATAAATGACATTACTTTTATTTTATGTTGGTATTACTGTATGTCTTTGGGATGAACCAGGAGTTGCCTCAAAGTGGTGTGTGGTTCTACTGGGGAGCTGATGTAATATTTTTTCATTTTCCTCTGTATTCTGTCAGTGATGCCTCTTAGGTGTGGTAGTGTGACAGTTTCTGTGTTGTTTGCTTTTAGCGTGGTCCTTCCTTCTCTCCATTTTATGTTCTTCATCTCCACTTGCTTCCTTTCCCTCTTTATCGCCAAGTTGGGGTAGTGACAGTTTTTAAAAGTCTTCATTATGTGCAGTGTTGGATGTAACACTGTAATGCCACTACTTTTACAGTTACGTGTTGTGTAACAAAATTACTGTTTCAAAATTCAGTAATGCATTACAGTTACTAAAATTTGATCAGATGTGTTACTTGTTACTCATTTTATTAATATGGATAGATATTTTTAGTGCAAATAAATGAATATACAAACTGACCCTACCATAGCTGAGATGAGCTGTCAGTTGACGTGACCTGTTGCAGAGAGCCGAGTCTTCACTACTAAGTGGAGGAAAATATAAAGTTACTGTGTTTTTGTGGAAATAGACAGCTTATTTTTCCTTTGTCGCGGTTAAGGACAAAAGCATATTGGCGGGTTGCAAGCTAAGTGCCGGTTGAGACCTACTGCAATCTTGAGAAGTGCTTGAAAACAGCAACAATGCTCCGACAAAGCTAGTGTTAAGTAATGGCTAGCTATGCTAACAACACTGTGTTACTGCATCTATGCTATCTGAACAGCCACGACTGGATTTCAAGCACAGGTATGCATCTGGACTGTTTGTGACAAAGCAAAAATGAAATATTATTTCTAGATACGTCAGACTGAAGACATGAAAAAACAATAACTTTCCATCAGACAGTTGAAACTGTGATCCAGTGAAGTTAAAAGACATTTACTTGTTACCTGAATAAAGATTATTCAAAAATCGATTTTGATCTTCAAAAGGAATTTGAGGAACTGGATCATGTGTCTGTCACAGCAGACATTTGGTCTGTGGATAATGGACAATTTCTTTGGATCACTGCACATTGGATTAAATTCATATCATAAAGGTAAGATAAACATGGACAGCTTCTTGCAGTGTTTGTTATATGGCGCTTTATTGTCAAGTGCAGTGTGGTGACGTGGACTTCCTGTCACGTCACCACACTACCCTATATAGCGGATGGGCCGCCATGGCACGGCTTCTTACGCCAGATGCCCACACCAGGCGCCTGCCGTGTAACTGCTCTGTTCACCATCAATAAAGCTGTGTTTGACGCTACCACCAGCTCCATCTCATTTATCATCAGGTTTGGATACAAAACATTTAGCAACTGAGGATTAACTCATGGGGACATGCATTACACCACTTCGTCCCTTCCTTGAGCTCCCGGGCGAGCCACTGGTGCCATGGCTGCATTGGTTGGAGGCTTATCAAACGTACATTATGGTGCTGGACCTCGGGAAGCTTGATAAGGTGATGGCACATGCGCTTCTCATCCACAACCTGAGTATTGAAGGCCGGAGGGTCCTACGGACACTCAACACGTCGGACTCGTATGAGGACGTTGTGGAGCTGCTAGCTAAATATTTCTCCACCCCAGACAGTGTGACTGTTTGGAGAATTATTTTTGCCAGAGACACCAATGTGTTGGTGAGCCTATCCGCCAGTATGCTATTGATTTGAGGAAGCTAGCTAGCGAGTGTTGTTTTGGGCAGCTTGAAGACTAGATGCTATGCGACCAACTAGCAGAGAACATGTGCAACGCTGAGATGCGTGCAAGGCTATTAATGTCGACTAATGACTTGACATTAGCTAAAGCAGTTGAGTTAGCTCTCCGGTTGGAAGCCATTGATAAGCTAGCTGTGAGGCTAAATTGGCGCCAGCCACAGAAGCCGCTGGAGCCGCTCGCCTCAGCTCATGTTGTTGACCCTGATAGCGAGGATAGCTTGGATGAAGATTATTGGGAAAACATTGCTGCCACCTGAAGGTCTGCCCCTGGAAACTCCCGTTGTAGAGGTTGTGGGTCCGTGACGCACCACCATGAAGCAAAGGAATGCCCAGCAAGAGAAAACATTGTAGCAGATGTGGATGCTTGAATCACTATGCCAGGGTGTGCCGTTTATCTTACCCAGGGAACCCATGCAAGGAATCACTCCGCCTGCCCCCGACAGACACTGGGAGCAAATGGTATGAAGAGCTACGGACACCCTCACTTTCAAGTCGGCCAGTTCTCAATCAGTGTTGGTACCCATGCCGATGACCGAAACCATGTTAGCCCCAGATGCCTCCAGTACTTGGTCGCAGTTGGGTGGGGGGTCTGCAGCTATGACGGCAAACACTACAACGTTTATAGAAGAGGACGGTGCCAGACCTACGAGCTTGGAGTTACTGCATGCTCATCAGCAGCTCATCAGGCCGAGTAAGATTCCAGTTTGGGTTATGGGCCAGATGACAGCCAGCAAAACATCAAGCACATCTGTGGATAGTGGTGAAGATGGGAGCAGTGTGCTTCTGCTTGTCCGAAGGCTTGGTGAGGCATGCCAGCCAGCTGCGGCGTGTCCAGGAGGATGCTCCAGGTGGCAAGGCTGGATGGGAGTCCGTGATAGCGGTGTGGGATCTGTGCTCCGTCGTCCAGAAGATCAGCCAATGCTCTGGGGGCCTGCTGCTTCCAGGCACATGCCTGCTGATGGGCTGCCCTGGGCCCCCCCATGCCAGTTGAATCTTTCCCACTCAAGTGACTGTGTGGTATTACATTTTTTTTTATAGTTCTGTGTGTTTTATGTGCATGTTATGTTACGGGGTGTATATTATTGCTTTAGTTTAGGAGCACAGCAGTGATTTTTAGTTTAACAGTTGACCTTTTAGTTTATTTGGTGGCAGAATAATCCACCATGCCGTGCGGGCTGCATGATGGTCCACCCACCAGCCTTATTTTAGATTATTTTGTGTAAGTTTTTTAGGCCAGTTGAGTACATTAGTTTTCACTATTTTAGAGTGCTATTTGGGTCCCAAATTGGGGAGGGTTTGAACTGTATGTGTGGTTTTTGACTTTCTAAAGGGGGGAGGAAATGTTATATGGGCATTTTATTGTGAAGTGCAGTGTGGTGACGTGGACTTCCTGTCCTGTCACCGCACTGCCCTATATAGCGGGTCGAGCCACCATAGCACGGCCTCTTACACCGGATGACCACGCCAGGTGCCTGCCATGTAACTGTTGTGTTTACCATCAATAAAGCTGTGTTCGATGCTACCACCATCTCTGCCTCATTCATCACCAGGTTACATACATAAAAGTATTGTCAACTCTCTCTTCAAAATGAGGAAATTACTGGCAATATCAGGTTGATTTTCTTAAGATTTTTACCACAATAAGGGCTCTCATGGCAGAATAAAGCAGACTGAACATGTTCTAAAGGTTCTGTCTGTCTCTTTTAAGCCTGACATTAATAAGCCCGTAATGTAATCCATTAATTCAATTATCTTACTATGTGTGCAAGGTGATTCAAGTATGCATTTAAATTCTCACACTCAAAGGGTTAGTTTTTCCCATGGTGTCCATCTGGTTTAGATGTTCAGTGAGTGTGGTTGTTTGTCCTTTGTTGATTATTTCCAGGATTTCATCCACGTACCTGTTATGTATGAAATGAACGAGCCATGAGCCATCATATGCCGAAAAACAAACTGAACTTTAGTACACAAAAGGCACAACATGTACAGCGGCCACAGCCCTCCTGACATCACTCCGTTGGATGCCCGACGCTGGCTACGGCAAGCCCCAAGGGCCAAACACACCTGCCACATTCCTCCCTCCCCCTCACAAACTGGAGAACAACAAAAAACAAATAACAACAACCAACCCCCCCCCCCCAACATTTAGCAAAACAAACAACCATAGAAACAACATACTGTAAGTAAAACAAACATTTTGCCTCAAGACACAACTGACTAACTGGGCACTTGGGTAGACTGCCAAGGCCCACATGTTGATGTGGTTTATTCTGCCACTTTTTCTTCAACACGTTCTGGCAACCCCAGTCCCACAACAAAGTTCCTCAGATACCTCGGCCTCTGACAGGTTCTTGCCGAGCGTCTCACTGGCGGAGGACCTGCTTCTGGCTCCACTGTCTGTCCCTTTGTGCCCTCAAGCGCCCCATCAGTCAAGTTCTAGCCAGTGTCCATCTCAACCATCGGCGCCCCTGCATCCTTGGTCGGTGAAGATTTCTTGAGGCACCTCAAATGCGACTGTGACCCGTCCAAGAGGCAAAATGTCACTGGGTCCAGCTCTTCCGCAATCTGCAGTGGCCCTGTCTAGAACGGTTGCAGCTTGTGTGTGAGGTTGGGGTGTTTAATCCTATCCCAGTCCGAGACTCTGAGTCCATGTGTTTTCACCCTGTGCCTCTTGTCGAAGCGTTGTTTCATTCACCAATGTTGTTCAAGAACCCGCCCCTTTGGTGGTTCTACGTCCACCGGAGGGGTTTTTGTGGAGGGCCACAACCGGTCAAGGGGGAGGAATAATTTCCGTCCCAGAATGAGCTTTGCTGAGGAATATTGTGGAATGTTGTGGCAATGGCTGTTGCCCTGTATTGGAGGAGTGTGCTCTGAAGGGCATCAATGAACTTGAAGCCATCTGCCAGTTGCGTTCTCAGTCCATTCTTTAACTTCTTGTTGAAACGTTCCACCCCCCGTTTGCTTGAGGATGATAGAATGCCGTTTTAATGTGCTCCACACCTCTTTCCCCCAAGAACTTCTCAAACCCCCCAGAGATGAATTACGGCCCATTGTGCGTCGTAATGGCACCCGGAACACCCCACCAAGTGAAGCGCGAAGTGAGGAAGCTGATAACCACATCAATGATTAAAGGAACCAGTGGCTAACACCTACGGCCATTTTAAATGCAGGTCATAGGCTACCAGCAGGAAACAGCTGTTCATGGGGGCAATGTTTAACTTGCTGCAAATGTCCCGTTGAATGTCCTTCAGAAGACCCTCCCAATACTGTAAGTTCGCAGAGGCGGGAGTAGTGGTGTCCCTGTTTTCCCGCTCTCCAAACACAGCAACACAATTCTTTACCATCACCTCAATGTCCTTGTTTATACCCAGCCACCAAACCGAGTCCCTGCAGCGCTGTTTCACCTTAACCACCCCCAAATGGCCCTCATGTAGCATGACCAAAATGCGAGTCCATAGCAACACCGGAAGCACTGTGAAGTGTCCTCTTGCCACACACACGTCATTCCAGCAGCTCAACTCATCCTTGACCCTATGGAAAGGGGCCAGTTCACCCTGCATCTTTGTGGTTCACCCCCCCCCCCCCAGTGATCGAACACAGTTGAGACAAAGTCACATCCTGCTCCGACTCCACCTGGAGTTCCTGGAGAGATACCACATTCCTGAGGGGGTTGTGCAACGTGTTGATCACGTCCGCCTCCAGGGGATCACAGTTGTCAGATTGCACAGTGATAAGTTTGGCACAGGACAGGAGGTCCACCACTGCATTCTCCTTGCCTGGGGTGAACTGTGTAGTGAAGTTGTAAGCCCGCAGCCTTTCCGTCCACCTGTGAATCCGCAGGGGCCTGTGTTTCGATTCGGTTGTTTCAAGCAGGGTTGTCAGTGCCCTGTGGTCTGTGCATAGGGTGAAATGGCGTCCATAGAGGTAGTTGTGCCACCGTTCACACGCCCAGACACAGGCGAGTGCTTGTCTCTCACTCACTGCGTACCTCTGTTCCGCCGATATAAGAGACCTTGATGTGAACGCCACCGGGAGCTCCAACCCATTCTGAAGTTAAGACACGACTGCCCCCACCGCCGAGCCAGATGTGTCACAAGTCACAAAAGTGGGGCATTGTGGATCAAAATGAGCAAGCACCAGCAAGGAGGTGAGCTGAGATTTCAGTTTCGCGATGGCCACAGAGAAAACTGGGGTCCACTGTCACGGAGTGTTTTGCTTCAGGAGAGCACGGAGTGGTTTGATGGTCTCTGAATAACAAGGAGTGAAACATGCATGGAAATTATCCATGCCCAGGAATGATGAAATTTGTGCAGTCATCGTGGGGTCCGGAAGTCACAGGACCGCTTCCAAGTTTGAGTGTAGAAGGCTAAGGCCCTCAGCGGACAGGCGAAACACCACAAACTTGATGGCCTCAGACATAAAGATGCACTTTTCCCTGTTCAGCATGACTCCGTGATCCAACAGCACCTTTATCACATGTTCCAAATGTTCATCGTATGCCACCCATGATGCGCTGTGCACCATGATGTCATCCAGATACACCACCACACCCTTGAGGCCAGCAAGAATCATGGACATAATTTTTCGGAAGCAACTCAGAGCTGAGCTGAGGCCAAAAGGCATGCAGGTATATCTGAAAATTACCATGTGGGTCACAAATGCTGTCAAGTTGAGGCTAGCCAGGTGGAGAGGCTCCTGCAGGTAACCCTGAGGGAGATCCAGTTTTGAAAAAAACCCTCAAGCCACTGAAGATCGCGGTGAGCTCTGCCATCATGGGTAGGGGGTATTTAACCGAGATGATCGCTTTGTTAACCATTCTGAGGTCGATGCATGGAGCAATGTCACCTGACCTCTTCTTAGCCATCACAGTATTTGAGATCCACAGCGAAGCGTCCACTCTCTCAATAATGCCAGCGCTCAGAAGTTTATTCATCTCCACTGTGACACCATCCCACAGGACAAGGGGCAACCGGCGAAGGTGTTGAATCTTGGGTGTCACCCCTGGGTCAATGAGCAGACGGTAGTTGAAAGCCACCATGCAACCCAGGCCCGCAAACAGAACTGGCCAGCGAACCAGTCTGTCACGTGGCACGAAACCTGAAAGGTGAACACAATAGTCTTTGGTCCACATGACATTGAAAAATTGACCATGCCCACCATTCCAATCTTCACATGTCTATAGCCAAACATGTTATCAGCACCCGCTATAATTGTCTTTTTGGGGAAAAGTCTTCTTACCATGGACATGCTCAATATGGACTTTGCAGAACCTGAATCGGCCATGAGCGACACGCCGACACTGGCAAGTTGCACAAAGTAACATTTTAGCAGCCAATTCTTGGCACCTGCTACACATTCTGAGGCTGCGTGCGCTTGTCCCACTTCGGCTTTCTTGCAGGCGGCGGGGCAGACCCTAGCGGGGTGATTAGCTTGACCATGGTTGTAGCACCTCTTCCCTTTAGCAGGGCAGACGGACGAGCTTGCTCGGTAATGGGAAGAACCACAGCTGCCACAATGTCCCCGGGTTCCTGCTCCTGCCTGTGCCACAGTCCACCTCCGTGTGGAGGTCGACCCTGAGCAGCTCACAGTGTTGCTATCAGTCTGGCGTGGCGGGGTCACTTTGTGTAGTAGTTGTTTGTTAACTCGTCTCTGCCTTTCTAGCTGGGTGGCTGAATCTATTTGGCTAACCATCTGCATCACCTGGCTTAGCATGAAATTGTCTATTGCTAGAAGTTACTTCTCCTTCAGCCACTTGTTGTTCATGCTACATGCTAGCTTGTCCCAAATTAATTCCTCTTCTAATGGCCCAAAGGTTTTGGAGCTCCATAACATAATGTTGCATGTACTCACCCACTTCTTGGAAGCGGACAAATAATCTGCATTTTCATGTCGTGATGTTACACTTTTCAGCAAAGAACTCATCCATTAGGCTCAAACACTTGTCCAAGGAGTCCGTGTTACCCAGTGCGCAAAGTACGCGCTGATCTTCCTTGCCCAGACAATGAATCAAGACACTTTTCCGTCTTTGTTTGTCGGTGCCGGCCATGCGGGCCATGGTAATATAGTCATTTAATGAGTCCAGCCAGCGGCACCACAGCGTGGCTGGCACACCCGGCGACTCCAAGAATGGAGGTGGTCGTCTCTTCCAAGCCCCCATGATTTAATCCCCAGTCGCCAAATGTTATGTACGAAGTGAGCAAGTCATGAGCCATCTTATGCCGAACAATGAACTGAACTTTAGTACACAAAAGGCAAAACATATACAGTGGCCGCAGCCCGCCTGACGTCACTGTGTTGGATGCCCAATGCTGGCTACGGCAAGCCCCAAGGGCCAAACCCACATGCCACAGTACCATTTCCATAAGGTTATTTTACATGATGCTGGTGGTGTTTGTATGGCTCTGATCTCTAGGTCCTCCATGAAAAAAATGCTCATGATTCCTGAGAGTGGATCTCCCATTGTGAAGCTCTCTTTTTGTTTGTAGATGGTTCCTCTGAATTGAAAGTAGGTGGAGGTGGCAACAAAATGTAGCAGCTTCATGATGTCCTCTACTGTGAGTTCTGTGCATTTGTGTGGGGTTTTGTCATGTCTGAGATGATTTTAAAAAAAATGTGTCAGTAGCAGAGAGCATCAGCTGTACCCCACCCGGAGTTACTACATGCATGATACCGTACTTCGTCTTGTGTAATCTTGCTTAATTAGCAATTGGTCCACAGTTAGCTAAACCTCCTGAATTAAGTGTTGGCTATCTGGCCTCATATTAATTATGAATTAATTATTTGATGAATAGAATTACTAATAAATGGAAAGACTTCTTTAAATAACCTGGTGAAGAGGATGATAAAATAAAGGCATCGTTGGATTTTTAAATAGCTTTATTATCATCCGCCTTCATCAGAACTCGGCTGCAGCCCATGGCTTGAGCAGGCTGCAACTTCGTTCCTCCAGCTCTCAAAGAGGAGGAGACACACAGTGCGTGTGTCCAGCAGCAGTTGAAGAGTGAATGAATGAGAGGCAGAATCACAACTTGGCACAGCATTTATACCCAACTCAAACAATAGATCAAAGGACCTTCACAGCAGTCAATCTGGCATTTGCATATAAAAGGAACAGACAGGATGCATGAGCACAATGCATGGATAATACCTGGATGATACATTAACTCAAAGCAGTGACATGCATAACCGGCAGACCTTAGCAGAAACGACCATAATTTGAGGTGATTGACTTTAGCCTGTTGTGGGGGTTAAATCAAACCGCTACACTGCTCCCCCCCCAGAGGGCACGGTAGGGGACCGTGACCTCGATGTTGCAGTTTGGGCAGGGAGCAGGGAAAAGCTCTGTGCAGGAGGAGAGGGAGGGGGGGGTAGCAAATGCATGACCGGGCGCGGGAAAATCGTTCGAGTCGCGCCAAAAGTGTTTGCTGCTCCGCGATGTCCCGTCTGAACATGCGGAGATCAGAAGAAGAAAAAAATTAGTCTCTGACTCCTCTCGTGGCCATGAAGAAAAAACAGGAGTGGCGGTAAGAAAAAAATAAAAGCAGAGGGACTGGCGTGTTGACTTTAGGGCAGACGTAACCCTACAGCCTCGGCAACCGCAAACATCTGAATTCCCCTTGTGTGCCGTGGCTAAGACCATAAAATCCAGTGAGCAAGCTGCGGGCCTCAGGTGTACAAGCAAGCCTGAAGGGCCAGTGTGCAGCAGAAGGAAGGCGGTCGGAAAAGCCGTATTTGCCCCGTGCGTGGTGCGCCGTCCTCGTCACACCCGGTGCGCGTGCCGGGGCTCCGTGCGTGGGTGGGCCCGCTGGAGAGGCGAGTCAGGGTGCAGAATCTTGGTGGAGATCGGCGCAGTCTGCGCCGAAAAACATCTCTGGCGAGCCGTGGCTGCAGATTAGTCATTGTGCGTTCAGGTCCACGTGTGCTCCGTCGGCCATGGGAGTCGCCCGCATGTGCTCTGATGTGGAGGAGCTGCTCGGCCGGTCCCGCATGGATGTGCTGATCTCGGCGAGGGCGCGCCATGACGTTCTCTGCCGCTTACCTAGTCTTGGTTGATGTCCTGAGAGCAGCTCGCCCGCCGTGGGCTCTGCGTCGAGGCCTCCCTGAGGCAGCAGGGAGGGCAGACCAGTCAGGCCGCTGCGACGGAGCATTCATGCCCGGGTGCTGCGTTCGCTGGCCGCTCGTTTTCTTCAGACTCGGGTCGCCAGCGTGGCTGTTCAGATCAGAAGGTCCCTTCGTGGTCACCAGTGAAGAGGATGATAAAATAAAGGCAGCGTTGGATTTTTAAATAGCTTTATTATCATCCGCCTTCATCAGAACTCGGCTGCAGCCCATGGCTTGAGCAGGCTGCAACTTCGTTCCTCCAGCTCTCAAAGAGGAGGAGACACATAGTGCGTGTGTCCAGCAGCAGTTGATACCAACTCAAACAATAGATCAAAGGACCTTCACAGCAGTCAATCTGGCATTTGCATATCAAAGGAACAGACAGGATGCATGAGCACAATGCATGGATAACACCTGGATGATACATTAACTCAAAGCAGTGACATGCATAACCGGCAGACTGTAGCAGAAACGACCAGAATTTGAGGTGATTGACTTTAGCCTGTTGTGGGGGTTAAATCAAACCGCTACACTGGTAGTTATAGGGTCTAGTAGACATGTTGAAGGCTTGGATGTGGAAATTATTTTATCTAACTCTAAAAGGTCAGTTGGAGTAAACTCATTCAAACAGATATGGGTTGAAGGAGCTGTAGTTGTTGCTCAGTTTAAATTAATGGTGGGAAGGATCTAACTGATTTTTTCTCTGATAGGTGAAATTTTATCATTGAAGAAGTTCATAAAGTCCTGACTAGTAAGCTCTAAGGGAATGCTAGATTTGACAGAGTCCTGACTCTTTGTCATCCTGGCTACAGTGCTGAAAAGAAACCTGGCATAATTCTTGTTCTCTTCTATTAATGTGGAATAATATGTTTTTTGAGCTTTCTTAAGAGATTTTTTCTTTTTTTTTTAAATAAATTAGCAGGTGGTTTCTCCAAGCAAGATAGATTTCATCTAATTTAGTGGAGTGTCATTTTCTTTCTAATTGATGAGTCTTCTGTTTTAAGCTACAAGTTTCTGTGTTGAATCAAGGAGTCAGAAATCTCTGATTAGACTTTTTCTTTTTTAAAGGGGCCACCATGTCTAGGGTCTGATGCAGAGAAACAATCTGCTTAAATTTGGTAACACCATCATCTGAAAGATGTCTACTGAGGTAATAATAAATATCAATGTTAGTTATTAAAAAATAAATAAAGGGAACCATATCCCAGAATTCCTCTGAGGGTGTCTGAATGAACCCCCAAAGTGTTTTGTTACCCAAAACATTTAGGGGATGTGGAAGTAACATTGTGGCTTGGTAAGGTCTTTGAAAACTGCATAGCATAACATAGCTCGTCTTTTCTTTTTTTTTTTTTTTCTTTTCTTTACTTTATTTCTGTGTGCCAAATCTTGCCACATCAATAGAATACCTTGACACCCAAATCTGGGCTTTGAGTGACACGTTTCCATCTCTGCTAACTGTACTCTGACCGTTGGCATTTTCCATGTGCAAACGCATCTCTGATCATAAATAAGCTTGTTAATTTTTGCCCTGTTGTTTGTGATGACAAATCACCCACCATGTAAACATTGTCAACAGATGGCAAAATTACTCAAGTGAGGGGGTGCCTGGTACTTCAGGGAGGTGTAATGGCAGAGTGGTGTCTGGCAATGGGATGCTAAGTGATCTGCGGCTCCATTCTTCTTAGCTCAGCCTCAGCAAACGGCTCCATACATCATATCGAAAGCCCTCCTCAGACAGATGAGTGCAGAGGGAAAGATGGAACACACGCTCCTGTTTCTGCAGACGGCTTTTGCCACAACAAAAAAATGGAGTGATATGCCACAATCCCCGGGCTTGACAGGCTCCAGTGATAACACCCCCACCACCACCACCACCACCATGAGTACAATGTGTGTGTGTAAATGTGAGTAAGTGGGTGTGTATTGCTTCGTGTCTTCAGCTTCTGTGCTCATATTTATCCAGTTCAATTCATTTGGTGTGAGTAGCTGTTTACATGAAGTCATCATTAGCAATTACCCACTTTTGTGATGAAATGGCAGTTACACAACAGTCTCCATTGTCATTAAGGTCACAGTAATGTCCACCACTTTCTTCCCATCAACCCTCCTCCCTCCCTCCTGTCTTGCAGCTTTTTGAAAGAGATAAAAGAGAAGAATGACCTGATTCTCAGACCTTATGAATGGGCTCTTTGTGTCTGCCGAGAAACAATTTTCCTACCTTTTACTTCTGCCTCACCTCGTCTCCCTGCCAACTCAGAAGTCGTGTTGTGATAGTAAGAGGTTAGAGGTGTGTGTGTGTGTGTGTGTGGGGGGGGGGCTTTAACTGGTGCCCATGATATGAATAACACAAATGAAATATTTACTTCTGATGCATCATCAAAAGTCATGCTTCCAGAAGAGAAATTCCTGCTGGATAGCATCTCTGCTGTGATGTGTGAGGTATGGCTCATTTCATGACTTGTCACTTATTCCCCTTAATCATTTAATCTCAGAGGGATGCATCAATGTGATCATAATAAGCACATATTTGTGAGTAGGAGTTCTAGTAACACAGCCCTATTTCGATCAAAACAGGTATTCCTGCACCATTGGTTTAACATTTTCACTGTTAATCATTATCGGTGACAAAGAACTGACTTAAAACAGCACTATGTAGCATTCCTGCACAATTAAATTCATTCATTCATTCATTCATTCATTCATCTTCTTCCGCTTAATCCTTTTCGGGTCGCGGGGAGGGCTGGAGCCTTTCCCAGCATCTTTGGGCTAGAGGCAGGGTCCACCCTGGACAGATCACCAGTCCATCACAGGGCCAACACAGAGAGACAGACAACCATTCACTCTCACAGTCATACCTAAGGACAATTTAGAATCCCCAGTTTGATGTCAGTTAACCTAACTTGCATGTTTTTGGCATGTGGGAGGAAACCGGAGAAATCCCGGAGTAAACCCACGCAGACACGGGGAGGACATGCAAACTCTACACAGATCACTGTTGGTCAGGGGCGATCCCCCGGCCAAGGGTGAATTGCTGTGCTGCCGCAGTGCTAACCACTCCGCCACCGCGCTGCCCGACTTGTAATTTTGTGCTATTAAATTCAGATAAACGGCATTCACTTATATAGCGCTTTTATTCTCATCTCTAGATGACCAAAGCGCTATACAGATCCTGCTATCTACCCATTCACACACTGATGGCTGCATAGCTGCCAAACATGGTGCTGTCCAGACCCACCAGGAGCAATTGGGGGAAAAGTGTCTTGCTCAGGGTCACAACGGCAGGATATCTGGGGGGATTCGAACCGCCAACCATCTGTTATTAGATGACCTGCTATACCTCCTGAGCCACTGCCGCCCCATTCGATAAGACTGAAGTCATTCTTGTTGGTCCAAAAAACCTTTGAAAAACCTTTCCAAATCAAACTCTTAGCTTGGATGCTGTTACTCTTTCTCTGAATACTTCTGTGAGGAACCTTGGAGTTATTTTTGATCAAGATCTGTTTTTCTGTAAAAAATGCTGCAGTTGCATTCCTAAAAGGTAATTAATTTACAAAGGAAAATGTAATAAATTTATGTGATGGTCTGAGCGCCGATTCCATCCGGGCTCAGGTTGTCCAGTATTTTCCCTGTTCTATCTTATTTCGGGCCTTGTCATATGGCCTCCTCCAGGGCTCTTATTTTGACAGCGTCACGGCGGGACTTCCGGATGTCAAAGCCGCGCCGCGCCGTGACAGCTGTATGGTATTTCATTAATTACTTTCTCCTTTCCTGATTGGTTTTTGTTTCTCCATTTAAGGAAGCAGCTGAGGCTTACTCCTCGCTGCGACCTACAACACAATAATTAAATTCAATTTCATTAAACTTTATTCATGTAGTTTCTAACCACAACAAAAGGCTGTCTCAGTGCTACTGTATGTAGATACATAATGAATGAATCACATAATGAAAAATTCAGAAAAAATCAAAACAAACAAGGAATCACTCAAGTATGTTCATTGTGTCTTCTTTTTCCATATTTAATTTACAGTTTCTTTTGTCAGACAAAAAGGTAGAAGATGTTTGTTTTTGCCTCAACATGTTTCAACTGACACCTGCAGTCATCTTCAGAAGCATCAGCTGATTGCTGTGACGTGTCATTCATCAGCTGTTTTCCTTAGGCATGGCCAGCCTGATGGACCTGACAGATCCACCAGGCCGGCCACGCTTCCCCTAAAATCAGCAGTACTGGATCACTGCAAAAGGAGCAATCACATCATGCACTGGGACAACACAAGAATCATTGGATCGGAGGGTAATAAACACAAACACTGGATCAAGGAAGAAATAGAAATTAGAAAATGTGCAAAAGACGCCATGAAAAAAATGAGGAAAGAATCATGCTTTCCCACACCTGGAATTCCAGCCTCCAGAGACCACCTGGCGACGGGAGGCGTGGCCGGCCTGGTGGATCTGTCAGGTCCCTCAGGCTGGCCACGCCTAAGGAAAACAGCTGACAAACAACATGTCACAGTGATCAGCTGACACTTCTGAAGATGACTGCAGGTGCCAGTCAAAACATATTTATTTATTTTATTTTATTTGGCGGGGACAGTGCACATTAATCAACAGTTTTGTAAATGTGCCAGAATTAGCCAAAAGCTATTTTTCATCTGTTAAGATAAAAAACAAACATCTTCTACCTTTTTGTCTGACAAAAAAAAAGCCACTGTAAACTAATTAAACAAGGAATCCTCTATTATGAGCAGCACAGTGACAGTGGGAAGGAAAAGACTTCCTTATAGGAAGAAACTTCCAACAGAACCAAGGAGGAGCAGTCACCTGCCTCAACTACAAATGATGGGAGAGAGAAGAGAGAACACAACATAAAATTCATCTATCCATCTATTTTCTTCAGCTTTTCGGGGTCTTGGGTCATGGATGCAGCAGTCCAAACAGAAAAGCCCAGACTTCCCTCTCCCCATTCACCTTCTAGAGCTCTTAAGGGGGGATACCAAGGCATTCCAAGACCAACTTGGAGATGTAGTCTCTCCAGCGAGTCCCGGGTCTGCCCCGGGGTCTCCTCCCAATGGGACGTGCCCGGAACACCTCAAGTGGGAGGCGTCCAGGAGGCATCCTGATCAGATGCCCATACCATCTCAACTGACTCATTTCAATGTGGAGGAGCAGCGGTTCTACTCGGAGCCTCTCCCAGATAACTGAGCTCCTCACCCGATCTGTGAGAGTAAGTCCAGCAATCCTACTGAGAAAGCTCATTTCACCTGCTTGTATCTGTGATCTGATCCTTTCGGTCATTACCCAAAGCTCATGACCATAGGTGAGGGTAGGAACATAGACTGATCAGTAAATCAACAGCTTGGCTTTAGAGCTCAGCTCCCTCTTCACCACAATGGACCGTTACAACGTCCGCATCACTGCAGATGCTGCTCCAAGCCATCTGTCAATCTCTCGCTCCATTCTTCCCTCACTCGTGAACAAGACCCCAAGAGCTTGGAGGGTCTCCTCTGCTTGGAGGAGCAGAGGTTGGGTTAACTTAAAACTGTCTTTCACTGACAGATTTTTTTCAACATTGAAGGGAAAATCTGAAAGCTGTCTGTCATTTTGACAGATTAAACACAGGGTGAGCTAAATAAAATCAGTTAAAATGCCAGATAATAATGGTTTATGGCAGAATTTTTGCAAACTTGTCTGTCAAAATGATAGATAAAAAGTTAAGTGCAACATCTGGCTGTTTCTCAGTTCAGGTGTTGCAGCCTCATAGATGTGGCCCAGGAGGCCAGACAACTTGAAGGTAGTGTAGGCTGAATCTAAAGGCTGATTTACGGCTGTTAAATGAGACGGTCTAGTCTTTCACTGTCAAATGTTTGCATGACCATGCACTACCCCATTGCCTAGCAACCATGACAGCATCAGTCGAGCGATTTTTGACAGAGATGGAACTTTATTTTTGTCATTTCTTTACCTTTTAGTGGAGATCGAATTAGAATTTTAACTCATGTTAAAGTCAGCAGGTAAACAACAGTTAAATTAAGGCAAATTAAAAACACAAAACAGAAAAAAATACTTTAAATTATATTTATTATGTATACCAGTAAGATTGAGATATAAAATATATAGGCTCCACCCTTCCGCGACCTGTAAAGGATTAAGCGGAAGAAGATGGATGGATCCTTAAATAATTAAATTCAGTACAATACAGCTTTATGTATATAGCACCATTTCACGACAACAGTCATCTCATAGCACTTTCAACTGTAGGGGAAACCCCCACAATTGCAAAAAGACCCTAGCAATAAGGTGATCCCCTGTGAGCAAGCACTTGGCGACTGTGGACCGGAAAAACTCCCTTTGAACAGGAAGAAACCTCCAGCAGAACCAGGCTCAGGGAGGGGCAGTCATCTGCTGCCACTGGCTGGGGGGTGAGGGGATAGAGAAGATGAAGAAAAGAACTGACATGTAGAGAGCAAACAGCGTGACGGGAACTCAGTCTATGGGAGAGAACAAAGAGATGTTTGGTCAGTTAATGACCAGCATAAATATTTCATTGAAAGTGAAGAAAGGAGTGAAGCTCAGTGCATTATTGGAGGTCCCCTGGCTGTCTAAACCTATGAGCATAACTAAGGGAAGGTTCAGAGGCACATGATCCCTCCCTAATTACACACATGGACAAAATTGTTGGTACCCCTCTGTTAATGAAAGAAAAACCCACAATGGTCAAAGAAATTACTTGAATCTGACAAAAGTGGGAATAAAAATTCTATGAAAATTAACCAATGAAAATCAGACAATGCTTTTGAATTGTGGTTCAACAGAATTATTTTAAAAAAACAAACTCATGAAACAGGCCTGGACAAAAATGATGGTACCCTTAATTTAATATTTTGTTGCACAACCTTTTGAGGAAATCACTGCAATCAAACGATTTCTGTAACTGTCAGTGAGACTTCTGCACCTCTCAGCAGGTATTTTGGCCCACTCCTCATGAGCAAACTGCTCCAGTTGTTTCAGGTTTGAAGGGTGCCTTCTCCAGACGGCATGTGCAGCTCTGCAATCCACATGGTGAGGACATCGATGGCCTCATTCACACCTTCACGGGCTACCTCAGCTTCTGTGCGGACAAATCCGTTCCCACAAAGACCATACGGTGTTGCTCAAACAACAAACCCTGGATCAACCCTGAGATTAAAACACTTCTGAGAGAGAAGAAGAGGATCTTCAGTTCGGGGAACAGGGAGATGCTGAAGTCCATACAAGAGGGAGCTGAGGAGAAAGATCAGAGAAGGCAAGGACAGCTTCAGGAGGAAAATGGAGGACAAGCTGCAACAGAGCGACATCAGCGGGGTTTGGAGAAACCTCAAAACCATCTCTGGGCTCCAGAATACCTCCCCCCAGGCCACGGGGGGCAGGGAGTGTGCGAACAATCTGAATTTGTTTTTCAATAGGTTTGACCAACCGCCCTCCCCCCTGACTGCACAACAACCACTGCTGCCTGTAAAGACATCAAGTCCTGCTGCCCACTCCCCACTCCACCAACACCCCCCCCCCCCACTCCCAACACACAGCCCCCCATCCTGACCCTGACCAGGACCCAAGTGAGGACGGAGCTGAGGAAGATCAAGATGAGGAAGGCGTCGGGACCGGACGGCATCAGCGCAAAGCTCCTCAAGTCCTGTGCAGACCAGCTGTGTGGGATTGTGACGTACATCTTCAACCTGAGCCTGAAGCTGGGGAGGGTACCACAGCTGTGGAAAACATCTTGTGTGGTACCTGTACCAAAAACTTCCCACCCCAAAGACCTGAGCAGCTACAGACCGGTGGCCTTGACGTCACACTTGATGAAGACCCTGGAGAGACTGCTTCTTGCTCACCTCCGCCCCCTGGTGGAACCTGCGATGGATCCACTCCAGTTCGCCTACCAGCATGGCATTGAGGTGGAGGATGCGGTGATCTTCCTCCTTCACCGTTCTCTGTCCCACCTGGAGAAGCCCGGGAATGTGGTGAGGATCATGTTCTTTGACTTCTCCAGTGCTTTCAATACCATCCAACCGATGATCCTGAAGGACAAGCTGCTGCGCGCAGGGGTGGACCAGCACCTGTCATCATGGATCCTGGACTACCTCACGAACCGGCCTCAGTTTGTGAGAACCCGGGACTGTGTGTCCGACACGATCATCGGTAGCATGGGGGCCCCCCAGGGAACGGTGTTGGCTCCCTTCCTGTTCACTCTTTATACTGCGGACTTCTCAAACAACACAACACACTGCCATCTACAGAAGTTCTCTGATTACTCTGCGATCGTTGGACTCATCTCCAATGGAGATGAAGCTGAGTACAGAGGGCTTATCCAGAACTTCGTGGACTGGTGCCATCGGAACTGCCTCCAGATCAACGCGAGGAAAACTAAGGAGCCAGCGGTGGACTACCGCAGGCAAGGACAACCCCTCACAGCACCAGTAAATATACAGGGAACAGGCATTGAGATGGTGACATCCTACAAGTACCTGGGTGTTCATCTGAACAATAAACTAGACTGGTCACACAATACTGATGCACTCTACAAGAAGGGACAGCACAGGCTGTTCCTACTGAGGAGACTCAGGTCTTTTGGTGTACAAGGGGTGCAGCTGAAGACATTCTATGACACGGTGGTGGCATCAGCCATCACTTTTGGAGTGGTCTGCTGGGGCAGTGGCATTACTGCAGCCGATAGGAAGAGACTGAACAAACTGATCAAGAGGGCTAGCTCCATCCTGGGGCAGCGCCTTGATCCGGTGGAGGAGATAGGAGAGAGAAGGACGGTGGCTAAACTGTCATCTCTGCTGGAGTCCGAGTTCCACCCTATGCAGGACATACTGAATGCACTGAGGAGCTCATTTAGCAGCAGACTACATCATCCCAGGTGCACAACCGAGAGGTTTCGCAGATCCTTCCTACCAACGGCTGTCAGACTGTACAACCTAAGCAGGGCTGCTCGCAGAGATAGCAAAAAGACGTAACAACCTAATAGTTTTTTGAATGCAAAAGATGCAATAGACTTACACAATGGTCCCCTCCGGCATACAACTAGAAAAATACCGGTAGCTTTGGAGGGTGAGAATATGTATGGGCACATAATCATACCATGTAGGATAACTAAGTAGACGGTTGTGCTGTTTCATCCCATCTAGCAACAATGCTCTGCACTGTGTGTGTTTATACATTTACATATTTAGTCCATCTAGCTACAATGCTCCGCACTGGGTGTGTTTATGTTTATGTTTATATTTCTATATCTATATATTCATTCCATCTAGCTACAATGCTCCGCACTGTGTGTTTATATATCTACATATTATTCCATCTAGCCACGTTGCTCCGCACTGTGTGTGTTTATATATTTACATATTTTTTCCACCTAGCTGCAATGCTCCGTACTGTGTGTTTATATACTCATATATTTATCCCATCCAGCTACAATGCTCTACACTGTGTGTCTGTGTGTGTATATATATATATATATATATATATATATATATATATATATTTATAGTAATATGTACATATGTATATTAGCTGCTCTTGCTTGCTTGCTTTTTTTCTTGCCTTCTGATTGTTGCTCTGAGTGTTGCTATCCCTGTGCTGTTGCAATCCTGGAATTTCCCCGTTGTGGGACTAATAAAGGCTTATCTTATCTTATCTTATCTTATCTTATGTTTCAGCTCCTTCCACAGATGTTCAATATGATTTAGATCAGGGCTCATAGAAGGCCACTTTAGAATAGTCCAATGTTTCGCTCTTACCCATTCTTGGGTGTTTTTAGCTGTGTGTTCAGGGTCGTTATCCTGTTGCAAGACCCATGACCTGCGACTGAGACCAAGCTGTCTGACACTGGGCAGCACATTTCTCTCTAGAATACCTTGATAGTCTTGAGATTTCATTGTACCCTGCACAGATTCAAGACACCCTGTGCCAGATGCAGCAAAGAAGCCCCAGAACATAACAGAACCTCCTCTATGTTTCACAGTAGGGACAGTGTTCTTTTCTTGGTATGCTTCATTTTTGCGTCTGTATACATAGAGCTGATGTGCCTTGCCAAAAAGTTCCAGTTTTGTCTCGTCTGTCCATAGGACATTCTCCCAGAAGCTTTGTGGCTTGTCAACATGCAGTTTGGCAAATTCCAGTCTGGCTTTTTTATGATTTGTTTTTAACACTGGTGTCCTCCTTGGTCGTCTCCCATGAAATCCACTTTGGCTCAAACAACGACGGATGGTGTGATCTGACACTGATGTACCTTGGCCTTGGAGTTCATCATGACTGTGTTTAGAGGTTGTTCTGGGCTCTTTTGTTACCATTTGTATTATCCGCCTCCTCCTGCAGCCACGTCCAGGGAGGTTGGCTACAGTCCCGTGGATCTTAAATTTCTGAATAATATGTGCAACTGTAGTCACAGGAACATCAAGCTGCTTGGAGATGGTCTTATAGCCTTTACCTTTAACATGCTTGTCTATAATTTTCTTTCTAATCTCCTGAGACAACTCTCTCCTTTGCTTCCTCTGGTCCATGTTTAGTGTGGTACACATCATGTCACCAAACAGCACAGTGACTACTTGTCACCCTTTAAATAGGCCGACTGACTGATTACAAGTTTGTAGACACCTGTGATGTTAATTAGAGGACACATCTTGGTTGAACATGTCCCTATGGTCACATTATTTTCAATCTTTTCTAGGGGTACCATCATTTTTGTCCAGGCCTGTTTCATGAGTTTGTTTTTTGAGACCGGCCTGTAATTTGTGAAATGATGACTGTCTCCCATTTTGTATAGCGCTATTGCTTTTTCTATTATCATTTTGTTAGGAAATTTACCAGTTTGAAAGATAGGTTACAGATGTGTGTGAGTGGTTTAACAATTCCTCCAATTACTTTCTTCACTATTGTCATGTCAATTTCATTCCAGTCAGTAGATTTTTTGTTCTTAAATTTAGTTATAGTTTCAATAATTTCCTTTTCAGTTACTGCATCCAAAAAGATTGTATTTGGATTTTTATCCTCTATTTCATTTACAGGCCGACTATTGTTTGTTTCTGGTGTCACTATTTTTTATTTTTTTTTTTTGCTAATTCTTGACCAACTTTTACAAAAAAAAGATTGAAACCCCAAACCACACTCTCCATATTATTTATCAAATTGTCATTTTCAATAAAATATTCTGGATAATTTGCATTCTTTGATCGGTTAGTAATAATCCCATTTAGCACTTGCCATATTCCTGTTAAGTTATTATTATCCTCTAATATTCTTTTGTAGTATTCTTTCTTACAAGTCCTCATTATATTAGTTAGCTTGTTTTTATATCTTTTATATTTGATCTCGGCCTCGACTGTTCTACACTTAATGAATTGTTTATATAATGTACTCTTCTTTTTACATGAATTTAGTAGCCCGTTGGTGACCCATGGAACATTTTTGTTTTGTTGTGTGTCACTGTTTTGTTTTAAAGGACAGTTTTTGTTGTACAATGATTGAAATTGTTGTAAAACATCATCAAATGCTTTATATATATCATTTTCATCCCAAACTATCTTCCAGTCATGCATTAATAATTACTTTGTCAGTAAATTCAATTCAATTCAATTCAACTTTATTTATATAGCGCCATTTCACAACAACAGTCATCTCATAGCACTATCAACTGTAGGGGGAACCCCCACAGTTGCAGAAAGACCCCAGCAATCAGGCGATCCCCTGTGAGCAAGCACTTGGCGACGGTGGAGAGGAAAAACTCCCTTTTAACAGGAAGAAACCTCCAGCAGAACCAGGCTCAGGGAGGGGCAGTCATCTGCTGTGACTGGCTGGGGGGTGAGGGGATAGAGAAGAAGAAAAGAACAGACATGTAGAGAGCAAACAGCACGATGGGGACTCAATCTATGGGAGAGAACAAACAAATGTTAATGACCAGCAAAAAAAATTATTTCATTGAGAGTAAGAAAAGGAGTGAGGCCCAGTGCATTACTGGAGGTCCCCCGGCTGACTAAACCTATTAGCAGCATAACTAAGGGAGGGTTCAGAAACACATGATCCCTCCCTAATTGTAGGCTATATCAAAAAGGTAGGTTTTAGCCCTATTCTTAAAAACAGAGATCGAGTCTGACTCCCGAATCCAGATTGGCAGCTGATTCCACAGGAGAAGAGCTTGATAACTGAAGGCTCTTCCTCCCATTGTACTTTTGAAGATTCTAGGTATTACAAGTAATCCTGCATTTTGGGAGCGTAGTGCTCTGTTAGGGTAATACGGTAGTATCAGATCTTTTAAATAAAAAGGAGCCTGATTGTTTAGAGCTTTGTAAGTAAGAAGAAGGATTTTAAACTTAATTCTAAACTCTATGGGAAGCCAATGAAGGGAGGCCAGAACCGGAGAGATATGATCTCTCTTTCTAGTACCTGTCAAAACTCTTGCTGCAGCATTTTGGATCAGCTGAAGACTTTTTAAAGATGTTTTAGGACAGCCTGATAATAAAGAATTACAATAATCTAATCTCGAGCTAACAAAAGCGTGGATCAGTTTCTCAGCATCACTCTGAGACAAGATGCTCCTAATCTTGGCAATATTACGCAAATGATAGAAGGCAGTCTTAGAAACAAATTTAATATGTGAATTGCAGGACAAATCCTGATCAAAAATAACTCCAAGGTTCCTCACAGAGCTATTAAGAGAAAGAGTAACCGCATCCAAACTGAAAGTTTGATTTGGAAAGGATTTCTAAGGTTTTTTGGACCAACAAGAATGACTTCAGTCTTATCTGAATTTAATAGCAGGAAATTACAAGTCATCCAAGCTTTGATTTCCTTAAGACAGGCTTCTAACTTGGCTAATTGATTACTATCATCTGGCTTCATTGACAGGTATAATTGTGTGTCATCAGCATAACAATGAAAATGTATACAGTGCTTTCTAATAATGTTGCCTAACGGAAGCATATATAAACTTAAAAGAGTCGGGCCTAGCACAGATCCCTGTGGAACTCCATGACTGAGCTTTGAGTTGAAAGAAAACTCATTATTTACATGAACAAACTGGAACCTATCAGATAAATAAGATCTAAACCACTGCAACGAAGTTCCATTAAGTCCAACATAGTGTTCTAATCTATCAAGTAGAAGATTATGATCAATAGTATCAAAAGCTGCACTAAGGTCTAAAAGGACAAGTACAAAAACTAGTCCATTATCAGATGCAATGAGGAGGTCGTTTGTGACCTTCGCTAAGGCTGTTTCAGTACTATGATGGATTCTAAACCCAGACTGAAACTCTTCAAGTAAACCATTTCCCTGCAGGTGGTCAAATAATTGCGTAGCAACAACTCTTTCTAAGATTTTTGAAATGAAAGGGAGATTAGAGATTGGTCTATAGTTAGCTAAAGCTCCTGGATCTAGCGTTGGCTTTTTGAGTAAGGGTTTAATTACAGCCGTTTTAAAAGCACTGCGGTACATGGCCTAAAGTTAATGAAGAATTGATTATATGAAGAATAAGGCTACCAATAAGTGGGAAGACTTCTTTAAATAACCTGGTAGGAATAGGGTCTAAAAGACAAGTTGAAGGTTTGGATGAGGAAACTATTTTGTCTAACTCACAAAGGTCGATTGGAGTAAACTCATCAAAACAGACATCAATAGAAGGAGCTGTAGTAGTTACAGTATTTAAGTTAACTGTGGGAAGAATCTGATTGATTTTATCTCTGATCGATGCAATTTTATTATTGAAAAAGTTCATAAAGTCCTGACTAGTAAGCTCTAAGGGAATGCTAGGATTGACAGAGTCCTGACTCTTTGTCAACCTGGCTACAGTACTGAAAAGAAACCTGGGATTATTCTTGTTCTCTTCTATTAATGCAGAGTAATAACTTGTTCTAGCTTTTCTAAGAGATTTTTTATAAATTAAAAGATGATTTCTCCAAGCTAAATAGATTTCATCTAAATTAGTGGAGCGCCATTTTCTTTCTAATTGACGAGTCTTCTGTTTTAAGCTACGAGTTTCTGTGTTGAACCAAGGAGTTAGAAATCTCTGATTAGACTTTTTCTTTTTTAAGGGGGCCACCAAGTCTAGAGTCTGATGCAGAGAAGCTGAAACACTATCCACCATGTTATCAATTACAGAAGGAGCAAGCTGTCTATAGCTTATTTCTGTTGTGTTGACACATGGCATAGAAGAAACAATCTGCATAAATTTGGTAACAGCATCATCTGAGAGGCATCTACTGTAATAATATTTTTCTTTAGGAGCCAAATAGTCAGAAATAGTAAAATCAAAGGTTAACAGACAATGGTCTGACAGTACAGGGTTATGAGGAGACACTACAAGATTTTCTATTTCTATGCCATATGTCAGAACAAGGTCCAATGTATGGTGGAGGTAATGAGTAGAATTTCCTACTTTCTGAGAAAACCCAATCGAGTCTAATATTGAATTAAATGCCACATTAAGGCAGTCACTATCTACATCCACATGTATATTAAAGTCCCCTACTATAATTATTCTATCAGATTTCAGCACTAAATCAGCTTAGAAATCAGCAAATTCGGATAAAAATTCTGAGTAGGTTGATGGGGGACGATAAACTATGGCAAATAAAATTGGGTTTAACCTAAAATTGCTAAAGTGCCCAATACTGAGGACCAGGCCCTCAAAGGAATTATAACATGTTTTTTGCTTTACATTAACTAGTAATTTGGAATGGTAAATTGTTGCTACTCCTCCTCCACGACCAGAACTTCTGGGATTTTGACAGTTTAAATAATCAGAGGGAGTTGATTCATTTAAACCAACATAATCCTCTTGCTTTAACCAAGTCTCTGTAAGGGAAATTAAATCAGTCTGATGATCAATTAACAGATCATGGACTAACAGAGATTTGGGAGTTAGAGACCTAATATTTAATAAACCACATTTAATTTTTAAATTATGAGGAGGAACAGAGGCCAATTCATTCAGTTTAGAGGTTTTATGTTTAATTTGGGTTTTACCAATATTTTGCTTTATCACTTTGGGATGCTTATGCGTTATATTTTTATTTACTTTGGAGGGAGCAGACAATGATTCTCTGATGGGGAAGACAGGGGCTAAGCTGAGGGGTGGCGGATGAAGAGGAGCTGCAGAGAGGCGTGTAAGACTGCGACTCTGCTTCCTGGTCCCAACTCTGAGTAGTCAGGGTTTTGGAAATTTGGATAAAAAAGATGCCAGATTGTTAGATAAATGAGAAGCACCATCCAACGTGGGATGAATGCTGTCTCGTCTCATAAGACCAGGTTTTCCCCAAAAAGAGCTCCAATTGTCAATGTAGCCCACGTCATTTTTAGGACATCACACAGACAGCCAGCGGTTCAAGGATGACAAGCGGCTAAACATGTCATCACTGGTCAGATTGGGGAGGGGCCCAGAGAATACTACAGTGGCAGACATCGTTTTTGCAAAGTCACACACCGATTCTATATTAAGTTTCGTGACTTCCGACTGCCGGAGACGGATGTCATTAATGCCAGCGTGAATAACAATTGTGGAATATTTACAGTTACTTTTAGCCAGCATTTTCAAATTTGACTCGATGTCGCCTGCTCTGGCCCCAGGAATGCATTGGACTATGGCCGCTGGTTTCTCTAGGTTCACGTTTTTGACTACAGAGTCGCCAATGATCAGAGTTTTTTCCTCGGCGGGTGTGTCGCTGAGCGGGGAAAAACAATTAGAAACGTGAACAGGTTGGTGGTGTACCGGGGCTTTGCGACTAGGCTTCCTCACTGCTGAGGAGAGCCGGGGAACCGCTGACAGGGGGGCCTAAGCTAGCTAGCTCCGCTGCAGCTAAGGGGCGTCCGTCGAGATTAACTGGTGCAGACGGTGTTTCAATGCAGCGGAGCCGGGATTCCAAATCAGACAACCTCGCCTCGAGCGCCTCAAAAAGACAACATTTATTACATTTACCGTTATCACTAAAAGAGGCAGAGGTGTAGCTAAACATCTGACAGAGAGAGCACACCAGAGGAGAAGAGGAAAGAGAGCTAGTAGCCATAGCTAGTGGCTAGCTAGTGGCTGGAGAGCAAACCTCACAGGCAGACAGCAAAACAGGTAGTGATGATCCCCAACCACAAGGAAGTGGTTTCACACCAGTGGTTTCATAAATATATACAGTGGTGTGAAAAAGTGTATGCCCTCTTCTTGATTTCTCATTTTTTTGGGTGTTTGTCACACTTAAATGTTTCAGATCATCAAACAAATTTAAATATTAGAAAAAGATAACACAAGTGAACACAAAATGCAGTTTTTAAATGAAGGTGTTTATTATTAAGGCGAAAAAAATCCAAACCTATATGGCCCAGTATGAAAAAGTGATTGCCCCCCTTGTCACATCTTTGGAAAGTTGCATTAAATTTCTCTAGCCACTCCCAAGCTTGATTACTGCCACACCTGTTTTCAATCAAGAAATCACTAAAATAGGACCTGCCTGACAAAGTGAAGTGGACCAAAAGATCCTCAAAAGCTAGACATCATGCTGCTATCCAAAGAAATTCAGGAACAAATGAGAAAAAAAAAAAGTAATAGAGATCTATCAGTCTGAAAAAAAATGTTATAAAGCCATTTCTTAAGCTTTGAGACTCCAGTGAACCACAATGAGAGCCATTATCCACAAATGGTGAAAACATGTAACAGTTGTGAACCTTCCCAGGAGTGGCCGGCCGACCAAAATTACCCCAAGAGCACAGCGATGACTAATCCAAGAGGTCACAAAAGACCCCACAACAACACTCAAAGAACTGCAGGCCTCATTTGCTTCGGATAAGGTCAGTGTTCATTACTCCACCATGAGAAAGAGACTGGGCAAAAATGGCCTTCATGGCAGAGTTCAAAGACACAAACCACTGCTCAGCAAAAAAGAACAAAAAGGCTCGACTCAGTTTTGCTAGAAAACATCTTGATGATCCCAAGACTTTTTTGAAAAATACTCTGTGGGCTGACGAGACAAAAGTTGAACTTTTTGGAAGGTGTGTGTCCCATTACATCTGGTGAAAAAGTAACACAGCATTTCAGAAAAGAACATCATACTAAGAGTAAAATATTGTGGCAGTTTTGTGATGGCCTGGGACTGTTTCGCTGCTTCAGGACCTGGAAGACTTGCTGTGGTAAATGGAATCATGAACCCTGCTGTCTACCAAAAAATCCTGAAGGAGAATTTCCGGTCATCTGTTCTTGACATCAAGCTGAAGCGCACTTGGGTTCTGCAGCAGGACAATGATCCAAACACACCATCAAGCCAACCTCTGAACAGCTTAAGATAAACAAAATGCTTGATTGCAGTTGTTGCTGCTAGGGGTGGACCAACCAGTTATTAGATTTAGGGGGCAATCACTTTTTCACACAGGACCAAATAGGTTTGATTTTTTTTCCTTTAATAATAAACACCCTAATTTACAAAGTGCATTTTGTGTTTACTTGTGTTATCGTTGTCACACTTTATAACACCACTGTAGATTGTTCAGTTCTTATTATTTTACATTTGATATTTTTGGTATACTTATTCTTCCTATAATCACAATGGTAGACAAATATAGAGTGATGATTTGAGCTTGGGCAGGCTTGCTGAATACCACACTGCACCTAGGGCATGGTCAGGGGGTGGATTTTTTTTTTTTTTTTCGCAAATGGGGAGTTTATTGGAGCTCCTTGTGCTGGAATGTGGAATGATGGTGGTCGGGTCGGTGGCGGTGGTTCACCTGTGGGCTGGTTGCCGGCTGCTGTTCATTTCTGGGAGTAGAAGAAGAAGAAGAGCTCTAGAATAGATAGAGTCATAACCAGATAGAGTGTTATAGACATTATGTAGACATGGAAATGTCACTGTTTGAAGAAGAAGAAGAAGAAGAAGAAGAAGAAGAAGAAGAAGAAGAAGAAGAAGAAGAAGAAGAAGAAGAAGAAGAAGAAGAAGAAGATTGTTCAGAACTCCTTATAAGAACTCCTTATACAAAGATATAGAGTGAAGAAGACGAAGAAGAGTTTGCCAGCTGACAAGAATTCTGACTTTTGATACATAGAGTGATGTTTATTGAGTGAAGAACGTGACGGTAAGAACTACAGCTTCTGACCAGATAGAGTGAGGATATCGAGTGAAGTCCATGGTGGTAATGCACCTGTAAGCTGGTAGCCAACTGCCAATCAAATCTAAAAGAAGAAGAAGAAGAAGAAGAAGAAGAAGAAGAAGAAGAAGAAGAAGAAGAAGAAGAAGAAGAAGAAGAAGAAGAAGAAGAAGAAGAAGAAGAATTGGCAGGTGGTCACTGATATCATTTAATCAAACCCCACCAACAATATTATTTTCCATAATATTTGTGAATATGTTATCTATTAGTCTAGCACTGTGGGACATAATTCTGCTAGATCTGGTGATCGTTGGATGTAAGCCCAAACTGTACACTGTGTTGATAAATTCTTCTGTCATACTATGCTGCTTTGAATCATAAGATCTATACTGAAATCCCCACAGATAAACATAACTTTATGACTAAGTTTTGCATATATTTTTTTTCCATCCAGTCCTTAAATAAGTCAGTATTTGATACAGGTTTTCTATATATGTTCACAGATCACTACTATATGACATATTGCACGGCTCAGGAGACGCACACACACAGGCTTAGAGTAGTTCAAAGAGTTTATTAACAGCAGGGGTGAATGAGTGCGTGTCTGCGGGAAGTAAATGTGTTGGTGATGGTGTCTGCTCCAGGCACAGAGGCAGGTGACCGTACAGCCGAGCAACCCTATGGAGAGAGCACAGGGAGAGGGTGACGGGCATACACCAACACAGGAGGGATTTATGGCGAGAGAAGGACTTACTTGGTGGGTCAGGACAGCTGGCACAACAAGGGGGCGAAGCCCGGAAGACAGCCACCTGGAGAGCTCCGTACAGCAGCGAGGATTGGGCGATGGAGAGGAGATGTCCGCCGCTGGGGAATCCACCTGTGCACAGGGGAGAAGACTGAAGAAGAGAGGTAAGCGATCTTCTTACCAAAATGGTGACGCTGAAGAGAAGTATGCTCACAACGATGAGGGACGAAGTCTGACGGCTTCAGGCCGAGCCTCCGGGCGAGACGGCCTTTATCCCTCGCCGCTGATGATTGTCAGGTGCGTGAGCAGGTGGCGCCGCTGATGAATGGCGCGGCGTGACAGTACTCCCCCCTCTAGCAGCGCCTCCTGGCGATGGCTTATCCGGGTGCGCTCGGTGGAAGTCCGCGATGAGCGATGGGTCCAACACAAACGACGGGGGCACCCATTGTCGATGCTCGGGCCCATAGCCCTCCCAGTCCACCAGGTATTGCAACCCACGACCTCGGCGCCGGGAGTCCAGGATGGAGGAGACGGACCAGGCCGGATGGCCACCAATCATCCGGGGCGCGGGTTGCGCTGCAGGAGGAGGGCAAAGGGCGTCAGTGACTGCCAGTTTCACCTTCGACACATGGAAAGTGGGATGGATGCGGAGGGAGGGGGGAATAGCCACGCGCACAACCACCGGGTTGATGATCCGGGTGATGGGAAAGGGACCCATGAATCGCTGTGCCAGCTTCCTCCTCTTGCCTTTTAATGTGACGTCCTGGGTAGACACACACACGAGTTGCCCAACTCTGTACGCCGGGGCAGGTCTTCTGTGCCGGTCCGTCACGGTCCTGTTGCGCTCCGCTGTGCGTAAAAGCGCATGACGCGCGGCAGCCCAGGTGGAGCGGAACTGCCTAAGGTGCGCCCTAACAGAGGGGACAGTCACCTCGTTCTCCTGCGCTGGAAACAGCCAGGCGAGATGGTTGCTCCAGGACGTTGGCTTGGATCTAGTAACACAGCGGAGCGCAGCCTCCAGCTCCTGATTGGTCCTTTCACACTGCCCGTTAGACTGGGGGTGATGGCCGGAGGAGAGGCTCACCTTGGCTCCGATGGCGTTACAAAAAGATCTCCAAACCTCGGATGAAAATTGGGGGCCCCGGTCCGAGACCACGTCCACCGGAATCCCGTGCAGCCTGACCACGTGTTGGACGAGGAGGCCCGCCGTCTCCAGGGCAGTAGGGAGACCTCGCAGGGGGATGAAGTGCACCGCCTTGGAGAAACGGTCCACGATGGTCAGGACGGTGTCAAAGGAGTTGGAAACGGGGAGTCTGGTGACGAAATCCAGTGCGATGTGCGACCAGGGCCTGCCGGGGACGGGCAGAGGCTGGAGCAGACCCGCTGGGGGGGCATTTCCCGACTTGCTGGTGGCACAGATTGGGCAAGCCCGGGCGTAGCGGGCTGCATCCCTCTGCAGGCATGGCCACCAAAAGGACCGTTGGAGGAGGCTGATCATCCGAGAGGTGCCGGGATGACAGGTGAGCCGGGAGGTGTGGAGCCAGTGGATGACCTCTCCTCGGACCGCAGATGGGACGAACAGTCTTCCCTCCGGTCCGCCGCCAGGATCAGGTTCCACCTCCTGCGCCTTCCGGATCTTGTCTTCAATGTCCCAAGAGATGGCACCGAGGACGCACGACCTGGGCAGGATAGTGTGGGGCGTCTCCTCTGCCTCCACAGGGGTGAACTGCCTAGAGAGGGCGTCAGGCAGGCCGTTTTTGGAACCCGGCCTGAAGGTGATTGAGAAGCGGAACCTGGCGAAGAACAAAGACCAGCGCGCCTGGCGGGCATTCAGGCGCTTGGCAGATCCTAAGTACTCTAAGTTCTTGTGGTCCGTCAGGACCACAAACGGCAGGTCCGCCCCCTCTAGCCAGTGGCGCCACTCCTGTAAGGCGAGTTTAATGGCCATGAGCTCTCTGTCCCCCACATCGTAGTTTCTCTCCGCCGGGGACAGGCGCCGGGAGAAGAAGGCGCACGGTCGTTTGGCGCCATCATCAGGTGACCGCTGGGATAACACTGCTCCCACTCCTGTGTCCGATGCATCCACCTCCACAATGCACTGCAGCGCGGGGTCGACCTGGCGAAGGACCCGGGAGGAGGAGAACTCCGCCTTCAGCGCCCTAAAGGCAGCAGCGACCTCTTCAGTCCACCGGAACGGGACCTTCAGGGACGTGAGGCGGGTCAGCGGTCCGACGATCGAGCTGAAATTTGGGACAAAGCGGCGGTAAAAATTGGCGAAGCCAACAAACTGTTGCACCTGCTTCCGGGATGCGGGAGTAGGCCACTCCACCACCGCCTTCACCTTCTCTGGGTCTGGGAGCACCTGGTCTTGAGCGATGATGAACCCCAGGAAGGACGTGGTCCTAGCGTAGAATTCGCATTTCTCAGCCTTCACGTACAGACGATTCTCCAGCAGTCTTTGGAGGACCCGCCTCACATGGACCTGGTGCTCGTCCCTGGACCTGGAGAAGATAAGGATGTCATCCAGGTAGACGAACACAAAAAGGCCGATGAAATCCCGGAGGACGTCATTAATGAGGCGCTGAAAGACGGCAGGAGCGTTGGTCAGCCCGAACGGCATGACGAGATACTCAAAGTGGCCGTTCGGGGTACGGAAGGCTGTCTTCCATTCATCTCCCTCCCAAATCCGGACGAGGTGGTAAGCGCTGCGTAAATCCAGCTTGGTAAACCAGGTCGCCCCCTGGAGGGAGTGAAAGGCAGTGTCCATGAGGGGCAGGGTGTAACGGTCCCTCTCAGTGATGTCATTTAGCGCTCGGTAGTCTATGCAGGGGCGGAGGGATCCGTCCTTTTTCCCGACAAAGAAAAACCCTGCCCCCACGGGTGACGACGATGGGCGAATAATCCCAGCGCTCAGTGATTCCTTCAGGTATGTATTCATGGTCTCCTTCTCCGGCGCCGACAGGCTGTAGAGCCGACCAGAAGGCAGGGGGGCCCCCTGGCGGAGGTTAATGGCACAGTCATAGGGTCGATGCAGGGGAAGAGACATAGCTTTCGATTTACTAAATACCATACCCAGGTCGTGAAATTCTGGAGGCACCAGTGACAGGTCCGGAGGTGCTGTATCCGCCACAGGGGGAGCCGCGGACGGGGAGCAGGCAGCGGACTGAAGGCAGGTGCCCATACAGAAGGTACTCCATGCCGATACCCCAGCGGACCTCCAGTCCAGGACAGGGTTGTGGAGGCGTAGCCAGGGATACCCCAGGATGACGGGCGACACAGAGTTGGGCAGGACGTAAAATACCATCTCCTCCTGGTGGTTCCCTGAGATGATGACTGGGACAGGCATGGTTTGGTGAGAAACTCTCCCAAGGGAGGCACGGGAGAGATGGACCAGGGAGATGGGGTGTTTTAATGCCTGACAGCGGATGCCCAATCGGGTTGCCAGGCCTTGTGAAATGAAGCTGCCCTCTGCACCCGAATCCACCAGTGCGTGGGTGAGGTGCCCAGTGGGATTGTGGCAAAAACGGATGGGCAGCTTTAATTGAGTGAGGGGACTTTGCCGATTGATGTCCGCGAGGCCCCCTACAGTGACTCGCGGACCCCGCCGTTTGGCTTTTGTGGGCAAAGCTCTACCGTGTGTTGACTGTCTCCGCAATACATGCAGAGACCCAACTCACGGCGGCGCTGTCTCTCTGCCAAGGAGAGCTTTGCCCAGCCCGTCACCATCGGCTCCGACTCCTCGGGGCACGATGGTGGCGGCGTCGCCAGGGGGCGAGCTTGGGGCAGGCGTAGCGGGACTCCCCGAGGGCGAGAAGCAGACGGCTTCTGTCCTGAGGAGCGCTCGCGCAGCCTGTTGTCCAAGCTGATTGCCAATGAGGTTAGCTCCGCTAACGTTCCGGGGATATCCCGTCCAGCCAGTTCATCCCTCAGATCACTATTGAGGCTGCGGAGAAACAGGCCGCAGAGGGAGCGCTCCTCCCAGCCCAATTCCTCCGCTGCTACCCGGTATTCGATGGCATAATCTGCGGCCGACCGGTTTCCCTGCTGGAGAGCGAGAAGCCGATCGACCTGGACCGCCTCGGAACGAGAATGATCAAACACCTCCAGGAAGCGCCTCACGAACTCGGCATAGGTGAGGGTGGCATAACTGGGTCTCGCCATAATAGCGTAGGCCCAAGTTAAAGCGCGCTCCTCCAGGAGGTTCCCTATGTAGCCGATTCGGCTGTGATCTGAGGGAAAGTCTCCGGGCACACGGTCAAACACGGACTCGCACTGCATCACAAACCCCCGCGCTCCGCCGAGCTTTCCGCTAAAGCGAGCGGGGGTCGGAATTGGTGTGAGTCGGGCCGGTGCCACTGGAGCTGGCTGGACGGCCACCGGAACAGCAGGAGCTGCGCCACCCTGAGGAGCCGGGGGGAACGGCTGCTGGGGGTCCAGGCGGTCCAATCGGCCAGTGATAATTACCAATTGATTCAGGATGACCTGCTGTTGATAAGCAATTTGATCCACTCTAGCCTCGAGAGTGGTAAGCCGGTGTGCGAGCCCGCCGTCCGCCGAGCCGCTCTGCTGAAGCCGTACTGACATATTGCACGGCTCAGGAGACGCACACACACAGGCTTAGAGTAGTTCAAAGAGTTTATTAACAGCAGGGGTGAATGAGTGCGTGTCTGCGGGAAGTAAATGTGTTGGTGATGGTGTCTGCTCCAGGCACAGAGGCAGGTGACCGTACAGCCGAGCAACCCTATGGAGAGAGCACAGGGAGAGGGTGACGGGCATACACCAACACAGGAGGGATTTATGGCGAGAGAAGGACTTACTTGGTGGGTCAGGACAGCTGGCACAACAAGGGGGCGAAGCCCGGAAGACAGCCACCTGGAGAGCTCCGTACAGCAGCGAGGATTGGGCGATGGAGAGGAGATGTCCGCCGCTGGGGAATCCACCTGTGCACAGGGGAGAAGACTGAAGAAGAGAGGTAAGCGATCTTCTTACCAAAATGGTGACGCTGAAGAGAAGTATGCTCACAACGGTGAGGGACGAAGTCTGACGGCTTCAGGCCGAGCCTCCGGGCGAGACGGCCTTCATCCCTCGCCGCTGATGATTGTCAGGTGCGTGAGCAGGTGGCGCCGCTGATGAATGGCGCGGTGTGACACTATATTCATATGGTCCAAAAAGATTTATATTGTAATACATTAAAATAAATAATCCACAGTCACTGTCAAAATTTCAACAACCTTGTATTGCAAGCTCTTGTCAACATAAATGGCAGCTCCTCCTCATTTTTTCACTTTTCTATTCATATAATTCATAGCCATCCATTGTAAAGTCCACTCCTTTCTCTTCACTGAGCCATGTCTCTGATACTGCCACTATATTGAATGGCTCTTTAAATTGATGTAAATAATCTTTAATGTTATTAGCCCTTAGATTCATAAGTGGGGTCACAATGACCCCTGAGGTTGTTTTTTTGCAATATCTTTGTAATTTTATTTTTTTTTAATCATTTAATCTTCTATGTATTCCTCAAATAGGTTGTCTTTGACATCAGGCCATTTGGATTTGTATCTAATTGTTATATATTTTTTTATGTTATTGCATTTTTTGTATCAGTACCACACTTTTCCATATGTGGGGTCAAAAATGACCCCAAGCATTTTCTATGGATTTCAAAGGTTAACCCTAGGAACCTTTGATTTTTATCAACTGTGATTGTCAGATATACTGTACATTTACTGTCAATCCACACATCTAATGCCAACAGTCTCACCACTAGTGATGGCGAGATGAAGCTTGATGAAGCAAATCTCTTTCTTGCTGGTTCCATCGCAAAAAAGAAAAAAAAAAAAAAAAAAGCTGGAATAGATTGCAAATAAAGTCCCAAGTCCACAAAATATGAGGGACATTGCACTTCGCTGTCCCCTTCGAATGTCATCATGTTTATCAGCAACACAAGCCTTGAGACATGCTTCACAAAAATCTTCCTGGGTTACTCGACACACGCTTCGAAGACTTGGCACGGAAGGACACATCTACTCACCACCCTGAAGGTTATTTTTACACAGCAACATACATGTAAATATTATCATTTTTATATCTCATAATATATGTGCTGTTACAAATTATGAACTTATTTTCAACGTCCATGAATTTTGTGTGATAGTGTTATGTTATCATCATCAAATAACTACTTTGTAGGTAGCTACAGTAGCTAACTAAGCTAACACTAGTTAGCTGTGTGTGTCTGTCACGTTTATAGGACATCATAAGATGGCCTATGAACTCAGGCATCATAGGACTAGTGATGCCGTCATAAATATATGATGTCTATATGACGGCACATAGACAATTGTGTCTTTATGATATCATATAGGCCATCACTCATGATGCCTAGACTAATGTGTCTTTATGATGTCATATGGCTCAAAATTGGCAAGGTGAATAAGTCACAGGGCCAGTCTTTACAGCGTGTTTGTGTTTTCTGCACAACAGATTTCTGCAGCCATGGCCGATTCTACGTTGCCGCTAGCAGAAATGCCAGATCAAGCAGTCTTTGTATTGTTACTCAAGATGAAGAAACTAAGCAAAAGCATTTTCTCTGGGTGCTCAAGTTTCTCGGTTTCTATGGGCATGCACGGGCCTTCCTGAACAGGGTCGAAAGCCACTTTTTGCTCAGATCTATTTTCATGCCGTCATAAAGATATGTCTAGAGACGTCACAGGGACAGTCTTTACAGCACATTCGTGTATTTGATGGCACATCGACAAATGTGTCTTTATGATGTCATATAGACCATCACTCACAATGCTTAGACTAATGTGTCTTTATAATGTCATATTGCTCAAAATTGGCAAGGTGAATAAGTCACAGGGCCAGTCTTTACAGCACGTTTGTGTTTTCTGCACGACAGATTTCTGCAGCCATGGCCGATTCTACGTTGCCGCTAGCAGAAATGCCAGATCAAACAGTCTTCGTATTGTTGCTCAAGATGAAGAAACTAAGCAAAAGCATTTTCTCCGGGTGCTCAAGTTTCTCAGTTTCTATGGGCATGCACTGGCCTTCCTGAACAGGGTCAAAAGCCACTTTTTGCTCAGATCTATTTTCATGATCCTGCCCATAAACCGGAATTACAACACACCTATACAGTGTTGTATTTTTGGATGTTTTAGATGTTTACCTTTTTACAATACATTAATAATCACCCAAAATATAATAAAAATAATCATCTTTAACCAAAATGAAAGAAATTTCTTAAGTTTACAGCATAAACGCACTCATTCTATTTAGGGTCATTTTTGACCCCACTCATGGAAGAGTGTAGGAATTGGTTGGTCATGCATCTAAGGGTTAAAGCTGGCATAAAGACTTCTGCTGTTGAAGTGGATCATTGATATCTTAAAGTCAGATATGATCATTTTGTTAAACTGTTCATCTGTGTAGTAACTACAGTTATTATTGATGGAGGTAAATAAATTATTGTCAGGGTCTATGTCATATTTCACATCCTGTGGGTTGTGATCGATATATTCAAAACTTTCAGTTCCTGTTGTTCCTGTTTGTTGATCTTTTGTTTCATGTAGTTATATGTCCTTTTGCAGATGAATGTGATCCTTCAGTTATCCTTCAGTGTCCTACAGTTATCTCTTGTTGCTGTCCACTCCAGTTCTAATGTTCACTGATATTTGTCCAGTTCCATAATATTTCTGATGTTAATGATGAAGGCTATGGTCACACTGCAGGTCTTGATGCTCAAATCTGATTTTTTGCTGAGATACAATTTTTTTGTTGTTGGCATTCACATTATAATTTAAATGCAACCCCCATCAGACTCCAGTTTGAACAGTCTACAGCTATGAAGTGACCTGCATGTGCAGAAGAAAACGTAACATCAGACACAGCTTTGTAGAATGATTGGGGCTGGGGGTGGGGTGGGGGGGGGGCAGAACTTCTTAACCCTGGTGCAGCGCAGCAAAATAAAATGTTAAAATCAGAAATATGAGACCAGCTTCATTCCTCTAAGGCCAAATGAGCGCTGTGATCAGCTCTGCTTTAACAGAAATGATCGCCTCTGACAGCCCTCTTTAAAATGAGTAAATGTGCCATTACTGTGCACCTGTAATGTCTGACGGTCTCAGCCCCGAACTGCTGCCCCCCCCCCCCCGAATTTTATAAGTTATTGTGCAGTCGGAGTCGACAAAAAATACAATCCAGTTATAAAGGGAAGGAGATTGATTAAAAATAGAGCACATATCAGCTGTGTCTCCGATGTTAGCTGCCTCCTCCTCCTCAGAATTGTGGCATCTGTCTCACTTCATTGAGGAAAAAGTTGGATGAAATGCGACATGACCATTCAGACTGAGGTCGCTTTGGAAAATATCAGATACGCATCCCAATTAGGACCACATATGAAAGTGGCCTGGGTCTGGTGTGAAAAAATCAGATATGTGCTGTTCAGACTGTCATTAAAAACTCAGATATTAGTCACATTTGTCCAAAAAAATCGGAATTAAGCATTAAAACCTGCAGTGTGACTGTAGTCTTAGGCTTCTTCAGGTGATCCATTTAATTTGATGTATATTTTACATTTTATTGTCCAGGTGTTTTGAATCTTCTTTTGCTATCTGAGATATTTTGCTTTTCTGGCTATATCTGAATTTTCTTTTGTAAGATGCTCGTTTATGTAGATGTTGATTCCTTCCAGTTTCCTACCTTTTTTTTTTAGCAGTGCAGTCTTGTGTTTTCTGGTGACAAAACCCATGATGGCAGCTGGTTTGTCACTATTGTTTTTCCTCGGCAGAGTGTGGCAGGCCTCAGTGGTGTTACAGTCCAGCTGGATTCCTTTGGACTGCAGGAAGGCCACCACCTGTTGCTCAGTGGATTCGGTTTCCACCTCACTGAGTCCCCCTCCGCTGTCTGCGGACACCGCCTGAGCATATGACCGGGGTTTAATGTGGAGCACTGTGATGATCACGTCGTTCACCCGGGTGTATTGTTCCAGGTCCGCCACTCTGCTTTCCAGATATGCCAACCTCTTGTCCTTCTCTGCCCTCTGGATCTGCAGTGCTTTTACCTCATCGACCAGGTCCAGAATATTTTTCTGCTGTAGTCTAACAGCAGAGAACTCTTCAGATAAGACGATGAGTAACTTTTTAATAGCGTCCACCTCCTCTGCCTGATGTGCTTTCTTAGGATCCATGATCCCGGATGACTTATGTTGACTAAACAGCAAACTGAACACCTGTTTAGCTAGTGGAGTAGCGAGCCGATCAGATCCGCTCCCGTTTTCCAAGTCCGTAAATGCGGTTATTGATGTCTTAACTCTTTGAGTGTGAGAATTTTTGTGCCCCTAGTGGCAGAGTGCAGCACTGCACCTGTCTTCTCACTCTGACATGATCGCCTGCCTTGGGGAATTGTACTGATTTGACAGTTTCAAAAGGTGGCAGACATCCATTGGAGGACTCAGTCAATGGCACATAATACACCAAAGAAGAAGAACTCCTAATTTTCCTTTTCCTGTTTTAGCATTTAGCCCAGAAAGCTAATATGTCCACGATTGTCACGTCACTTTTTCAGCTTTGTCTGCTGAAAATAGCAACGGAATACAAGCAAAATTTATGTGGGATAATCATAAGACTTTGTAGATGGGGGAGAGATTTTATATGCCTACAGAATGCAAAATAAGGACCATAATGGATGAAAACGCAGCGACCATGCCATCCCGCTTTTGTCAACAGACTGTACAACAGTAAGTGACTTTTTTGTTTGTTTGTTTTTTTTTAAATTTTAATTTACTGATTTCTTGCTCATATACTTTGAAGATAAGGTGATGAGGTACCTCTATTAAAAAAAAAAAAAACATCAAAAGACTGAACCATTCTTTGTTTAAATACATCCAAAGTCCAGTTTTGACTGAGTTATTGAATTTAAAGAGGTGCCATGACATTATGCAAATTAGATGAATAAATTTATTCCTATCTGAAACTTTGGATCATATTTTACATCTTTCTAATTGACAGTAAGCCATTATCTCTTGCAACTTTCAAGTTATAGCCTTGGAAATCTGAACTATTTTATTGACAAAAAATATTTACCACTCTTGACCACTAGGGGTTATGTCGCAGTTTGGCAACAAGAGGGTTAAGTCAGGTAGGGATCGAAATGAGGATGTTCAGTCCATAACCCAAACTCAGTTATCAGAAGTCAGAATAGTAGTCAAAAACCAAGCACCAAAACACAGATATCTACCAATTGACATTCAGTCTTTGACACAGGCATTAAATTTTAATCAAGGTCTCACCTCTGTATAGGACATCTTCCTTAAACACTACTGTGTGTGGAGAGTCTCTACCTTGATGAATTCTATCTCTCACCGCTCTTACCCCCACCCCATCAGGGAGTAGGTTCCACAGCACTTACAAGCAGGACTTACTGTTAGGTTTGAGAGTGTGTGTGTCTGGGATGCCATGCCCACCCACAGGGTAATGTCAGGCGGACACGGCCCACTCTGTATATAAACTCAAGTTCATAACAGTGAAGTTTTGGTCTGAGGAGGCAATGGACACTCTAAAGGGCTGTTTTGAAACCATCGCCTGGGAGCAGCTCTGCGATCCACATGGTGAGGACGTTGATGGCGTCACTCACACCATCACGGACTACATCAGCTTCTGTGTGGACAACACCATTCCCACCAAGACCATACGGTGTTGCTCAAACATCAAACCCTGGATCAACCCTGAGATAAAAACACTTCTGAGAGAGAAGAAGAGGATCTTCAGGTCAGGGGACAGGGAGATGCTGAAGTCCGTACAGAGGGAGCTGAGGAGGAAGATCAGAGAAGGCAAGGACAGCTTCAGGAAGAAGATGGAGGACAAGCTGCAACAGAGCGACATCAGCGGGGTCTGGAGAAACCTTAAAACCATCTCTGGGCTCCAGAATACCTCCCCCCAGGCCACGGGGGGCAGGGAGTGGGCGAACAATCTGAATCTGTTTTTTAATAGGTTTGACCAACCGCCCTCCCCCCTGACTGCACAACAACGACTGCTGCCTCTAAAGACATCAAGTGCTGCTGCCCACTCCCCACTCCACCAACACCCCCCCACTCCCAACACACAGCCCCCCAACCTGACCCTCACTAAGACCCAGGTGAGGACAGAGCTGAGGAAGAACAAGGCGAGGAAGGCATCTGGACCGGACGGCATCAGCACAAAGCTCCTCAAGTCCTGTGCAGACCAGCTGTGTGGGATTGTGGAGTACATCTTCAATCTGAGCCTGAAGCTGGGGAGGGTACCACAGCTGTGGAAAACATCTTGTGTGGTACCTGTACCAAAGACTTCCCACCCCAAAGATCTGAACAGCTACAGACCAGTGGCCTTGACGTCCCACATGATGAAGACCCTGGAGAGACTGCTCCTTGCTCACCTCCGCCCCCTGGTGGGACCAGCGATGGATCCACTCCAGTTCACCTACCAGCATGGCATTGGGGTGGAGGATGCGGTCATCTTCCTCCTTCACCGTTCTCTGTCCCACCTGGAGAAGCCCGGAAATGCGGTGAGGGTCATGTTCTTTGACTTCTCCAGTGCTTTTCAACACCATCCAACCGATGATCCTGAAGGACAAGCTGCTGTGCGCAGGGGTGGGCCAGCACCTGTCATCATGGATCCTGGACTACCTCACAAACCGGTCTCAGTTTGTGAGAACCCGGGACTGTGTGTCCGACACGATGATCGGTAGCACAGGGGCCCACAAGGGAACAGTGTTGGCTCCCTTCCTGTTTACCCTTTATACTGCGGACTTCTCACACAACACAACACGCTGCCATCTACAGAAGTTCTCTGACGACTCTGCGATCGTTGGCCTCATCTCCAACGGAGATGAAGCTGAGTACAGAGGGCTTATCCAGGACTTCGTGGACTGGTGCCATCGGAACTGCCTCCAGATCAACGCGAGGAAAACTAAGGAGCTGGTAGTGGACTGCTGCAGGCAAGGACAACCCCTCACATCACCAGTAAATATACGGGGAACAGACATCGAGATGGTGACATCCTACAAGTACCTGGGTGTTCATCTGAACAATAAACTAGACTGGTCACACAATACCAACGCACTCTACAAGAAGGGACAGCGCAGGCTGTTCCTATTGAGGAGACTCAGGTCTTTTGGTGTACAAGGGGCGCTGCTGAAGACATTCTATGACACGGTGGTGGCATCAGCCATCACTTTTGGAGTGGTCTGCTGGGGCAGTGGCATTACAGCAGCCGATAGGAAGAGACTGAACAAACTGATCAAGAATGCTAGCTCTGTCCTGGGGCAGCGCCTTGACCCAGTGGAGGAGATGGGAGAGAGAAGGATGGTGGCTAAACTGTCATCTCTGCTGGAGTCTGAGTTCCACCCTATGCAGGACATACTGAATGCACTGAGGAGCTCATTTAGCAGCAGACTACATCATCCTAGGTGCACAACCAAGAGGTTTCGCAGGTCCTTCCTACCTACGGCTGTCAGACTGTACAACTTCAGCAGGGCTGCTCGCAGAGATAGCAAAAAGACGTGTAGCATCATCTCACTTTGGCTCAGCGACAATTATTCTTCTGCTTAAAGACGTTTTTGTTTCATCCAGGAATAACACAAAGAAATGGATTTTCTTCCCCCAGGCCACAGCTGAAATCCCCTTTGTTTTGTTAAAACCAGCCTAAGAAATTTCCCCAATGTCCGGCTTCACTTTTATTGCCCCCATAAAACCTACACAGACCCACAACTCAGCTAATTTCCTTAAACTCTGGACATGCTGGATTTAACCAGTGAACTTTAAAGTACATTATTACAAACTCAATTCTAAACCTTCATTCTTTTCAGAACTATGAAAATGCAGATGGACTCTGATGTTTTTGATGTGGAAAATCAATAATATGTGTGAAATGCATTAATCTGTGATTTTATGCATGTTAATGTTTAAATGAATGTTTATTCCTGCATCTTGATTTAGAAGCACTGCTTATAATTTATACTAATCACTAAAGTTATCTTAGTTTAATACATAAAGGGAAATATTAACTTCCAGTATGTATCAAAGTTTTGCCTCTAAAACCATGTGACTCCAACAGCCAACCTCTGCATGACAACTCTTCATCCCAAAGAACTCCAAACAATAGACTGTTTGTTCATTGGACTAAAAGTTCATGAGCCCGCCCACGAAGGACGCTCATTGGCTGAGATTCTGGTCAGGCCGGAAGCCCGCGAAACTCAACAGAGCTTATATAAAGGAGAGGGACCCCTGCTTCATCCTCTTTTGCTTCAGGCTCTTTCCCGGATTTGTCTTTGGGCTGGACTCTTTTGCAGATCCTCTGCCCCCCCCCCCTTTCTCTGATCTTCTCCATTGTCTACACACAGCAAGGAAGAACAAAGGACCGTCTGAACAAAGACTTCGACCACGTGTCGCTTTTCTGAACACAGAGCAGATAACTCGTAATTTGTTTATGCAACTGTATTTTAATGCCTTTTTCTTTTTCTCTTAAATACCTAGGAATTCCTATTTCTTTGAGCTCAATTCTTAATCGGAGTTAAACTCCAATTTTTATTCATCACTTTTTCTTTGTTAAACTTTCTGTAAAACCACCGTTTGTTTAATTTTAATGTAAACTTTAATCTTGACTTTATTTTTTTTTATAATATTTTTCTTGACCAAGCACCCACCAGAATCTACTGTTTTTATCTAAAGTCCGAAAGTTTTTTTTAAAATTTGAGATCGGATTAGATATCTTTAATTATTCCCGAAGACCTCTGCAGCTGCTTGTCTACCAGGAAGAAAAGACACAGCTGAGGAATCAACGCGCAGCTGTCCATCACACGCTGAAGAAGCATCGGCACCATCTGGCTTAGAACCCAGTTTCAACTGTGGGTCACACGGCCAAGATCCAGTCCTTCGACCGCTTGAATTTAAAGGTCGAACTGTGGACCCTGAAATATCTGCGGGCAGATATTTCCCCTAACATCCATGAAATCTTGGGCTGAGGATGACGACAGAACCATCATCACCGAGGAATCACGTGAGCTGCAAAATTTTAATTCATCTGCTGAATTATAAAATTTTGAGGTTCGGTAACAATTTGTATATCTAAACAGATGCAAATTAAGAAGCCCTTAACATAACTCTTCTTTTCATTAAAATTCTGTTTTTATTTTCTTAAGATCAATCAAGGACTTTTCATATAATTAGTAAACTTTCTCCATAAATTTGTGTTTTTTTTGTTTTTTTTTTTACTAATCTGTTAACTCAAACTGATAGAAATTCATTTCTCAGTTTAACCCTGGTTCCGAAAATATTGACATTGTTAATCTATCATTTACAAGATTGATTTTATGATTAAGGAAATTACTGCAATGTCTGTTAATCATTTCATTTAATAAATATTTTAAAATGAGAGAAGTTGTTGGGAATTTATTTCATTCCGAGTCTATTTCAAGCCCAGGTATCGAATTCACGGAGAATTTTTGAGACTGATTATTGATTAATTTATTGAGTGATCAAACAGGTATAAAGTGAAATTAAAGATTAAATTGCTTCTTTAAGACAGAAGCTGGTGCCCCTTACGAGTGTTATTAACTTTTCTGATGTATATGAAATGAGATTTGAGCTCAGATTCCAATACATCAATATAAATTAAATAATTCATACCTGATCATATCTATTATTTATTAATATTTCTATTTTATGCTACACAGATTTTGGTACCCCGCGTGAAGGCCTGGTTGAACTTGACAGACTCAGAAAGAAATTAATATATAAGCTGTGTGTGATTTTGGTCAATTTTAACTCACAAAAGGGCCTTTTCCACTAGCACGCTTTAGCGCGACACGGGACGGCTCAGCACGCTTTGTACGCTTTTCCACAAGCCCCAACACGGTTTAACAGCCGCAATTCTCAGCCCCGCTGAAGGGCAGGGTACAGCAGTGCTGAGCTGTGCCGTGTTGTGACGTTAACAGACTGGTCGCCGCTGATTGGTCAGGTCGTAACCGGCGCTGATTGGTCAGGTTGTAACCGCCCCTCTCCTCCTCCTCATCTACCAAATCTTCACGACCTTCTCAATAAAGTTTTTGAAAGAAAAAAAAAAAAGAATCTTCACGACCGCCTTTACTCAGCACGCAACCACTGTTGGCGGTTCCTTTTCAGTGTATTGCTGTGCTATTTTCATTTATTCTCTATCAAAAATGGCTTCGTGTAATAAAGGTGTTCCATGGATCAGTAAGGAGCTGCAGTGTCTGTTCACTGCATTGTCAGACGAACGTATCCAGCGCGAGTTAGACGGAGCCGCCCGGAATGAAAAAATATACTGGGAGGTCTCGACATCGGAGTCCTTTAACGGTGAGTTTTAATTTTTTTTTTATTGTGCGTTTTTTCGCATATATATTCGGTAAGACGCTCAGTTTATTTATGCAATAAAAAAGCTGTTCATTTGTGGATGGATCGCTGCTTTATTTCAGCACAACGCGGACTAAAGCTTTTATTTTAATTATTCATGTGAACAATACGCTGAAATAAGCTTATGTATTCTTGTTAAAAACTATTGTCTTTTCTGTATATCTTGCACTTACGTGCTGTATTTTATTGTGTGCATTTTCCTTGTAGAATCATCCCACGCGTCCGCCGCGACAGCCCGTCCGGATTATTCAACCGAGCCATCCTGACCCACAGCTGGCAGAGACGCCTTCATTCATCCGAGTCGTGACCCAGTTTGGGAAGCTGGTGTAGACACTCAGTGGTCGGCGTGTATAAAATGTCGATTAACCTTCATGTTGTGTTGCAAAGTTTTTTTTTTTCTTTTAATATTTTGTATATAATAAAATGGAATTGTTTTGGAAAGTATGGTTTGTCTGTTATAACACTGAATTATAAAACAGTATAATTACATAGAAATTCCATTGCCTAGTCTGATTAAAATGATAATGATCTTCCTGTCAGGGTCAACCATTGTAAAGGTAATGTAATTTTTAACTAGACCAAAAAAGAAATCTTTTTGTAAGCTTTCTGTTCTTTTTATTGAAATATCATAAAAAATTAGCCCCACATGATCCAGTTCTAAACTTTGGGTACATTTATTATGTTAACTTATAAGAAGTTGCACAGTTGGACTTTAAAATGCAGCAGGAGAGACTGATCAAGCTTACAAGTCAAAGTATGTAAAAAAGTAAGTATATATAAATTGAATGTTCTATCGGCATTCCAAATTCAGAGATTTACAATACTTTAGAAGGAGTGTAGCATCATCTAAATGGAAAATAATAATACTGTTGTTCCAAACGTTGACCTGAAGGTGAAAAACATGATTTTTTTTTTAATTCAGTACATCCAAAATGCCCTAGGATGTAAAAAATAATAATTTGGTGTAGGCCAGTGTGCCACCGTCTCATTATTTAATACGAATAAAAACAAGTTTCAGCTCATTATTTCTAGGTCATTTGGCAGTTAATTCAAAACAAACGTGACTTGTGTTGTTGCAGCTTAATTATGAGATAAAATTAATTGTGAGATAAATCCACAGAGCGAGCAAGGCAATAATCCTTGGATCCTTTTTTGTCTCATGTAAATAAGGACTCAGTCGGGTGCGTAATGTCACGGGAGTGTGGCCCCGCCTCGCTGAGAATCTGCTGCTGCCCCGCTTCTAAAACCTCCTAAAAAAAAAAACACAGCACAAGCACAACACCGTGCTAATGGAGACAGAAGCATTCCGAGCCATACTGAAGTGAATCGAGCCATACCGAGGTGTGCTGGGCTAGTGGAAAACAGGCTAAAGGTGCTTCATTGTCTGCAGCCAGTCTATTGTCTCTGTCTCTGTGTCACGAGGGGGAGGAGGTGAATTTGCCCCCCTGATTACTGCTGTGTGTGTGTGTCTGCTGACCAAGAGAAGGTGGGGGTGAAGAGACCCCACTGCACCCTAGTCAGTTTAGTTTTTTCAATGCATGCTTAAGCGTGATTACACGCTGAATAATTAAAATAGGCCTGGGAACAAAATAGCGAAGAAATCCTATTTGTTTTCCCCATTATTTCAACACCCCGCAGGCAAAGTAAACCCTTGGGGGATTTAATTGAATTAACCATTGTATAAACTTGTTGAATAAAGTTTAGGGAGACAGAAGTTTTCCCGCCTTTGGAAAGCAAGGCGTGGTTTTATGGACTGAAGCTTGAGCTGCATCCACGTGGCACGTGCACGCTCAGTCACGCACGCGACCGTCAAGCTGTGCATGAAAAAAACTGTGCATGTGTAGATGGGCTCAGCGACGCCATCTTAAGTCTAGGTAGAGTTCCCTGTAGCCGCCATTTTGAGTAGAGATCCTTGACTCCTTGTGACATCATTGGGTTTCCTCTTCTGGAAGTGCAGACGAAAACTGCCTCCATCTTGTGGTGAAACATAGGGACTGCAATTTTTATTTAAACTAATCTTTAAAGACGATTTATAACCAAAAAGTCTTCAAAGTAACTTCAAAGCCATTCATATTATTCGGAATAAACTAAATTTAACACTAATCCAAACTTTTATGCCAAGAATAAAAGGAAAAGGACCTGTTGGCTTCTGAAAGTTTTTTTCTCAGTGGTGAAATCCCACTCATTGCATAGATACCTATAGCAGGAACATTTATAAACACCCCTATTGTATTCAATCACTTATAAAACCACATATTATAATCTTTTAAGCTAAAAGCAAACATATTTACACACTTTTAAGCAAAAAGTTGCAAACTTTGAAGCTATATGTGTGCTTATTTTGCTGTTTTTAAATGTGATATGGTGTGATTCCCTTCCCACAGAAACCCAGTTTTAGCTTAAGGATTCTAATGCTGATGTTTACACAAGAGTAGCATTAAAGTAGGATTAGTCCTGTGCATTTCAACAAATTTACAAACTTAGTGAATATTTGTAATTTTTCTCCTTTCTCAAATTTAGGAAACCACATCAAGCAATTAACACTTAAGAAAAGCTCTAGGTGTTATTTAAACTCATTGTATCATTCCTGATTCATGCTTTCTCTACAGGAAAAGAAAAACATTTAACCAACCAGCATAATTTTCAAATTTTTCCCAGGATTTAAAAGAAAAGTCAAAAAGGTGCAAACATCACTTCCGGTTATGGCTGCCACGTAGGACGGACGTGTCTCGCTCTGCTCTGCTCCTGGAGAAAAAAAATCGGCAAATAACTCTCTCATTTGGGACAGAACGTATCCCAGCATTTGGGCGAGGATATGTCGGCGAAGCCTAAGGCTGGAAAACCAGGAAAAGGAAAAAGCGAGCCGCCGAAACAGTCCAAATTAACGGACTTTCAGGTCTGTGACGCAGCAAACAAAACTCCATATATGGCGGAGGAGGCTGGCGGCGGTGCGATGTCTGCGGGGAATGGCGCAGATGCGCTGATGGCTGCCATGAGTTCAATGAGAGCGGACTTTTCCTCTAGATTTGATGGGATTATGACAGCGTTGGAAGGAATAAGAAAGGAATTGGGTGACTGTGTAGAACGAACGGCGCAGATGGAGCTCCGTCTCGCTAGTGCTGAAGATGACGTCACCCGTCTTCAATTAATGGTGCGCACTTTGGAAAAAAAAAATAAATCTCTGGAAGATAATATTTTGGATTTGGAATCTCGGTCGAGACAGAATAATTTGAGGCTGGTGGGTCTTCCAGAGGAATCAGAAGGTCGGGACGTATGTTCCTTTCTGGAAAAGTGGATTCCGGAGGTGCTGGGCAGCGAGGAGTTGCAATCAGCAGTGGTTCTGGAAAAAGCACATCGTATTGGCCCACGGAGAGATAAGGGACCGCCGAGGACCTTAATTATGAAGTTTCTTAGCAACAGAGACAGGATGAAGATCTTCAACGCTGCACGTGCTAAAGGAGAGATTAAACACCAGGACCAGCAGGTGCGGTTCTACCCAGATTTGGCCACAGGAATCCAGCAATTGAGGAAGCAGTTTGATCCCATACGTAAGGAGCTGCGCAACCTTGGGATTCGTCATGGTGTAATCTATCCTGCGAGACTGCTGACCACGTATGAGGGCAGAACCCACATCTTCAAGACCCCAGAGGAGGCGCAGGAGTTCATCAAGAAGATCAAAGAAGAAGAAGAGACTGGTGGGAGCTAAGCATGAACAAAATATAAGGTAGAATAATTAAGCATTTGCACAGGCATCTGACTGACTTGAAGTAAATAGTAAGTTTACAAAATATAGATTGTATTATATATTAAAAAAACAAAACAAAAACAAAACAAACAAAAAAAAACTATGATGTACAAAGTTGTTAAAAATTTTGGAGTTAAGTTGGAAAACTACAGAGGAGAGTTAATGTTACGTCATTAAAAGCAGTAGAGTTAGGGTGATTGGGAGGATGAAGAAGGAGTGGCTTAGGCTGTTCCCCGTGGGTGTGGAACGGTCGATGGCTATATCGGGAGACAGAATTTTTCTTTTGATTTTGGGGGGTTTGCCACAAGTGTGGGAAGGGGAAATTTGTTTGTGTGTAGTTTGTAGGATGAATGTTCAACCACTCATGTTTTTGCTTCTCTGTATGAGCATGTTTACACTGCAAGGTAATCCTAAACTCTCTATTGATCATGGACCAAAGTGTTAATCTTAATTTAACTTCATGGAATTGCAGAGGTCTACAAAATTTAAAAAAACTTAAACAAGTTATGAATAAAATAAAGGACATGGGTTCAAGAATTGTGTTTTTACAAGAAACTCATCTGATAGAGGAGGATGTTAAAAGAATTAGGAGTAGATGGCAGGTAAGTGTATTCACCTCTTCATTTTCATCCCGAGCCAGGGGAGTTATGACTCTCATACATAAATCAGTTCCTTTTCAGGTGAAAAATGTAATTGGAGACAAATTTGGAAGATATGTAATCATTCAAGGTTCTTTGCTATTAGAAAATATAAATCTTGTGAACTTATATGGTCCCAATATAGATGATCAGAAGTTCTTTGCTAATTTATTTCTCATCTTATCATCACTTACAGGGCAACATATAATAGCAGGGGATTTTAATTGTACATTGAATCCAGGTGTGGATAGATCAACAGGACTGGATTGTACGCACATTGGATGTAGGATGACTATTAATCATTTTATGAAAGAATTGAGATTGTTAGATATATGGAGAGAAATGAAACCACAAGTTAAAGCCTATTCTTGTTATTCCAGTACCTACAAGACATTCTCACGTATTGATTATTTTTTGATTTCCACAGAATTAAGGTCCAAGATTCAAAACTGCTTTTATGATAACATCGTGATTTCTGATCATGCACCCTGTTGTCTAATATATGTAGATAAAAAATTGACAAAGGAATCAGGTAGATGGCAATTTCAGCATAAATGGCTTCAGGATGAGGAATTTGTCAAGTATATAGAAAAACAGATAGACGAGTTCTTTGACATCAATACTACACAAACATCAGCATGTGTAAAGTGGGAGGCTTTCAAAGCTTTTATTAGGGGACATATTATTAGTTATACAGGATCAAAATCTAAGAAGACTCGAGAGGAGAGAGCTAAATTGGAACATAAAATAAAAAGTCTTCAGGAAAAAGTGTATGCAGGAAGTGACCCAAGGTTGGAGAATGAATTACTGATTTTGAGAGCTGAATACGACAAAAAAATCAGCGAATAGAGCTGCCTCGAGTCTTCTAAGATTGAAACAATCTTTTTATGAACAAGGTGAAAAATCAGGAAAATTATTAGCATGGCAGATTAAACAATTGGAAATTAAAACACCAATTACCAGTATTATAAGTAACGGACAGGTAGTTATAGATCCTTTAGAAATTAATAGAGCCTTTAGAGATTACTATGAAAAATTATATGATATCAAAAATGAACCTGATTTAACAAAACTAAATGGGTTTTTGAACGAACTATCTATACCGTGTATTCCAAATGAAAACAGGGAGATATTGGAGTCTAAAATTAGTCAAGAAGAAGTTGGGCTAGCCATTGATAATATGAAATCAGGAAAAAGTGCAGGACCAGATGGTCTTCCAGTTGACCTTTATAAAAAATTTAAGAATAAATTAATAAAACATTTTTTGGAAATGGTTTTAGAAGCATTTCAAAATAATAATTTACCATCATACATAAATAATGCCTTAATTATACTGCTGCCAAAACCAGGTAAGCCCTCTAATAAATGTGAAAATATGAGACCAATAAGCCTATTAAACGCCGACCTTAAGATAATCTGTAAAATTTTAGCAAGACGAATACAAGAAATTTTACCAAATATTATTAATCGAGATCAGAATGGCTTTATAAAGGGTAGACAAGGCTTCCATAATGTAAGAAGACTATTTAATATTATTTATTTTAATAAAGAAGCACCGGATACAGCTCTCCTATCATTGGACGCCGAAAAGGCCTTTGATAGAGTTGAATGGCCCTTTCTTTTTGAAGTCCTACAAAGGTTTGGACTTGGAAATAATTTCATAAAATGGGTTCAAATAATATACAATAATGCTACAGCAGAAATCCTAACAAATAACAATATTTCAAAACCAATAAAAATCAATAGAGGATGTCGACAAGGCTGTCCACTTTCACCTTTACTGTTTACTATGGCAATTGAACCTTTAGCGATAGCGATACGTTTACATTCACAAATATATGGAATTAAAGTTGGACCAACAGAACATAAAATCTCCCTGTACGCCGATGATATAATTTTGTTTATGTCGAATCTAAAAAAATCAATTCCAACCTTGTTGAATTTAATAAAGAATTTTGGGGAAATATCAGGATATAAAATAAATAAAACTAAATCTTCAATATTAATGCTAAATGACACCCAGAGAAATTACCCAGCCCCTGAGGTAAATCAATTCAATGTTGTAAATCAGTTTAAATATTTAGGAATCCAAATTATGCCTAAGCTAGAATCAGTCGCCAGTGTCAACTATGAAGCCTTAATGTCAGATATCAATGAGTTAACTCAGAGATGGATGTCACTACCAATGTCGATGATCGGGAGAATCAATATACTTAAAAGTAATATTTTACCTAAAATACTTTATTTATTTCAATACATTCCCTTATCACCACCTTTAGATCTATTCTCAAGAATAAAAAAAAAGTTAGTGGAATTTATATGGAACAACAGGAGGGCTAGATTACGTTTGTCTTTATTATATTTACCATTTGATCGTGGAGGTCTGAAATGTCCAAATTTTATGTTGTATTATTGGTCGGCACAACTGAGGTCTATGACATATTATTTTTCATCAAATGATCTCCCTCACTGGACTGAAATGGAATCATACAATTTACCTTTACCTCTTCCCATATTCATATACTCAGATTCGGCAAAAAAATTACAAAAACAAGTTAAAAATCCATTTGTAAAGCATATGATCAAAATATGGTGTGAAGCTAAAAACTATTTAAAAGAACCACAGTTATTGTCACAATTTAGTCCAATATGGGGTAATCAATATTTTAAACCAGGGAGAGCGGACGCTGTATTTAAAGTATGGAATTTAAAAGGGATACAAAAGATTCAGGATTTATATTTGCCATGTGCAGACAACATAATGTCTTTTGAAGAGCTGAGGATCAAATTTAATCTCAATAGAACACATTTTTTTAAATATCTTCAACTTAGAAACTTTATTCGATCAAATCAAAATAAAGCTCTCACTCGACCTATTTATTCATCCTTGGAAAAAATGATGATGAAAGATAGTAAAAGAAAGGGTATTATTTCAAAGTTTTATAACTCATTGACACTATCTTCAAGTGAAAATTCACTGAAAAGATTAAACTACTGGAAAGAAGATCTACAAATTGAAATTTCAGAGGAACAATGGGAATTGGCTTGTACAGAAGCTCAAACCAAATCAATAAATGCACGCCTTAAATTGATACATTTCAAATGGTTAATGAGGATGTATGTTACACCGGAGGAGTTAAATAGATATAACAAAAATATACCAGATACATGCACAAAATGCATGGAAAGTAAAGGAACCCTATTTCATTGTTTATGGGAATGTAGATTAATAAGAATGTTTTGGGAGGAGGTGAGGGTAACAATTGAAAAAATAATCTCAAAACAAATCATATTGAATCCTAAACTGTTTCTGTTGGGTCTGTACCCAGAAAAGCATAATTTCAATAAAAGTGAAAGAACATTCATAGACCTCAGTTTGCTTAATGCCAAAAAATGTATTGCACTATTATGGAAAAAGACTCATAGACCAGATGTGACTCAGTGGTTAAGACAGATGTTAACAAACCTTCCATTAGAAAGAATAACATATATACTGAAATCAAAGGAAATTGTGTTTGAGAATATATGGAGACCTTTTATTGATTATGTAAAAAATTTAAACATAACTCTTGAAGAAGAAGGTGAATGATGTGTGTGGACCTTGTAAATTCCAAACTGGTGAACATAATATGTATACTAATGTATTGGATTGTCTAGACTAAACAGAGGAGCATTGTTGAAGACTTGATTTTGTTGGTGGTTGTTGGTGTTTTTAGGGCATTTTTTTTTTTTTGTAGTACTTTAGTGTTAGTGTTTGTTTGTATCATGTTTGTTAAAAAAAAAAAAAAAAAGGTTCAATAAAGATATTGTGGAAAAAAAAAAGGTGCAAACATTGATTATTCTGTAAATAAGAAATTTATAGATCACAATCAAGAAAGATCACTATTGGCTTCAATCCTAAGAAATCCTTGGATATCAAATACTCAAACAATTCACTTGTTTCTAATTTGTAAATATTTTAAACATTTAATGCTTCAAAGGAAAATAGGCTTTAACAAATAAAACCAAAGGAAAGCCTTAACTTTAAAAGAAAGTGGAAACTTGTAATCTTAAAACTTTAAAGCATTTAGCCTCTTCTCTTTTTGTATTTCTTTTGTAAATAAAATCCTCACTTTCAAAGTGACATTTTGCAAAATCCCAAAGCTAGTTATTGATGACAAATTCCAATACTAGACTTTGAAAATCAAAGGAAAGAAGTCAATCCACACAATTGAAATTCCTGTTTTGTTTTGCGAAACAAATTCAATCCAATTTCAATTCAACTTTATTTATCAACATACGGTTTCAACAAACAAATTATTTGAAGCATCTCTACATTTCTAAATAATTTCAAAATTCTATTTCCCATCCTGCAAGCCTACAAGTTGAAACAAATTCTAAAGGAACTTTCAACTATCACTGTTGTAAAATAAAACACTCAAGGTTAAACCTTGTTGAACACATTTAAGAATATTCAACAAGTTGATTTTTTTTTTTTTTGAAAGGCTAAATAATAACAGCGGTTAAACATGACGAGTCATCAGACAACCAACCAATTTACCAAACTGGATGACCTTCAAACAACATTGGAAGCATGGACTTCTAATTTAATTTCTAGCTTCACAACACGGGTCAAGGAAACGCAGCCCGAAGAATTGGAGCAACTCACTGAAGAACTTTTGAATGAACACACTGAAAAACCACCGGAAGGCAAGGACCTCACCAGTGTGTTAGGTAAGTTTGCGCTAACATTAGTCGCAAGATTAAAGGTAGTCGAGAACGAGCTAGCAAATCAACAAACAACGATCCTATCTCTCCAAGAAGAGAACGAGACACTGAAGGAAAATTTGGAACAATCTCAAGAGGAGAATGACAAAACTCAAAATCAACTGGATGAAGCATTACAAGACTTTGACCGTGCAGAGTCAGAAAATAAACGGTTGATAGGTAACAATGACGTGCTTCACCAAGACAACAATGAACTTGAAGATGCCCTTCAAGACACAAAGAAGGAACTCAGAAGAGTTGAAGGTCAACTTGAAAATGTGAAGAAGGACTACAAGGAATGTCAACTGCTACTAAAGGAAAGACATGAACACCGGGACATCCACTGCGCTCCCTCGCCCGATTCCCGTTTCGAATACGGACGACCGCGTGGACAGCGTGCGTGTGCCCCTTCAGATCGCGACCTTGACAAGATCACGTGAAATATCACCAAATTTGATCCAGGACCTACGGGTTCACCTGATGCCAAAGTCTATTTACAGGACATTGATTACTACCTGCGTAAGCACCCTGATGCTACAATTGACGATCGCATCTATCTGATTAAACTAACATCTAACAGGTCAGTATCAAAATTCATAGACAGACAGCCGACAAACATCAAAGCAGATTACACGCTGCTCCGCGAAGCCATCGAAAAGGAGTTCTCCGACGACTGCCTACAGGCAGGGCTAACCGCAGCCCTAGCCGTGAAGCAAGGACGCTCAGAGCCAACACAAGCCTACTACCAGAGACTCCTACTTGCATATTTTGGATCTCAAAATACACCAGGGATGGAAGAAGACCACAATTTCAAAAAAACTCCTACATTCAGTAGAGAAGCTATTGAAAGTGTCCAACGCCTCCTAGCAGAGATTCAAAGCTACAAAGAGAATAAAACTGCTAACATTCTAGCTATATCAGCTGTGCCAACTCAAAACAAGCGTTCCAAACGAAGGAAACGCAAGAAGAAAAGCCCTCATGCAAATGAGGAAGGACCAAAGGACTCAACACAGTCCAGTGCTGTCATGGCAGCCCAACCACAGGTCACAGACCACTCCTCTAACATGTCGCAACTCTGTGTCGAACCACCGGTTTCACAATTTCTATGTGATTTAAACGAGAGGGGGGTGGCATGGAAATTCTACCTTCCACTGATCCTTGAAGACATGGTGTGTCAGGACGCTGTTTTAGACACCGCTGCTGACATCACGCTCATGTCACACACCCTTTTTGACAAACTACGTGTAGCCGCTAACCGCGCGAACAAACATTTGAAACTGGAACCCTGTTCATTAGCTGTGCAACCATATGCGCTCACTAAAACAACCCTGTTGGGCGTATCACTACTAAACATGTCCATTGGACCCATGACCTTGACACATCCGGTCTACGTGTCCAAACTTGACGCCATTCCATTGCTTGTTGGCAAAGACCTACTGAACCGTTTTGAGCCACTGATTGATTTCAAGAACCTCAAACTATGGGCTCAAACGCAACACCCTCACCCATTTGACCCAACAAGAACAACTGAATCACAGTGCTTTGTTCTAAACACTTTGGACACCCCAAGTCTCACACAACTAGCACTGTTGGAACAACTGCAACCGAGTGAAAGCGACCGCCAAGACCAAGGTGAGTACTGTCCACAAGAAGTCAAAAGTCTAACTAACTAACTAACTAACCTGCACTTATATAGCGCTTTTCTAGTCACAAAGACCACTCAAAGCGCTTTCATTAATACTAACCCTCTATTCTAAGGGCCTATAGGAAACAGATATCTAGGGACAATTTAGAACAGCCAATTAACCTAACATGCATGTTTTTGGCATGTGGGAGGAAACCGGAGAAATCCCGGAGTAAACCCACGCAACACGGGGAGAACAGGCAAACTCCACACAGATCACTGTTGGTCGGGGGCTGGGATCGAACCCACGATCCCACGATCCCCACAATCCCCTGGCCAAGGGTAAACTGTGCTGCCGCAGTGCTAACCACTGTGCCACCGTGCAGCCCAAGTCACCTTCAAATACAAGGTCAAGCCAAACACTCAAATGACCTTGAAAACTCAACGGCCGAGCAGAAAACCCCAAACAGCCCCCTTGAAACCCTCGATACCCATGATTCAATGGTGGTGCCCATTTTCAAATGGGCTCACCAAAATCAGTGTAACCTTTACCAAAACCCCATGGGACTTGTCGGGTACAACACTGTCAAAGTAAGTCCATAAATAAGATTAAAATCAAACCTACATCTGAGAAATAACTGTAGCTAACTACTAGCCTCAGGTACACTCAGTCAAATCTCTCCAAACAATTAGTTAACTGCATCAAACTTCCATAAGGAAAGGGTATATTAAAACCAAATTAGCCCTTACACTAATTTCAAAGACCTCTGTAAAATCTAATAAACTTCAATCAACTTACTATTACCAAATAGTATACACAAGACATTCAACACCATTAGCTTGAGCTAATAATCTTAAAACTCCCATCAAAGGTGAAAAACAAGCACAAGGTTTAGAGTTCAATCTCTATCTCTACTCTGTAATTTCCCAGTTTTGGGATCAATAAAGTACATCCATCTAAAAGAAATCATTCCACCTCTAAGAGGAATTTTCATTTGCCAACCAGGTATCTAAAGAAAGATCAACAAGAAGATTAAGATCCAAAACCACTCACTTTTATGTTTGCCAAGATGATGGCCCTCCTGTTTATCAGTTTAGCCATCTGCCTAGCAATAACACCCACTGTTACCCAGTCAGAATTGGGCCAAGCCAAAACGAAAGGTCAAAGATCCTTGGGTGGACTCTTAATAACAGCCTCATTGTTAGAGCCTCTTGTTAACCTTAGCATGCCCACTATTAACTCTGTCAACACCGCTAAACCGAAACTCCAGGTTGTCGAACCACAAATGGTTACCAAAATCTTACAAGACACTGCGTTGGTTTTGAATGCTTGCTCAGAAGCTTCAGTCAAACTCAACAAGGTCTTGAACTCTTTGCTCTTTGTGTTAAAGGTTGACTATGCTCACACACAGCCCATGTATATGTTACTCTCAGAAGTAGCTAGAAACATTAGCTTCTCAGTTAATGCTTTAGCAATGAATATGCTCTCTCATCATATCCTTTTTGCAGTAAATCCAAATTTACTTCTCATTGCCATCCAAAGAATGATAACGACATCCTATGCCCACTCAGTTTTTCCGAACAAAAGCCTCAAACACCCTATGATTTGGACATCTGTGGAACCATGGTTTAGTCTAACTAAACAAATTCAATTTGAACCTCCTTGAGTCACCTCAATATTGATTAGTCTGAATCTACCTCAAAGACGAAAGATTTTATTTTTGCTTTTGACTAAGATTTTTGGATACATGCTTGTGTATATACAAATAATCCTTTTTACTTTATTTAGATTTTATGCACATTTAAACAGTTTGTGAAATTTTGACTAGATATTTTTCAGCAAACCCAAAACATTTATATCAAGTATGTCAAAACCCACATACTTCTAGTTCATTTTTTTTTCACAGTCTTTACAGGCTTATACAGAACTTTAGTATATCCTAGACAATTATACAATGTTTATATTTGGTCATGCCAAAATTATTTTTGAAATTTCCAGAAGTTTTTCAGAAAACCAAATTTAAGGACCTACACTTTGGAATAGATACTGTTCACAAGCTTAAGACTTATCGACATCAGAACTTTAGTTCAGCATTTGGATCAAGCCTTGCCAAATTGGGATTTGATGCCTAGGATTGCTATCAATGCTGAATCAACGTCACCATTGATACCAGAGGGGGGACTGTAGCATCATCTCACTTTGGCTCAGCAACAATTATTCTTCTGCTTAAAGACGTTTTTGTTTCATCCAGGAATAACACAAAGAAATGGATTTTCTTCCCCCAGGCCACAGCTGAAATCCCCTTTGTTTTGTTAAAACCAGCCTAAGGAATTTCCCCAATGTCCGGCTTCACTTTTATTGCCCCCATAAAACCTACACAGACCCACAACTCAGCTAATTTTCTTAAACTCTGGACATGCTGGATTTAACCAGTGAACTTTAAAGTACATTATTACAAACTCAATTCTAAACCTTCATTCTTTTCAGAACTATGAAAATGCAGATGGACTCTGATGTTTTTGATGTAGAAAATCAATTATGTGTGTGAAATGCATTAATCTGTGATTTTATATATATGCATGTTAATGTTTAAATGAATGTTTATTCCTGCATCTTGATTTAGAAGCACTGCTTATAATTTATACTAATCACTAAAGTTATCTTAGTTTAATACATAAAGGGAAATATTAACTTCCAGTATGTATCAAAGTTTTGCCTCTAAAACCATGTGACTCCAACAGCCAACCTCTGCATGACAACTCTTCATCCCAAAGAACTCCAAACAATAGACTGTTTGTTCATTGGACTAAAAGTTCATCGAGCCCGCCCACGAAGGACGCTAATTGGCTGAGATTCCGGTCAGGCCGGAAGCCCGCGAAACTCAACAGAGCTTATATAAAGGAGAGGGACCCCTGCTTCGTCCTCTTTTGCTTCAGGCTCTTTCCCGGATTTGTCTTTCGGCTGGACTCTTTTGCAGATCCTCTGTCTGCCCCCACTTTTCTCTGATCTTCTCCATTGTCTACACACAGCAAGGAAGAACAAAGGACCGTCTGAACAAAGACTTCGACCACGTGTCACTTTTCTGAACACAGAGCAGATAACTCGTAATTTGTTTATGCAACTGTATTTTAATGCCTTTTTCTTTTTCTCTTAAATACCTAGGAATTCCTATTTCTTTGAGCTCAATTCTTAATCGGAGTTAAACTTCAATTTTTATTCATCATTTTTTCTTTGTTAAACTTTCTGTAAAACCACCGTTTGTTTAATTTTAATGTAAACTTTAATCTTGACTTTATTTTTTTTATAATATTTTTCTTGACCAATCACCCACCAGAAGCTACTGTTTTTATCTAAAGTCCGAAAGTTTTTTTTTTTTTAATTTGAGATCGGATTAGATATCTTTAATTATTCCCGAAGACCTCTGCAGCTGCTTGTCTACCAGGAAGAAAAGATGCAGCTGAGGAATCAACGCGCAGCTGTCCATCACACACTGAAGAAGCATCGGCACCATCTGGCTTAGAACCCAGTTTCAACTGTGGGTCACACGGCCAAGATCCAGTCCTTCGACCGCTTGAATTTAAAGGTCAAACTGTGGACCCTGAAATATCTGCGGGCAGATATTTACCCTAATATCCACGAAATCTTGGGCTGAGGACGACGACAGGACCATCATCACCGAGGAATCACGTGAGCTGCAAAACTTTAATTCATCTGCTGAATTAAAAATTTTGAGGTTCGGTAATAATTTGTATATCTAATCAGATGCAAATTAAGAAGCCCTTAACATAACTCTTCTTTTCATTAAAATTCTGTTTTTATTTTCTTAAGATCAATCAAGGACTTTTCATATAATTAGTAAACTTTCTCCATAAATTTGCGTTTTTTTTTTTACTAATCTGTTAACTCAAACTGATAGAAATTCATTTCTCAGTTTAACCCTGGTTCCGAAAATATTGACATTGTTAATCTATCATTTACAAGATTGATTTTATGATTAAGGAAATTACTGCAATGTCTGTTAATCATTTCATTTAATAAATATTTAAAAATGAGAGAAGTTGTTGGGAATTTATTTCATTCCGAGTCTGTTTCAAGCCCAGGTATCGAATTCACGGAGAATTTTTGAGACTGATTATTGATTAATTTAATGAGTGATCAAACAGGTATAAAGTGAAATTAAAGATTAAATTGCTTCTTAAAGACAGAAGCTGGTGCCCCTTACGAGTGTTATTAACTTTTCTGATGTATATGAAATGAGATTTGAGCTCAGATTCCAATACATCAATATAAATTAAATAATTCATACCTGATCATATCTATTATTTATTAATATTTCTATTTTATGCTACAGATGTGACAACCTAATAGCATTGAACGCAAAAGTCACAATAGACTTACACAATGGTCCCCTCCCGTATACAACTAGGAAAATACCGGTCGCTATGGAGGGTGAGAATATGTATGGGTACATAGTCATACCATGTAGGATAACTAAGTAGACATTTTTTTTGTTTGTTTCTTATTTGTACCCGTAGGTAGATTTGGTTTGCAGTCTGGTGACAAGCCACAGGCTGCCGGTCGCTGCGTGCGCGAGCGCCCTAAACCTACATGTTTTTGGTATGCGGGAGGAAACCGGAGAAATCCCGGAGTAAACCCACGCAACACGGGGAGAACATGCAAACTCCACACAGCTCACTGTTGGTCGGGGGCTGGGATCGAACCCACAATCTCATGATCCCCGCGATCCCCCGGCCGAGGGTAAACTGTGCTGCCACAGTGCTAAACCACTGCGCCACCGTGCAGCCCTAAGTAGATGGTTGTGCTGTTTCATTCCATCTAGCTACAATGCTCCGCACTGTGTGTGTTTATATATATATTTATATATTTATTCCATCTAGCAACAATGCTCCAGACTGTGTGTGTTTATACATCTACATATTTATTCCATCTAGCTACAATGCTCCGCAGTGTGTGTATTTATATGTATATTTATATATTTATTCCATCTAGCAACAATGCTCCGCACTGTGTGTTTATATATCTACATATTTATTCCATCTAGCTACAATGCTCCGCACTGTGTATATATATATATATATATATATATATATATATACAGTTTGGCCCAAAAATATTTGGACAGTGACACAAGTTTTGTTATTTTAGCTGTTTACGAAAATATATTCAGGATACAATTATATAATCAATATGGGCTTAAAGTGCAGACTCTCAGCTGTAATTTGAGAGTATTCACATCCAAATCGGAGCAAGGGTTTAGGAATTACAGCTCTTCAATACGTAGCCGCCGCTTTTTCAAGGGACCAAAAGTAATTGGACAATTGACTCAGAAGCCTGCAAAAAAAATAACAAGGCTGCATGGGCTCTTCCCTCGTTTACCTGTCATCAATTAAGCAGTTAAAAGGTCCTCTCCACCGTAGCCAAGCGCTTGCTCACAGGGGATCGCCTGATTGCTGGGGTCTTTCTGCAATTGTGAGTGTTTCCCCTACAGTTGAAAGTCCTATGAGATGACTGTTTGTTGTGAAATGGTGCTATATAAATAAAGTTGAATTGAATATACATACAGAGTATTTAATTCACCCCATGTCCACCGGCAGCCAGAGATAAAACCGGCCCAGGGGCCCAGGAAAACCTCATGACATGAGCATCCCTGGCCGCCGTCTGCCCCCAGGATTGAAGCCTTCCTCCCAGGCAAAAACGTCCATTCTCGCAATCATCTGCTTCTCCCCTCTGACCCCGCAGTGCTGCTGTCTGGCACGCCATCCCATCATGCCTATCAGTCCAATCCTGACCGCCTTCAACACCGCTGTCGTGGTTCCAGACACTCAAGCCCCTTTTGCTGCACTCCAGGGAAAACCGAAGCCCGCCCATCGACTTCGCTTGCTGCCTCTGGCACCTCGCCATACCATCCAGTGCCCTTGTCCAAGCCGCATGGCGCTCTGGGACTGAAACACTGCCCAACCTCCGTGGCGTACGGCTGCTGTTGCTCACGCCCGGGGTTCACAGCGTCCCTGTCGTCTGCGTCACTCTCTGACCAAGGCGCTTTGTCGCTGCTCTCAGCACCCTCATCCCAGGTGCTCTGCTTTGCCGTCTCGGTGCTCGGTTGTAGCTGCTCTCTCCCGGGGCTCTCAGCTTTGCTCTCGTCAGCGTCACTCTCCGACCCAGGCATCTCGCTGCACCTTTCTGCATTTCCTAGCTGGCCCACTGTCTTCAGTGACTGGGGACTCCCCTACTCGCGGCCCCGGTCCCACCTCGATGTCTAGCTGGTAGCCTGGAGCGCTCTTTCGGCGCTCATTTCGATTTGCAGCTAAACTGCCCACAGACAGCGAATGAGCAATTAGTTTCTCCAAGCTACCTAGCCTAGCCTCCTTTGGAGCTAAAACTCCCGCCACCCACAGTATCGTGGTCCTCGTTTGCCCAGAGAAAAATACGGCCAGCCGCTCAACAGCATCCTCATACACCTCCATCTCACCCAACGTACAGAGGATTCTTTGGCCCGCCGTCCCCGGCCGAGATGGTGGGCCAGAAGCGCTCGTCGTCATCTCCCGTCAAGTCTGCTTAAGCCCAACACCACAATGTAATCCTCGAACACGGCCCGTCACTTTGGCCACAGGATCACTGGCTCTCCGGCATACTCCAGAAATGGAATCAAGGGCTGAGGTAGCCAATACGCTCCCATATTTTTTGATATTACCCGCTTTTATTCTTGTCTCCAAATGTTATGTATGAAGGAAGGAGTCAGAGTCTCATCCATGTACTGAACCAACCACACACTTTATCAAGAGAACAGAACTATTTATACAGTGGGTTGTGCCCGCCTGACATCATGTCAGGGGTGAGTGCGGCAGCACACACACTACCACACTCACTACACCACACAATTACCTCCTGAAATCTTCCGTGTCTGTGCTTTTGTGCATTTTTCATTCACAGCACGAATATCATAGTCACGGCAGGTCATATGAAGGGCAGCACAATTCCCATTGTGCAAAACATAGACACGAATAGGTTTAACAATAAACAAGAATTCTATGCTTAATAATCTGTGCAAAACCTAGCAGTGGTGTTTTACATGATGTGAATGTCTACAGTCTTTTTTGAAAGTTTTGTATTCTGTTAACTCAGATCTCAAAATAAAATATACCCACGATTGAAAAATTTAGATCTTCCTGTCTTTGCACCTCTCCCTGACATTACAATATATCGTGGAAAGTGACATGTACATCCCCGGTTCATCCATTCTCTTAAAAAAAATACGTAAATTAGTGCCTAGTGTATAGGGTACACTTCTTCTGTGAATGTGTGAATAAAATACATACGTGGACAGAAAAAAAATGCTGTTTTGTGTCTTATATGAAAATTAAAATGACTGGTGAGGTCAGGAACTGATTTTCCTATTTTCGACAACCTCCCACCTCGTCCATTGACCCTGTTTGGCTTGTGCTACGGTTTTGGCCCTTCTGGCTGCTTCCTCTTGTTGATGCACCTCCCCTGCCACCATAGTTTGGCGTTCGGCTGGAGATGTCTTTTGCCAAAGAGGTGTCACTGTTCCAAAGCCAAGGCCTCCTCTGCCTTGTTGGATGTTGCCCACCAAGTCACGATGGAGTAGCACAGATTTGGCCTGTAGTACACCCATGTATGGGGTCAACTTCTTCCCTGTTGCCAGGGTAGGAGCAGCACCTCTTACTTCAGGATCCCAGGAGTTGGTGAGCGACATGTCCAGCCTTACCTTGGCACATTTGAATTCCTCAACCAGGCTAGGCAATGGCAGCGACAGGACTCCATCGCTGTAGAGTCCAGTGCTGCTGAGACATTTTGGGAAGCCAAGCCACTTCCTCACATAAGTGCTCACGAGCCTTTCCAGATGCTGAGCATGGGTTAGGGAGACCATACATTGTCAACAGCCACAGCAGTCTGGGCAGCAGCCCAAACTGGAGGCACCAGAGATTCAGTTTCCCTGGAAGTGCAGTGTTATTAATCTGCCTGATGCCGTTAGCCGTTTCCTGCCAGAGTTGTTCAAGTTGTTGGGTGTCTTTGAGGTCTGTGTTATACCCTCGTGTAACGGATCTCGTCACAAGTGTAATGGCTCTTCTTTTGGGACACCCTTAAGCGGCCGTGATCGGGAACATCAATACAAGCGTATGTGCGGCATAGGGACCACGATGACACCAGACTGCTGTTTCCACAATTTATTTCTCCTGTTAATGAAATAAAACAAACTGTATCATGCTCCGTCTGTACCTCGATCCCACACAGGCTCCCACAGCAAAGCAATGCGATACTGTGTGGAAAGGAGCTCTAAAATAATTCCACAATACAAACAAAAAATAAAAATAAATCACATTTCAAATAATAAGATTTTTCAGAAACAAACATACCCGTTAATGAAATAAAACAAACTGTATCACGCACCGTCTGTACCTCGATCCCAGACAGGCTCCTACATTAACAAAAATATGGGTTACACATGACATAAGCTGCTGGAGTCACCATAGAGCCTATATTGGCGCAAAACCCTAAAATGGCGCCCACCGGACCCCCAATGTGCGCCAAAACATCTATAAAACTCTTATTTATAACACAAATAACAAAAAAAAAATACAGTACAGTGACATGACAAACTAATAAAGAACGATTACAAACCAAGGTTACAGTCCAATGATAAACTAACGAACGATACGATCATTTAGTGCCAGCAGCATTTTGAACAAAACTTACCCACAGCAAAGCAACGCAATACTGTGGGGAAAGACTAAACTACCGGAGCATCGGAGGTACAAGAAGAGCGGATGTGAGAAGTGTACTGCCAAAATAAAAGTACTCAAGTAAAATAAAATTCACAACAATATAAATATAAACATAACTGAGAAAAAGAAATACTTAAAGTACATTTTTGACTCCGTTACACCCACCCCACTGAATTTTACTAAACTTGAGCCACAGCTACACAGGACTCATAACAATATACAAACACCCGGAGTTAGTTAAAGAACACCAACTGAAGAGAGTCCCACACAAGGACGAAGTGGCATGAGAGCAGCGCTTATCTCTCAACCCAACCACTGGTAATGGAGTGCCTTGTACACCCCACCAAAAACCCCAACTATTGGTGTAGCAAATGCTCTTGAATAATAAAATAAAATAAAATAACCGAACATTAGAAAACAAAGCTAAGTCCACAAAAATATAGTCCACACATGTAACATTTAATCAGTCAGGGTCTGAAACACAGACCTACAAACAGCCTTAACATTAAACTTGTCACGAATCACATCTTGCCTGGACATTGTCTGCACTAGTCCGTTTACAGGTTTAATCAGGCGACCAAATCTCGACCTGATTTGAAGTTGTGCATTTGGACGGTGGTCACAATGTGTACGTGACGTCTGGTCAATAGTACAGCGAACAAGGGGAGTGTCTGTCTGTCTGTCTGTCTGTCGGAGTCAGGAACCAAAACTATTTGACTGTCAAGTGTTTGTCTACCATGAATATCAGTGGCAGCTGTAGTCACAGGTCTAGAGTCAGAGGACATGGGATGATCTACACCCTGAGCAACAGGTGCAACTGGAGAGTTATGGGGGTCAGAGGACACACTTGTCACATCAGAAACGTCTACCTGTGACACAGATGGTTCAGTGAGCTGCGTGATCCACTCAACAGTTCTCCTTTCAGAATCAACAGGTTCTGGATCAACTAATGGTTCACGTGTTTCTCCACCTGAAGACGGATCACCTGTACCAGCCTCACTCTCTCCCTCGAAGAGGTCCACAGATGTGTCTCCCTCATCACCAACGTCTGTAGCTAAGGTTTCTGGAAGTAAGGTGGATGAACCATGGTTGGACACATCATACACATCCACCACAGGAAGAAAATTTACCAGCATCAACCGATTCCTGTGGACCACTTTTGTCCGTCCAGTAAGAGTGTCACAAATTCGGTATGTATGGGTCTGTGGGTTCACATCCATTACAGTGTAAACAGTTGATTCCCACTTATCAGCAGTTTTCTTTTTGCCTCTCTCCTTTCTATTGGCCAAAAGCACCCTGTCACCAATCTCAATCTTGGATCCTGTCACTTTCCTGTTGTAAAGATTAGCATGTCTGTGTTGCTCCTTAGCAGCATGGTCCTGAGCAACCATCATTGCTTCTTTTAGCTCACAGGTGAGAGTTGCCACATACTTGTCATAACTGGTTACATCAGCATCGCAAAGAACAGAACGAAACATGACATCTACTGGCAAACGGGGCACACGGCCATACATGAGGTAAAAAGGAGGAAAGCCAGTCGTCTCATGGGCTGTACAGTTGTACATAAATGTCAAAGTCTGCAACTGTCGTGGCCAGTTAGCTTTCACCTCAGGGGACAGTGCACGAATCATCCCACCCAGTGTCCTGTTAAACCGTTCGACACTCCCATTTCCCATTGGGTGGTAAGGGGTAGTGTGAGATTTCCTGAAACCGGGCATTTTGAGGAGTTCACTGATTAATTGACTTTCAAAATTAGGACCTTGGTCACTGTGGATTCTTCCTGGGAATCCAAAGACACAAAAGTACTTGTTCCACAGAACATTTGCCACTTGCTTAGCAGTTTGATCCTTACAAGGAAAGGCCTGAGCCATCCTGGTAAAGTGATCTGTTATCACTAGGACATCAATAGACTTGTCCCTAGAGTCTTCAGCTGACCAAAAGTCAATGCAGACCAGCTCCAGCGGTCTAGATGACAAGATGCTCTCTAAGGGAGCTCGTCCCTCAGGTTCAGCTGACTTGCTGAGGACACAACGCTGGCAGTGTCTGACATGGTCTCTAACATCTCTCTCAAGGGTCAGCCAGAAAAATCTGTCTGGATAAACTGAGGGTTCGCGACTGGGCTTGATGACCAGCATCATCATGCACGCCTTTCAACACCTCATCCTTAAGTGACTCTGGGACAACATACTGAAGCCGTTTGGACTTGGTTCTCTGGTCTCTTGAAACTCTGTACAGAACACCATTGCTCACAGATAGCTTATCCCAGTGTTTCAGATATTTAATCACTGAAAATGATTCTTTCACCCTTTCTCTCCTTGAGGGTCTCCAATGTCTTTCAACATAAAACAGGATGCGAGAAAGAATTCCATCCTCCAACTGTTTGTCACGCAAAGCCTTTTCAGAATAGGCAGGCAACGGGTCTTGACCTGATGGAACTAACTGGGGCAAAAACTGCAAGGCTTCAATTGCCCAGGCCCTCGGACCAGCATCCCACTCAATGTGTGACTGCATCACAGCAGACACTTCTTCTGAATTCACAATCTGAGTGTGTACCCGGGAGGTATGAGCATTGTCACACATCGCATCCACGTGATCACTGGATGAACGAAAAGCATCCTGAACAGAGGCAGTAGACACATTTTTGACTTCACTGAGGAGTTTCACATATGGTTCATTGAACAGTCTGTGACCAATATTTTCCTTGACAAAAGGCACACGGCTTAATGCATCAGCCACAATGTTCTGCCACCCTGGAACATACTTTATGTCAAATTCATACGCTGCCAACTTGGCTACACAGCGTTGCTCACAACACTATAACTTGGGCTTTGTCAATACAGTATGTGAGTCAAAGGATTGTTGTCAGTCCAAACAGTGAATTTGTGACCCTTTAGCCAATGACTAAACTTGTCAGTGATGGACCATTTCAAAGCCAGAAATTCCAGTCGGTGCGCTGGATAGTTTTTCTGAGACTGTGTCAGAGACTTACTGGCAAAAGCAATAGGTCTGGCATGACTTTCACCTTCCTGGACTTGGGACAGAACGGCACCTATCCCATCCAGAGATGCATCAGTTGAAAGCATGAAGGGACGGTCAAAGTTAGGATGAGCCAAGACCACAGTGTTAACAAGTGCAGATTTGAGACTTTCAAAGGCATGTATGTGCTCTTGGGTCCAATCAGAAGCACAACGTTTTCTGCAAGCCATCTTGGATTTCTTACATCTGCCTTTAAATTTTCCACCTTTCAACAGGCTGAACAATGGCTTGGCAATGGCAGAATATCCTGGCACAAAATGCTGATAGTAATTAACCATCCCCAAGAAGGATCTAAGTCTTTTTTGGGACGGTGTCACACCATCAGTGTCCATAAGGTCAGCACAAGTCATTTTTGCGATGTTTTCAACCTTACTAGGGTCGGTTGAAACACTATTCTCATCAATTACATGACCAAGAAACCTCACAGATCTCCTGAGGAAAAAACACTTTTTGGGTGCCAACTTCAAGTTGTGCCTACGCAGCCTGCTGAACACCATCTCAAGGCACTGCAATGCACTCTCCTCATCAGATGCAAAAATCAGCAGATCATCCAAATAGCACAACAAAGTCAAATAATTCTGGTCACCAAAAATGTCAGTCATCATGCGCATAAAACTAGCAGGACTATTGCATAATCCCTGGGGCAGGCGATTGTACTCATACAAGCCCATCGGAGTGGTCAAAGCAGAATACTTCCTGTCATCCTCATGAAGCGGCATGTTGTAGAAGCCGGACGTTAAATCCACTGTGCTGAAGAGGCAGTTACCTCTCAGTGCTGCCAGACAATCTGCCTGGTGAGGGAGAGGGTGAGCGTCTTTCAGAGTCCTCTTATTCAGCCAGCGAAAATCCGTGCAGATGCGGAGGTCGCCATTCTTTTTCCACACAAGAACCAAGGGAGATGCATACTCGCTAGTCGATTTCCTGATAATGTCTTTTTCCTCCATTTTATTTAGCACCTGTCTTAATTTCTGATACTGACTAAGGAGTACATGCCTGTATGGGAGTCTGAATGGTTTATAATCAGATAAATGTATACGGTGTACAAAGCCCTTAGCTTCTCCACAGTCTAGGTGGTGGTGTGAAAAGACATCCACGTACTGAAGTACCAAGTCAGCCATTCTCTTTTTGCAGTCCTCTGACACTTGGCATGAATTGATGTCTATGTCACAAAGCCCCACTGACTTGAGTTTTTCTTTTACAGACTCCATACCAGCATCACATGCCGTTGTAGACTGTGTGTAGCAGGTCACTGGTACACTAGACTGCTCAGCTGCGTCCATGTCTTCAAGGGCTACACATGTGTAGATGTCGGCTAGCTTTGCATTGTGCCGTAACAACACAGGCTTGTTGGACGTGTTGATGAGTTTGAGCGGGACCCACCTGTCACCCCACATAGGAGTTACAATCTTAGCTACTAGGACACCCCTAGGAACTGAACGAGAAGATGTGGGCTCTGTCATGACTGTACTGCCTGGAGATACAACAGTGTCTTTAGGCAATTTACCCCAAACAAGGTACTCACGCCCAGGTTCAAGGTAGGTGGCTGAGTTACATCTGACAGTACCAACTTTGTCAGGAATGTCATTTCCTTTCCAGGGGTTCAAACCAGTGAGCATAGACAAAAACTGCTCAGCTTCTGGTTCTGCAGTCGGGCAGGGGCCAGACACTGTTTTCCAATAGGACTTGCATTGTTTTGAATGGTGTAGGATGTGCTTTATTACATTGGTACCAATAATCAACTCATCATGCTGACCACAGACAACCAGAGTGGGGACCAGCATTTTACAACCATACACCTCCATCACAATGTCAAAAGCACTCTTTGGCCTGACACGCTGTCCACCACACCCAACCAGCATCACATTCACATCAATCTGGTTCTCATTTGTTATCACTCCAGCAGTTCTCAGTTTCATCTCTGCATCCTCGTTGATACTGCAGGCCATGGCGCCACTGTCCAGCATGCCATCAATTACCACTGCACCACCAAAAGCTACTGGTGTGTAGAAAAGGCTGGAACTATTGCCAATTATGTGAATGTTTTGATACACAACAACTACATCATCGCATGAGCATCTCACCGATGCAAAAATCGACTCAGCATCAGATGTGTCACTGCAGTGGGAGCTTGAGGTGAGACCTGCACTGCCTCCCTCCAAGTACAGGTCAGTTAGTTTCCCTGATACTGAGAAGGAGGCTGACAGTTGTTGTTGGGACAGGCCAGTCTGGTATGACCAGTGGAAAGACAGGTAAAACACAGTTTCTCAGACATGCAATGTGAAATGGTGGAGTGACGTGTGTCATTACAGACCATACAAGTTGCTTCTCTGGGGCGTCTCTGACGAGGGGCATGTTTAAATCTGTTGCTCTCAGTCGGGTGAGGAATTGTACACTGCTGCAACTTCTCCATCATTTCCTGAAACATATTAACCATGTGACCAAGGAGCCTCTCCTCTGACTGTTGGAGATTTTGAGCAACAACCGGCACACTAGCACAATCTGAGCTGAGTGTATTTGGGGTAGGGTCAGAGATGGGGAATGGAGAGGGACCCTGACATGTAAACTGTCGGGTTTGAGGAAGTGAAGAGGGAATGACTGGGGTGTGGCACTGTTCTGGCATGGTCATGGCTGAAGATGGCAACCTGGGTTTGTCAGATGTTACAGTAGCTGTGTGACTCATTAGCTGTGGACCATCAGGCGCTCTGGCACTAGCTCTAACCTCTCTCTGATAATCGTCAATTCTCAACTGAACATCATGTGAGGTCCATTCATGAGGTGGTTTCCACTTCAATGTGCAAGACAGATGAGGATCAGGACAATTTTTGACGAACATGATAGCAACCTCTTTGCTCATTTCCTCAGTCTGCTTGCCTTGTCTACGCAGGCCCTCAAGAGCAAGGTCTGCTGCTTTGTTCAGCCTTATCCAGTAGTCCACTGGTTTTTCTGTGCCTGGGCAGGGTTGCATAAAAATCTGCGAGCGGAAGACATGAGGAGGCATCACAGAAGTAACAGAGAAGAACATCGTAAATTATTTCAGGTTCCTTTTTAGCATCTAGCTCCAGGTTACTACGCAGGGCAACTTTCACAACATCTTTAGCTTTGCCGAATAAATGACTCATTATCTCCCCTGCTTTCTCACGCACAGGAATCTCTCTCTTCTTGAGTTCAGTCTTAGTCAAGTCAATCCAGTCCCGAACTGAATATTTGTCAGTACCGTCACCTCTAAATGTACGTAGTTCTCTGTCTGATTTAACATGAACAGTCACATGTGGGGGGTCACATTTGGTAACATCACAATGTGCTGTTCGATCAGTAGGAGAAGTCTGGTTGTCATTGGTCATATTCACAACACCAGCAGACATTAATTTAGAGACTATAGACTCACCAATTTGAGCACCAAGCTGCCCCACCATGTCTGTAAAATTTTCAATGGCACCGACATTACTGCAGGGTGTGGAAACATGAGGACCCTCACTCATGAACTCACCAACAGGAATACAACCTGGGCTCTGACCTAACCCCGTATCCCCACCACTATTCATAAATTTCAAATGTCCCACATCTCTACTATTTGTAATATCAATGTGCCAAATACCTCTCCCTTTTGGCAAAACAGGTGTTTTATAATGATCCATGTCTTTTTTTGTCCTTTTTTTTTCTTGAACTACTTTACACAGTGAATTTTTTTTTTTTTTTTTTTTGTGACTAACGCCAAAATAAGGTGGCATATATCAGTTAAAACGTATTACAATAGTCCTGTATACGCCTGACCACATATACGTCCCAGCGTAGACCCAGTATGGCGATGCAGCATCCACGGTGACCGGCGTCCAGCTGATCTGAAGTTCCAAGGGTCACTGGCACGCACCAGTGTAACGGATCTCGTCACAAGTGTAATGTTTCTTCTTTTGTGACACCCTTAAGCGGCCGTGATCGGGAACATCAATACAAGTGTATGTGCGGCATAGGGACCACGATGACACCAGACTGCTGTTTCCACAATTTATTTCTCCTGTTAATGAAATAAAACAAACTGTATCACGCTCCGTCTGTACCTCGATCCCACACAGGCTCCCACAGAAAAGCAACGCGATACTGTGTGGAAAGGAGCTCTAAAATAATTCCACAATACAAACAAAAAATAAAAATAAATCACATTTCAAATAATAAGATTTTTCAGAAATGAACATACCTGTTAATGAAATAAAACAAAATGTATCACGCTCCGTCTGTACCTCGATCCCACACAGGCTCCTACATTAACAAAAATATGGGTTACACATGACATAAGCTGCTGGAGTCACCATAGAGCCTATATTGGTGCGAAACCCTAAAATGGGCAGCACGGTGGCGCAGTGGTTAGCACAGTGCCAGCACAGCGAGAAGGTCATGGGATCGATCCCACCCCCAGACCATCGGTGACCCTTCTGTGTGGAGTTTGCATGTTCTCCCCGTGTCTGCGTGGGTTTACTCCGGGCACTCCGGTTTCCTCCCACATGACAAAAACATGCAAGTTAGGTTTATTGGCATCAAACTGGGGATTCTAAATTGTCCTTAGGTCTGACTGTGAGAGTGAATGGTTGTCTGTCTCTCTGTGTTGGCCCTGCGATGGACTGGCGATCTGTCCAGGGTGTACCCTGCCTCTCGCCCAAAGACGCTGGGATAGGCTCCAGCCCCCCCGCGACCCGAAAAGGATTAAGCGGTAGAAGATGGAAGACCCTAAAATGGCGCCCACCGGACCCCCAATGTGCGCCGAAACATCTATGAAACTCTTATTTATAACACAAATAACAAAAAAATACAGTACAGTGACATGACAAACTAATAAAGAACGATTACAAACTAAGGTTACAGTCCAATGATAAACTAACGAACGATACGATCATTTAGTGCCAGCAGCGTTTTGAACACAACTTACCCACAGCAAAACAACGCAATACTGTGGGGAAAGACTAAACTACCGGAGCCTCGGAGGTACAGGAAGAGCGGATGTGAGAAGTGTACTGCCAAAATAAAAGTACTCAAGTAAAATAAAATTCACAACAATATAAATAAAAACATAACTGAGAAAAAGAAATACTTAAAGTACATTTTTGCCTCCGTTACACTCGTCCGAAGCTCATGACGGGCTTCTTTAAGACTGTGGAAATTGGTTCATCGCTGATGTGGAACTGCACTCCCGTTAGTTGGCCTTTAACAATGTACTGATAGGTAATGTCCACCTAATTTCAATCAACTAAAATATTGCAGTCTTCAACTGTTCACATGTTCACTTTTTGTTTTCACTTGTACTTGTCAGATGTATTCTGTAGGCATATGCCAGTATGTAGTATCCTAGGTAAAAGAGGCACAATACACTTTTAACTACTTTTGAGTACACAATGATACCAATGCCAAGGAGTGATGCTGTGCCCATGAGCTCAGCATCTGGTGCCCAAACACAGCATTTATCCACAATACTTCAAGCCATATACTCATTGATCGGCTGGTTAAGGTAGCTATTGAGCTTCTCCCTGATACTCCCACTCGTGTCACTCACCTGTGAGTAGAAAAAGGGGATCAAATATTATCCAAAATTATCCAAAAGAAGTAATCCACAAATGAACATCTTACAACAGTATGATTAAGAGGGACGGCCCAGGGCATTCATATTGGGCCGCTAGAGGTGAAATTTTTAGACCTGTGTAAGACAGACGAAAGTGAAAGCACTTGCCAAGAATGTTTTCATTATTCTAATCAACAAAATGGTAAATGGTAAATGGCGTTCACTTATATAGCACTTTTTTCTGATATCTGGATGAAAGTGCTTCACAGATCCCGCTATCCACCCATTCATATACACATTCACACAGTGATGGCTAGGTAAAATAGGTAGGTAGCTAGGTAAAATAAGGAAAGTGTCAGACTTGGGGGTAATTTATACCAATAGCTCCAAAAACTAACTCAGACAAATTCAAAACCCCTTTCATCTTTTGCTCTTTTGAACTTTTCTTCTTTGTCAGTATTTTGGGTGCTTCTGGGAACACTGGAGGACCACAAAGGCTCATTTTAGTTCCCTCGAACAGTGGTGGGACGTTGGCAAAGTGAAAATTCGCCTTTTTTTGTCAACGGTACGCTGCAAACTCAACTGCCATCATCAAGGCCAAGGTCAGTGAACTTGAGGACGCTGTCAAGAGGCTGGAGGCCAGCTTGGTTATGGGTCGGGATTCTACCACTGGTCCTTTGCTGCAGGAGAAGAGATCGGCCCTCCGCACATTCATGCAGGAAAGAGTGGAGGGGGCACTAGTGAGGTCACGCTTCACTCGCCTGCAGGACGTGGATGCACCAACGTCCTTCTTCTACAATTTGGAGAAGTCTACTGTGAAAAAGAAGTTGATGGCTTGCTTGACACTCCCAGATGGTCGGCTGACTACGGACCCATCCGAGATGCGGCGCCATGCAGTGGATTACTATGGGGCCCTGTTTGCTGCGGGAACGTGCTGCAAGGAATCTCAAACTCAGCTCTTCAAAGCCCTTCCGGAGCTCGGCCCGGAGGACAGGGCCGCTCTGGACTGTGCCCTGACTTTGGATGAGTTGACTGTGGCTGTAAATCAGTTGGCTCTGGGACGCACACCTGAACTTGATGGCCTTTCTTCAGAATTTTTTAAGCATTTTTGGAATATTATTGGATCAGACTTCTATGACGTTCTGACTGCCTGTTACAAGAAGGGAACATTACCTGTCTCCTGCCGCCGTGCAGTGCTGTCTCTGTTGCCTAAGCAGGGGGACTTGGCCCTGCTGAAAAACTGGAGGCCCGTGGCTCTTCTTTGAACGGACTACAAGGTGCTTTCTAAAGCCCTGGCAAACAGACTGAACACTGTCTTGGGTTTGATCGTAGATAAGGATCAAACATATTGTATTCCTGACCAAAACATTCTGGACAATGTTTTCCTCATACGTGACGTTCTCCAGCTCAGTAAATGTCATGACTTACAGTTTGGGATTGTGTCTTTGGACCAAGAAAAGGCTTTTGATAGGGTTGACCATTCCTATTTGTTTTCCACCCTGAGGGGGTTTGGTTTTGGCAATATGTTTTCGAGGTGGGTCAATCTGCTATATACTGGAGCTGAGTGTTTGGTAAAGATGGGGGCAGGCCTGAGTCGGCCAATCCCTGTACACCGGGGAATACCCCAGGGGTGTCCACTCTCGGGTCAGCTGTACAGCTTGGCTATTGAGCCTTTGCTGTGCAGGTTGCGCGCTCGGCTGGATGGTCTGGTTCTGCTGGGACTATCAAGCTGTTGCCGCCCGATCGTCTTGTCTGCTTATGCGGATGACGTCAACGTTTTCATCACCTCCCACGGGGATGTGCAGCGTCTGGTGGACACTTTGTCAGTTTATGAAAGGGCAACTTCTGCACGGGTGAATTGGGCCAAGAGTGAGGGTCTATTGTTGGGCCACTGGTCGCGTCAAGGTGTCCCTCGCCTACCTGGCGGTCTTCAGTGGGGGACGGCCGGTCTCAAAGTGTTGGGGTTTTTTCTGGGTTCGGAGGCTTTTGAACGAAAGAACTGGGAGGGTGTTAAGGACAAGGTGTGTGCTTGCTTTTCTAAATGGAAATCGTTGCTATCACAGCTGTCATATAGGGGCAGGGTTCTGGTCGCAGATAATCTGGTCGCCTCAGCTCTTTGGCATCGGCTGGTGGCTTTGACACTGCCCAGGAGCCTCGTGGAGGAGATTCAGAAGATCATCGTGGACTTCTTTTGGTCTGGTCGCCACTGGGTCCGTGCGCCTGTTCTCTACCTGCCTGTGGCTGAGGGGGGACAGGGCCTGGTGGACATACATTCCAAGATCGCCTGCTTCAGGCTTCGAACTGCACAACGCCTCCTTTACGGATGCGGACCCTGCTGGATGGACACTGCTAAACTGCTCCTGAGGAGAGTTGGTCACTTGGGCTATGATAAGCAGCTCTTCCTCGTGACATCTGGGGAGGTGGACGTTACTGGACTATCTGCTTTTTACACGTCCGTCTTGCATGCATGGCAAGTCTTCACCGTGGCCCGCTTCCATGACGAGACAACGGGAATGTGGCTGTTCAAGGAACCACTGTTTTTCAATCGATTCATCGACGCTGAGGTGCTGCAGTCTGTCAGCCTGCGGGACTTGTTTGTGGGAGGCACGCTGTACCAAGCTTGGTCATCTTATAAAGATGTCGACCACATCAATGGATACGCTGAGGCGGAGTGCCAACATTACATCTGTCAGACTGCTGCAAAGGCCGCCCTGCCACAACCGCTTCGAGCGTTTGCGACAAACCGCACTCTTTCCAGTCAATGGGAAGATGATGCTGTGTCCACCTTTCCCGCAATTTCCATAACTCCAGCTGTGGAGGAGTGGCAGGGAGGAGAGGATCACCTGCTGACCTTCAGAATTCCTCGCCTGGGCAAGTTCCAGTTTGTCGGGACAAGGGCGGTGTATCACATCTGTGTGAAGGTTCTGAATCTGCGCTCTCTGATGGATGTCACAGAGTTGAGGTGGGCAGGTTTTTGGGGGCCAGAGGTCTACCCGAAGGGCAGCTGGCGGTGCATGTACAAGCTACCTATTGAGAAATGGACAGCAGATCTCCAGTGGAGGATTGTGCATGGGGCAATAGCTACGAATAAATACAGAGCACACCTTGATCAGACTGTGGGGGGGGGGATGTTTGTTTTGTTCCCAAGTTGAGACCGTGGAGCATTTGTTTGTCCAATGTTTTCGTTTATCTGGACTTTTTGATATTTTGCGCGAGTGGTTTCATGGTTTGGGTGAACGTTTCTCTTTTGGTCTGTTCATTTACGGTCCAAAGTATAAAGTGGCAAGGAAGGCTGCCCACACTTTGATGAACTTCCTATCTGGTACTGCTAAACTTGCCATCTGGCTGACGAGGAAAAATCGGGCTAGCAACGCTGGCAATGTGGATCCGGTGTCTGCTTCCAAGGTCTTGTTGAAAGTCAGACTCCAGGTGGAGTTCGCTTACTATCAAATGGTGGACAATTTGGAGGCATTCATCAATAGATGGACTGTAGGGAACGTTTTGTGTTCTGTGGGTCAGGGGGATGAGTTATGTTTGCACTTTTGAAATGTGACACACTTGGGCCAGTGATATTGGTCTTTTTGCATTTTTGGAATGTACAATAAAGCCTTTTTAAAGTTTTCTTCTTCTTCTTCTTCTTCTTCTTCTTCTTCTTCTTCTTCTTCTTCTTCTTCTTCTTCTTCTTCTTCTTCTTGTAGATTTGATTGGCAGTTGGCAACAAGCTTGCGGGTGCATTACCACCACTGACTTGATTATCATCACTCTATATCTTTTTATAAGGAGTAACAACTCCTTATGTGTGAAAAAAAAAATCCGTCTTGGCAGTGGCAAGAAATTTGGTTTTTCCTGCAGCAGGCAGAGCTCCTTACAACAAAGTATGAAACTAAGACTTTTGTCTGCCCAGTCCCTTGTCTCTGTCCCCACATTATTGTGACTCCCTTCACCTGTGTATTCTCACCTGTAGTCAATTCCTCTGATTGTCTTTCTTTAAAACTCAGTCTTGTCTTTGTCTCCTCATCATGGTTCCACTAGCCATGTTTACATGGACACAAGTAACCAGATTAAAAGTCTGATCAAAATAAAAATGCTTCATGTAAAGATTCAAGATTCAAAGGCTTTATTGTCATGTGCACAGTTAAGAAATGCTACATTTCCTGAGCAATGATATTCTTACTTTGCTCCCCGAACGAATGCCAAGGTAAAGGTACAGAAACAACAATTCTAATAAGGTCATGACACACTAACACAGTAACTCAATCCTAATACTAATGGATGCTATTAACACACACACCAACACACAGTTAGGCAGTTAGGACTCCTTAAGCACACACTGATACTAAATACTAAAACTAACGAGTACTAATAACAAACACTAGGCGGTTTGGACATTTAAAGCAGTTAAAGCAATCAGGCAAGAGGAATGAAACTGAAAATTCACTGGATGACTAAAGTGATAGTGGTATATTGATATCAGAGATGATGTGAACCTGAAGTGGCATGAATCTATGTACAGTGTACAAATGAGCATTGTGCAACGAGCAGTGTATAATTACAAATTACAAATTACAAATTAGCACCCGGTGCTAATTTCTGTAATGGTAGTACCAGTAGATTGTGCATGATAAGTAGCAGCAGAGATGATTATTAGCAGCAGAGATGATATGGACATCAGACGGGTGAGACTATATCAACTGTACAGGTGAGCAGTGTGAAAATTTAGCAACCAGTGTGTGAGTTCCAATATACAAAGCTATGTTACAAAGTTTTGCGAGTTGTTATCTGTTCAGGAGTCTGATGGCAGTGGGAAAGAAGGATTTTTTTTAGTCTGGTTGTCCTGCATTTCACACTTCTGTACCTCCGGTCTGAGGGTAGAAGTGTGAACAGTCTGTGGTGAGGGTGAGTGGGGACCCAGAGGATGGTGTCAGCTCTCCTTTGGACTCTGCAGTGGTAGATGCTCTACAGAGAGGGGAGTGGAGTCCTGATGATCTTCTCCGCTGTCTTCACCACTCCCTGTAGCCCTTTGTGGTCCAGGGCAGTGGTGCTGCTGTACCACGCAGTTGATCTGGATGCTCTCAATGATGCAGCTGTAGAATTTGTTGAGGATCCTGGAAAACATGACGAACTTCTTCAGCCTCCTCAGAAAGTACAGTCGCTGTTGAGCTGTCTTAACCAGCTCTATGGTGTTGTGCATCCACTTAAAGTCGCTACTGATGTGGGTGCCCAGGTATTTAAAGCTGCCCACCCTCTCCACCTCAAGCTTCTGGATGAACAGCGGCTGATGGGGTCTCCTCCTCCCTCTCCTTGAGTCCACGATCATCTACTTTGTCTTGTCCATGTTGAGGGTGAGGTTTTTGTCCTCACACCATGACACCAGGTTAGCCACCTCCCTCCTGTAGGATGCTTCGTCATCACCAGTAATGTGTCCTATCACTGCTTTGTCATCCGCATACTCTAAGATGATATTGTCCTTGTGAGAGGCAACACAGTCATGGGTGAAGAGGCTGTAGAGGATGGGCCTGAGAACACAACCCTGTGGGACACCTGTGTTTGTGATGATGCTTGCTGAGGTCCTGTTACCCATCCTGACAGACTGGGGCCTGCCAGTTAGAAAGTCCAGTAGCCAGTCGGAGATGATGGGGTGCAGGCTAAGTGAAGACAGTTTGCCGGTGAGTTTGTGGGGGATGACCGTGTTGTAGTCAACAAAGAGCATTCTAATGTAGGAGTCATTATCTTCCAGCTGGGAGAGAGAATAATGGAGTGCTACAGCAGTGGCGTCTGAGGTGGACCTGTTGGTTCAGTAGGCATACTGCAGGGGGTCCAGGGTGCCTGGTATGCAGTCCTGAATGAGGGGCAGCACCACTCTCTCAAAGCACTTCATGATGATTGGAGTGAGTGCTACCTGTCTGTAATCATTCAGACAGGCCGGCGGGCTCCTTTTGGGGAGGGGGATGATGGTTGTCATTTTGAAGAAGTAGGGGACTATGTTCTGGTTGAGGGAGAGGTTTAAGATTGCTGTGAGAACGTCGGTCAGCTCGGGAGCACATGCTCTGAGGGCCCACCCAGGTATGTTTTCTGGTTTTCTGGTAAACACGCCAATCTGAAAATTCTGACCCAATTACATTCCTTCGGATTAAAATTTCCTTCTGATCAAGACGGGTGCATGCCAATTGTTGATCTGATTGGTGTGCATATAAACACTTAATCTGAGGTTAGGGTAGAAAATATGTTTACTGAGCATGTCTGAACGTCAGCCCCACACATCACCGTAATGTATTTCCTCCTTTACAGCAACTAGCAAAAGACATGGCAGGAGTAAAACAGAACTGGTCTGCATCTTCCTTCTGTCTTCCTCTGTTTGTCATATGCAGAAGTATGTACTGCTGGGCTTGTAGATTCAATATGGAGACCAGCAGAAGCAAAAGTCCTGTTTAAGTTTAGTTCAGTGTATTTTCAAGCCCTTTTGCTGACCTTTATTTTAGTAATTTACTCAGTGTTCAAGTTAGTTGGTTTCTCTGGTGTGTGTGTGTTTTTTTTTTAATTAAATAAATCGTCCTTCATTGGATTATTGCCTGCATCTGGGCCTTCCTTTGCCTGTTCCATTCGCCGATACATAACAGAAATGATGCCGCCAGAAACTGACTCAGCAGACTTTGATTCAATCCCTGATGGACTGAGTGGGGAATTTCTTCAGGCAGTCACCCAGGTTAAGAGCTTCCTAGTCCGGTCCCTGAGGTCCCCTAATCCAGAGATAAAACTGCCCCTAGTAGCCATCACAGTGGCAGCTTTTAACGCACATCCCCAGCTCCTGGAGATACCTGGAATGGTTACCCTCCACCTGTGCATGCTTTGGATGGGTGCTCCTCCTTCAGCTCCTTCCAAGCCTTCGTTGGCTATCTCTGCTTCATCCCCAGTCTGCTCTGCTGCTTCTCTTGACTACTCTGGTGCTTCCTGGGTTGACTCAGCTGCTCCAGGTTTTCTGTGGTGATTTACTTGTTGCTGCCTTAGAACTTGTGCCGTATACATGTCTTCCAGTCCATGGTTGGCAGCAACTACCATGTCCTTACCATGTCCTTGGTGGAGGCAGCTTTTGACTCCATGCCCCTGTTGGCAGCAGACCACTTGGGATGGGCGGAACAGCTGGCATGAGCACAAAGCATGAAAAACAGATGCTGCATTGACAAAAACTAACAAACCACTGGTGGAAGACACAAACAAGATGCAAATATGCTGTATAGATTGTTAAAAAATGGCCCCGGGAGTCTATACTGTAGTTTCAAAGCTGAAGAGCAAAGAAAAAAGTATCCCTACAAACTCCAGCTCAAGGCAGCAAATGTACATTGTCACTCACATGTGTACGAGCACCTACATTAGCACTTACAAAAACACAGTCTTACTCTATCCCAACATCTACATCAGGTGTATATAATCAAACTGACCTGAGTGTGTACTGTACACATTTCAAGTCTCACAATGACTTAGGGTGCATCTGGGTACTAGCCACATTCACCCCTATTCAGCAGAGATTTTAAAATCTTCAATTATCCCAACACTTGTGTCTTTGAGCAATAAATGGTTTGAGAAGTATCTGGTGCATCATAAATCTGCCACAGTCCCGTGGTCTAACAGTGTTTATGGTGAAACCTCAGCACTGCATTACATGTAGTGCAGGAGACAGACAGATGCTGACAGTACCACTTTTTTCCACATTCAAATATAATTTTCACCATTGAAGGCTTAATGCCAAAAAATATTTAAACTTGTATACTTAATTATATACAGCATCTGATTGCACAAGAGGGGCTCCTGGAGTTATTATACTTATGACAACCACAATCACATGCTTCACCTTGACATGTATTGCTCTGTTTTGATGGTGTTAGTTGGTAATCATTAATTACCAAAATTATCAGCGGCTGCTTATAATAAATGAGGATTGTAGCATGTTTTGTAACTCAATTTTAATAGCGAGGCACTGTTTGAAAGGAGACAAACTTCACAACCCAGAAATTGTACTGTTAAGCTACAAACGCAAATACTCTTACGAATGGGTGCAAACACTGTATGAATGAATGAAAAAACATAGATTATTTAATAATTCCAATTACAGAACTAAAAAATCAATCAAACCATGAAAATATCTTCCCTGATGCATTGAAACCTGTCATTGTAACCCCCATACACAAAGCTGGAGACAAACAGGAAATTTGTAATTATAGGCTGATAAGTATATTTCCTGTCTTGTCAAAAGCGATTGAAAAGGTGGTAGTAGACGAACTGGTAGAACATCTCGAATCTGCTCAGCTGATAGATAGATAGATAGATAGATAGATAGATAGATAGATAGATAGATAGATAGCCTTTATTGTCGTTATACAAACAAATGCACAATGAGATTTAAGCATCTCCTTCAGTGCAACATATGTAAAAGAGAAAAATAAAAAGCAAAAAAACAATAAATTCCTGCAAAAAAAAAATGTATAATGTGTACAATGTACGTAATCTAAGATAAAATAAGTCATATATACAATATAAAAATAAAAATATTAAAAAAGACTGCACAGCATTCTGGACCGTAAATGTCAATTACACAGTGATGTGTTTAGAGGTATACTGAGAGGGTCAGGGAGGGTTGGACTGAGAATTCAGAGCCATGATGGCTTTTGGGAAAAAAAAAAAATAAAAAACTGTTCTTAAGTCTATTTGTCCTGGCTCTGATGCACCTGTAGCGCCTCCCTGAGGGCAGCAGGTCAAACAGGTCAGCTCCAGGGTGGTAGATGTCCTTGATGATGTATTGTACCGCCGAGGTACCGGTATGTGTGGACCCTCTCCACACACTCGCCGTTAGTGAAGAGGGGGGCTGGGTCGGTATTGGTCCTCCTGAAGTTGACAATGATTTCCTTGGTTTTCTTGGTGTTCAGAGTCAGGTTATTTTCTGAACACCAAGTTGCCAACTTCAGGACCTCCCCCCTATAGGCTGTTTCGTCCCCTCCAGAAATGAGTCCAACCACCGTGGTGTCGTCAGCAAACTTCACAATGAGGTTGTTGTTGTAGGCCGGACAACAGTCATAGATGTAGAGACAGTACAGGAAGGGGCTCAGCACACAGCCCTGTGGGAAGCCAGTACTCAGCGTCCGTGTGGAGGAGAAGTAGAAGCCAAGTCTCACAGTCTGGGACCGGTTAGTGAGAAAATTCTTTATCCAAGCACATGTGAGAGGTGGGAGACCAAGGGTGTTCAGTTTGGTAATGAGAATGTCCGGGATAATTGTATTGAAGGCCGAGCTGTAGTCCACGAAGAGCATTCGGACGTAGCTGTGCTGCTGCTCCAAGTGGGACAGCGCAAAATGGAAGGCTACGGCGATGGCATCTTCAGTGGATCGGTTTTCACGATATGCAAGCTGGTAAGAATCAAGGTCCGGGGGAAGATGGCTCTTAATGTGCTGAAGAAGCAGTCTCTCGAAGCACTTCATAATTACCGGGGTGAGGGCCACAGGACGGTAATCATTTAGGCTGGTGGTGGGAGACTTCTTTGGTACCGGAATGATTATGGCAGATTTCAGACAGGACGGGATGACTGCCTTGGCCAGGGAGAGGTTGAAAATCCTGGTAAAGATGGAGGTGAGCTGGGAGGCACACACTCTAAGCACCTTACCAGGAACTCCATCTGGGCTGGCAGCCTTCTTGGGGTTCACTGTCAGGAGCACCCGTCTGACGTCATGCTCACTGACAGTGAAAGTGGTGGTGCAGGAGCTGGGTGGGGGTGGGGGCAGGGCTGAGGCTGATGAGTGCTGCTGTTGAGTTATTTCAAAGCGAGCAAAGAAGCTATTTAGCTCCTCTGCCAGCGGTGCACTCAGGTTCTCTGATGTTGTAGCACAGCCATTGTAATTCGTGATGTTTTGAATTACCTGCCACACCTCCCGTATGCTGTTACTAGACAAGTGGGACTCTATTCTCACCTTGTAGTCCGCTTTAGCTTTTTTAACTCCTCTTTTCAGATCGGCTAGAGTAGACCTATAAAGGTCTCTGTCACCTGATCTGAAGGCAGCATCACGGGCTCTGAGGAGTGTGCGGACCTGGCTGGTCATCCAGGGTTTCTGGTTGGGAAAAACCCTAATATTTTTGTCCACAGTCATATTACCGATACAAAACTTAATGTAGTCCAAGGTTGTATCAGTGGATGTTTCAAACTCCTGTTGTCCAAATAAATCTCAGTCTGTCTCTGTGAAGCAATCCTGCAGTTTGGAGAGAGCTTTGTCAGGCCAAGTTGTGACAGTCTTTATAGTAGGCCTTTCTCTACGCCTGAGGGGGCTATAGGCTGGGGAGAGCAGGAGGGAAAGATGGTCAGACTGACCGAGGTGGGGGAGGGATATGGCTCTGTATGCGTGCTTGATGTTAGTGAAAACATGGTCTAAAATGTTCTCCCCTCTAGTAGAACACTTAACATGTTGATAAAATTTTGGGAGTACGGTCTTCAGATTGGCCTTATTAAAGTCTCCTGCGACTATGTGGACACCATCAGGGTGAGCCCGCTGATGTTTGTTAATGGTGTTAAGCAGGAAGGAGAGCGCCATATTTACATTTGCACTGGGTGAAATATACAATAAACACTACTGTTAGCTCTCTCGGTAGAAAAAAAGGCCAACATCTTACAGACATGTACTGGAGCTCGGGAGAGCAATATCTGTCTGTAATAGTCCCATTGTTACACCAGTTATTATGCACATACATACAAAGCCCTCCCCCTCTACTCTTACCGAAGTCCTTAGTCCTGTCGCAGCGTAGCAATGTGCGGCCCACTAGCTGCATGCTAGCGTCGGATATGTCTGGTTGGAGCCAAGTTTCGGTGATAATCAGAACACAACAGTCACGAACATAGCAATTACCGGCAAGTTGTAATTCCAAGTCTTCCGTTTTATGCACCAAGGATCTGGGATTGGAAAGATACAGGCTCGGTAGAGGTGGCTTATGTGGTTGTCTCCTTAGCCTTAGCATAACACCGGACCTGCAGCCCCGCTTCTGCTTCCTCTCCCTCCTCCGTCTCTGTCTTCGCCGCCTCCACGACCCGACAACAATCCACGGAGAGCCCGGTGGTCTTGCTATGTCGATTGGGATGTTATGCTTGTGGTGAAAAGCACTCGCAGCTGGTGCCTGATGCTGGTCTCCAATCTCGAGAAGTCTCTGACAGGTGTAGCGAATGTTCTCCGAACTGATAGCACACAAATAAACAAAAAATAAGTACCTGCTGCATCCCATTCAGTTTGGTGTCAGGCCGAACCACTCTACTCACTCATGTTGTTACTTTATAGAAATGGTTAAAGAAAATCTGGACAATGGGGGGGGGGGGCTTAGGAGGCATCATTTTAGATTTGCATAAAGCCTCTGATACGGTCAGTCAATCAGTCCTTCTTTCTAAACTATCAGGAGAGAAACTGTCCATGAATACCCTTAGCTGGTTAAAACCGTATCTATTTGGTCGTGTGTGCATAAACAATACTTTATCCCAATAAAAGGCATGCACCATGGGAGTACTACAAGGTTCAATTTTAGGCAAATTCCTGTTTACTCTGTTTATTAATGATTTGCCATCAGTATGTGAAAATGACATAAAAATTCAGATGTATGCAGATGACACAGTCATCTACACATATAGGAAGGATGCCAAACAAGTGGCTGACAAGTTAATGATAGCAAAGGACAAAGTGTCAAAATGGTTTAATCAATCATGCCTCACCCTGAACATAGGGAAAACAGCTACCATATACTTTACCAACAAACAAAATCATTTGCACTATCTTACTATAACTGCAGCAAATATTAAATCACCCTTTTATTGTTATTCAACCATACATGTACAGTAGAACGAAATTGTTCTTTTCCTATCTACAGTGTTAATCACACACACCCCATGTGTAGAATCAGAGGGCCACTGCCATGCAAGGCACCGCCACAGATTTCCCTCCTCCATTCCATTATTGCTGAGCACCAAGCTGGACAGCAGGAAGTTCCGCTTTTATATGGTCTTTGGCATGACCCGGCCGGGATTTGAACCCCTGCCTCCCGGGTATGGGGCGGATGCTCTACCAACTGAGTCACCACTCTGTGACATAACGTACGGCTCAGGAGACGCACACACACAGGCTTAGAGTAGTTCAAAGAGTTTATTAACAGCAGGAGTGAATGAGTGTGTGTCTGCGGGATGTAAATGTGTTGGTGATGGTGTCTGCTCCAGGCACAGAGGCAGGTGACCGTACAGCCGAGCAACCCTATGGAGAGAGCACAGGGAGAGGGTGACGGGCATACACCAACACAGGAGGGATTTATGGCGAGAGAAGGACTTACTTGGTGGGTCAGGACAGCTGGCACAACAAGGGGGCGAAGCCCGGAAGACAGCCACCTGGAGAGCTCCGTACAGCAGCGAGGATTGGGCGATGGAGTGGAGATGTCCGCCGCTGGGGAATCCACCTGTGCACAGGGGAGAAGACTGAAGAAGAGAGGTAAGCGATCTTCTTACCAAAAAGGTGATGCTGAAGAGAAGTATGCTCACAACGGTGAGGGACGGAGTCTGACGGCTTCAGGCCGAGCCTCCGGGCGAGACGGCCTTTATCCCTCGCCACTGATGATTGTCAGGTGCGTGAGCAGGTGGCGCCGCTGATGAATGGCGCGGCGTGACAGTACTCGCCCCTCTAGCAGCGCCTCCTGGCGATGGCTTATCCGGGTGCGCTCGGTGGAAGTCCGCGATGAGCGATGGGTCCAACACAAACGACGGGGGCACCCATTGTCGATGCTCGGGCCCATAGCCCTCCCAGTCCACCAAGTATTGCAACCCACGACCTCGGCGCCGGGAGTCCAGGATGGAGGAGACGGACCAGGCCGGATGGCCACCAATCATCCGGGGCGCGGGTTGCGCTGCAGGAGGAGGGCAAAGGGGGTCAGTGACTGCCAGTTTCACCCTCGACACATGGAAAGTGGGATGGATGCGGAGGGAGGGGGGAATAGCCACGCGCACAGCCACCGGGTTGATGATCCGGGTGATGGGAAAGGGACCCATGAATCGCTGTGCCAGCTTCCTCCTCTCGCCTTTTAATGTGACGTCCTGGGTAGACACATACACGAGTTGCCCAACTCTGTACGCCAGGGCAGGTCTTCTGTGCCGGTCCGCCACGGTCCTGTTGCGCTCCGCTGTGCGTAAAAGCGCATGACGCGCGGCAGCCCAGGTGGAGCGGAACTGCCTAAGGTGCGCCCTAACAGAGGGGACAGTCACCTCGTTCTCCTGCGCTGGAAACAGCGGGGGGTCGTAACCCAGGGACGCCTTGAAGGGGGACATCCCCGTTGCAGAAGAGCGGGCGGTGTTGTGGGCATACTCCACCCAGGCGAGATGGTTGCTCCAGGATGTCGGCTTGGATCTAGTAACACAGCGGAGCGCAGCCTCCAGCTCCTGATTGGTCCTTTCACACTGCCCGTTAGACTGGGGGTGATGGCCGGAGGAGAGGCTCACCTTGGCTCCGATGGCGTTACAAAAAGATCTCCAAACCTCGGATGAAAATTGGGGACCCCGGTCCGAGACCACGTCCACCGGAATCCCGTGCAGCCTGACCACGTGTTGGACGAGGAGGCCCGCCATCTCCAGGGCAGTAGGGAGACCTCGCAGGGGGATGAAGTGCGCCGCCTTGGAGAAACGGTCCACGATGGTCAGGACGGTGTCAAAGGAGTTGGAAACGGGGAGTCCGGTGACGAAATCCAGTGCGATGTGCGACCAGAGCCTGCCGGGGACGGGCAGAGGCTGGAGCAGACCCGCTGGGGGGGCATTTCCCGACTTGCTGGTGGCACAGATTGGGCAAGCCCGGGCGTAGCGGGCTGCATCCCTCCGCAGGCCTGGCCACCAAAAGGACCGTTGGAGGAGGCTGACCATCCGAGAGGTGCCGGGATGACAGGTGAGCCGGGAGGTGTGGAGCCAGTGGATGACCTCTCCTCGGACCGCAGATGGGACGAACAGTCTTCCCTCCGGTCCGCCGCCAGGATCAGGTTCCACCTCCTGCGCCTTCCGGATCTTGTCTTCAATGTCCCAAGAGATGGCACCGAGGACGCACGACCTGGGCAGGATAGTGTGGGGCGTCTCCTCAGCCTCCACGGGGGTGAACTGCCTAGAGAGGGCGTCAGGCAGGCCGTTTTTGGAGCCCGGCCTGAAGGTGATTGAGAAGCGGAACCTGGCGAAGAACAAAGACCAGCGCGCCTGGCGGGCATTCAGGCGCTTGGCAGATCGCAAGTACTCTAAGTTCTTGTGGTCCGTCAGGACCACAAACGGCAGGTCCGCCCCCTCTAGCCAGTGGCGCCACTCCTGTAAGGCGAGTTTAATGGCCAGGAGCTCTCTGTCCCCCACATCGTAGTTTCTCTCCGCCGGGGACAGGCACCGGGAGAAGAAGGCGCACAGCCATTTGGCGCCATCGTCAGGTGACCGCTGGGATAACACTGCTCCCACTCCCGTGTCCGATGCGTCCACCTCCACAATGCACTGCAGCGCGGGGTCGACCTGGCGAAGGACCCGGGAGGAGGAGAACTCCGCCTTCAGCGCCCTAAAGGCAGCAGCGACCTCTTCAGTCCACCGGAACGGGACCTTCGGGGATGTGAGGCGGGTCAGCGGTCCGACGATCGAGCTGAAATTTGGGACAAAGCGGCGGTAAAAATTGGCGAAGCCAACAAACTGTTGCACCTGCTTCCGGGATGCGGGAGTAGGCCACTCCACCACCGCCTTCACCTTCTCTGGGTCTGGGAGCACCTGATCTTGAGTGATGATGAATCCCAGGAAGGATGTGGTCCTAGCGTAGAATTCGCATTTCTCAGCCTTCACGTACAGACGATTCTCCAGCAGTCTTTGGAGGACCCGCCTCACATGGACCTGGTGCTCGTCCCTGGACCTGGAGAAGATAAGGATGTCATCCAGGTAGACGAACACAAAAAGGCCGATGAAATCCCGGAGGACGTCATTAATGAGGCACTGAAAGACGGCAGGAGCGTTGGTCAGCCCGAACGGCATGACGAGATACTCAAAGTGGCCGTTCGGGGTACGGAAGGCTGTCTTCCATTCATCTCCCTCCCGGATCCGGACGAGGTGGTAAGCGCTGCGTAAATCCAGCTTGGTAAACCAGGTCGCCCCCTGGAGGGAGTGAAAGGCAGTGTCCATGAGGGGCAGGGTGTAACGGTCCCTCTCAGTGATGTCATTTAGCGCTCGGTAGTCTATGCAGGGGCGGAGGGATCCGTCCTTTTTCCCGACAAAGAAAAACCCTGCCCCCACGGGTGACGACGATGGGCGAATAATCCCAGCGCTCAGTGATTCCTTCAGGTATGTATTCATGGTCTCCTTCTCCGGCGCCGACAGGCTGTAGAGCCGACCAGATGGCAGGGGAGCCCCCTGGCGGAGATTGATGGCACAGTCATATGGTCGATGCGGGGGAAGAGACATAGCTTTCGATTTACTAAATACCATACCCAGGTCGTGAAATTCTGGAGGCACCAGTGACAGGTCCGGAGGTGCTGTATCCGCCACAGGGGGAGCCGCGGATGGGGAGCAGGCAGCGGACTGAAGGCAGGTGCCCATACAGAAGGTACTCCATGCCGATACCCCAGCGGACCTCCAGTCCAGGACAGGGTTGTGGAGGCGTAGCCAGGGATACCCCAGGATGACGGGCGACACAGAGTTGGGCAGGACGTAAAATACCATCTCCTCCCGGTGGTTCCCTGAGATGATGACTGGGACAGGCATGGTTTGGTGAGAAACTCTCCCAAGGGAGGCACGGGAGAGATGGACCAGGGAGATGGGGTGTTTTAATGCCTGACAGCGGATGCCCAATCGGGTTGCCAGGCCTTGTGAAATGAAGCTGCCCTCTGCACCCGAATCCACCAGTGCGTGGGTGAGGTGCCCAGTGGGATTGTGGCAAAAACGGATGGGCAGCTTTAATTGAGTGAGAGTGTCTAACCGGTTGGGATCCGCGAGGCTCCCTACAGCGATTCGCGGACCCCGCCGACTGGCTTTCTGCGGGCAACGCTCCACAGTGTGTTGGTCACCTCCGCAATACATGCAGAGGCTCAACTCACGGCGGCGTTGTTTCTCCGCAGGGGAAAGCTTGGTCCAGCCCGTCACCATTGGCTCCGACTCCTCGGGGCACGATGCTGGCGGCGCCGCCAGGGGGCGAGCTTGGAACAGGTGCGGCGAGACTCCACGAGGGCGAGAAGAAGAAGACTTCCGCCCCGAGGAGCGCTCGCGCAGCCTGTTATCCAAACTTATCGCTAAGGATGTCAGCTCCGCTAGCGTCCCAGGGATATCCCGTCCAGCCAGTTCATCCCTCAGATCACTATTGAGGCTGCGGAGGAACAGGCCACAGAGGGAGCGTTCCTCCCAGCCCAATTCCTCCGCCGCTACCCGGAAGTCGACCGAGTAGTCCGCTGCCGACCGGCCTCCCTACTGGAGAGCGAGAAGCCGATCGACCTGGACCGTCTCGGTTTGAGAATGGTAAAAGACCTCCAGAAAGCGCCTCACGAACTGGTCATAGGTGAGGGTGGCATAACTGGGCCTCGCCATTACGGCGTAGGTCCAAGTTAACGCACGCCCCTCCAGAAGATTCCCTATGTAACCAATCCGACTGTGATCCGAGGGAAAATCTCCGGGCACACGGTGGAACACGGACTCACACTGCATAATGAACCCCCGCGCTCCGCCGTGCTTACCGCTAAAGCGGGCGGGGGTCGGAATCGGTGTGAGCCGAACCGGTGCCACTGGAGCCGGCTGGACGGCCGCTGGAACAGCAGGAGCGGCGCCACCCTGACGAGCCGGGGGGAATGGCTGTTGAGGATCTAAGTGGCCCAACCGGTTAGTTAAGTTTAATAATTGATTTAAGATAACCTGCTGTTGATAAGCAATCTGATCCACTCTAGCCTCGAGAGTGGTAAACCGGTGTGCGAGCCCGCCGTCCGCCGAGCCGCTCTGCTGAAGCCGTACTGACATAACGCACGGCTCAGGAGACGCACACACACAGGCTTAGAGTAGTTCAAAGAGTTTATTAACAGCAGGAGTGAATGAGTGCATGTCTGCGGGATGTAAATGTGTTGGTGATGGTGTCTGCTCCAGGCACAGAGGCAGGTGACCGTACAGCCGAGCAACCCTATGGAGAGAGCACAGGGAGAGGGTGACGGGCATACACCAACACAGGAGGGATTTATGGCGAGAGAAGGACTTACTTGGTGGGTCAGGACAGCTGGCACAACAAGGGGGCGAAGCCCGGAAGACAGCCACCTGGAGAGCTCCGTACAGCAGCGAGGATTGGGCGATGGAGTGGAGATGTCCGCCGCTGGGGAATCCTCCTGTGCACAGGGGAGAAGACTGAAGAAGAGAGGTAAGCGATCTTCTTACCAAAAAGGTGATGCTGAAGAGAAGTATGCTCACAACGGTGAGGGACGAAGTCTGACGGCTTCAGGCCGAGCCTCCGGGCGAGACGGCCTTTATCCCTCGCCGCTGATGATTGTCAGGTGCGTGAGCAGGTGGCGCCGCTGATGAATGGCGCGGCGTGACACTCTGGTATAAATGTAAATATAAATATAGAAATGTAACAGAGTTTAAGTATCTGGGTGACACATTAGATCCCACGCTAAGCTTTAAAAAGCACATAAAACAAATTAGCTGCACTCTGAAATATAACCTTGTAAACTTCCATTACATTAGAAATTCACTTACTCTAAAATGATCAAAAACTTTTCTGAATGCAATGATTTTGACACATTTCTCCTACTGCATCTCTTGCTGGTCACAAGCCAACAGTATGACTCTGAAACCCTTGGAATCCCTGTATAAACAATCCATCAAAATTCTGGATGAGAAGACACAACGGTATCGCCAGTGTGGTATACTTGCCAAACACAAGATGTTAAGCTTTGAAAACATGACCATGCATTCTAATATACAGTTGGTCTTTAAACTCCATGGTTCTGCAACCCCGCCCCATACCTGACTTCTGAACAAAATACTAGAACTAGAAAAGCACTCAGAGAGTGCAGACCTCCGCCAAGTGCCACAGTTCCCCCCATACAGTGTTTGTGTGTACGTTTTCAGATTCCTTGACCATGGAAACATATGACTAGCAATTTGATTGACAATGATATGATTAGTGGTTCAGTAGTTATTCACGAAAATGACATTTTCCGTAATGGCGGCCACAGTGCCCCCCATACAGTGTTTGTGTGTACATTTTCAGATTCCTTGACCATGAAAACATATGACTAGCAATTGGATTGACAATGATAGGATTAGTGGTTCAGTAGTTATTGAGGAAAATGGCATTTTCCATAATGGCGGCCACAGTTCCCCCATACAGTGTTTGTGTGTACGTTTTCAGATTCCTTGACCATGAAAACATATGACTAGCAATTGGATTGACAATGATAGGATTAGTGTTTCAGTAGTTATTCAGGAAAATGGCATTTTCCGTAATGGCGGCCACAGTTCCCCCCATACAGTGTTTGTGTGTAAGTTTTCAGATTCCTTGACCAAGAAAACATATGACTAGCAATTGGATTGACAATGATAGGATTAGTGGTTCAGTAGTTATTCAGGAAAATGGCATTTTCCGTAATGGCGGTTTTCTTCTGGACGGTGATCCGGATCACCACCAAAATTTAATCAGTTCTTCCTTGTACCATTTCCAACCATGCCTGAAGTTTCATCGAAATCCGTCTAAAACTTTTTGAGTTATCTTGCTAACCAACAGACAGACAAACAGACAAACAGACAGACAGACAAACAGACAAACCCCGGCAAAAACATTACCTCCTTGGCGGAGGTAATAACAAGGACAGCCTCTAGGTGGCATTGTTGCATCCCCCTATGTAAAACTAATTTTGGACAATCAGCCTTCTCATACAAAACTATAACGAAATGGAACAAGCTCCCCACTGCTTTGAAAATCAGAACAAATTACACAGGCTTTTCCACCGAGACTAAAAAATGGATTTTAAGTATTCAAGCCTGCCATCATTGACTCTCTTCTGTAAAAGGGATTATGAAATTGTTCTCTTAAATTGTTTTTTTTTTCATGTGTGCCATCTCTCTTATCTTTTTACCTTTAAACCTACTCCCTGCTTGTTTCAGTGTCAACAGTTTCTGAAGCCTGACTTTAATTGCCTTCTATATGAGTTGTTTTTCCTTTAATATCTTCCTGCCTGCCTCAGCAACTACAGATGGAAATTTGTGAGAATGCTATCATCTGGTTCAGAGCATCTTTACTCTGTGTTTATTTTATTTCATTACGACGTCCCTGACAAATAAACCAATAAACTAAGCTAAACTAAAATGATTTTTGGACAATTTTGTACAGCCTTCTTAAGGCATCCCTAAGAGAATCCAGCATTCATAGACCATTTGTAAGTTCATGGACAGATTGATGGTCTTGTCCAAGATTTCTACGAATGCCCCATGAAAACCCTCATTGTAGGGCAGCTGTACAAATGCAATAGGAACAACATAAGAACTATGCAAGATGTTGGCCGTAAGTATGCCTCAAGAACACCTTGAGATGTTCTTGAAGGCCCCTTACAGTGGTCGTAGGAAACACTGCGAGTCCTCATTTGTAGGGAGAGTTGTACAGTGTGGGTAAGATGGTGGTCAGCTGCTCATAAAGTAGTACATCATTCGTGTAACATTTGTGCCAAGAAAATGTGCGGAAAGGCAAAAAGCTTGAGATTGTTGTGATTTGCATAAAAAAATTTATATACGATGGCAGTAAGTATGCTGTAGGAAGATCCCAAGGCACCTTTATGAAGAACTTAAATCTCTAGGGCCATCATATGACAGAAAGCACCTCCTTTCTCAAGAATCCCTCAAGTTGCTCTTGTGAATTGAACAGCAGCCATAAGAAACTATACCCCCCTCCACAAATGTCTGCGAACTCCACAATTCGTAGAAACTGAGAGATTCTTATGAACCCATCGTTTGTAAGAATCTTTGTGACCGTAGTTTTACCTGTACTGTAGTTGCTATATTTGTGAAATTACATTAAAACCTGAAAGATTCTACTGTAGCCTCACAATGTAATATGCTTCTGACTCACTGAGTCATCTGTAGATGCCAATGAGGATGTAGTTAAGAAAAAAAAAATAAAAATAGAGACACCATTTGAGCTTGAAGTAACGAGCTAGGTAGCCAGTTGATCAAAGGGGCTGGAATGATGGAAAGATCTGTGGACAACAGCTAATTGGTTATACTGTTATATTCTAGACTATGGCTTTTACTTGTGTTAGTGAGCAGAAACAAACAGTACACAGTATTCAAGTCTTGGTGGAGTAATGCAACTATAAATAAACTAGCCAGACCAGCAATGACAAAACAGCTCACGATGAAATCATGAGATCTGAGAGTGCTCAGATCTCCTGACCACTGACCCTGACCTTAAGCATAGCCTTGATGCAGACTCACTTGAGGATCATTGTGCATGAGTTTGCCAAACATTGGGGCAATTCCCTAGCAGCAGTAACAATTTTCCAAAATCATAAATGCCCAGATCTCTAGATTTTTAGCAATTGCCTTGACCTTGAGCTCAACCTGGATGCTGACAAACTTGAGGATCATTGCGTGTGTTTGTTGAGAATTAGCACAATTACCTAGGAGGAGTAACAATTTTCATAAATTTATATTAGCGCTCATATCTTCTGACCTTTGACCCTTCTTTTGAGCACAACCTTGATGCAGACACACCTGATGATCATTGTGAACAAATTTTGTGAGCATCAAGGCAATTGCTTGTTGGAATAGGTATTCTTTTGACATGTAGATTGAAGGATGGGCAGTCAGGTGGACACACGCTCAGACGGACCATGCGTCATTGCATTATCAGCTTTCCGCCTTGCTAGAATGGGCTAACAAATCATTATCTGTTGTTACTTATTAGATTACGATTATAGATTCCTTTATTAGTCCTACAATGGTGAAATTACAGGGCATCCACTTGAGTGGATGAGGCAGCCACTAGTGCGGCGCCCAACCCTTTCACCAATCACACACACATTCACACCTGGGGCCACTTTAGAGTCTCCAATTAACCTAACCTGCATGTTTTTAGGCATGTGGGAGGAAACAAGAGAAATCCCAGAGTAAACCCATGTAGAAACGGGGAGAACATGCAAACTACACAAAGATCAATGTTGGCCAGGGGCTGAGATTGAACCCAGGATCCACCTGCCAAGGGTGGGTTGCTGTGCTGCTGCAGTGCTAACCACTGCACCAACGTGCTGCCCAATTACTGTCAATTTATAATTTTAATATTGTTACATTCGTCTCAGCTTTGATCCAGATAATAATTGCTTCTAATGTAGATTCTGTGTCTGAAACAGCACAGTTCTTTCTTTTCTTCAGTGTTAGCTCTTTCAGATCAATAACCTGATACCCACTGGCTCAACAAAGTTGGTTTCATGCAGCACTAAAGTGCATGATTTTTTTTTTTTTCAGCAAATACTTGCCAGGCAAAGCTTTGATTTAAAACCAAGTGAAAATAAGAGGTGAGGTATTGAGACATGCAGCCAGTGACTGAGCATTGTATTAACTCACTATGCAAATCTTTTCAGCAACACAGCTGGAGTCCATGATAGAATGAGAGATACCGCTTAGTTCTCTGGTTCAGGTTATTTTAAGCCATAGCAGACCTCATTTTCAAAGGAACTATGAAATGAGAAGGAAACGGTGAATGGAAGGATAATGAGAAATTCTTTCCAAGAGTAATTATTATTGGTGTATTTATTTATTTATTTGACAGTGGTAAAAGCTAATGGTCTGTCTTGCTTTGCGTCCAGTTCTTTGCACAAGTGCATCTCTTCTCATCTTGCTCCTGTAAGCGTCTGATTTTCCGGCTCTTCGGGTGAAGCCTTGACAAATTTCATTATTTCTTCATTCTGTAAACATCTCTGCATGAATGATGATCACGTATCAGCAGAACAGCTCAGTCATCTGCTCATAACATCAGATTATTAGGGATTGTACACTGCAGGAGAAAACAGTTAAAACCCCAACGGGTAAATAAATCTCTTTGAATTCTGTGAGACAGCAGATATACTAAAGATCAGTATCAATCTAAAAAAAAAATCCCCCCTATCATTTAACCTTTTTTTCGTCCCTCCCACTGATTTCTCTTCACAAGCAATGATAAAAAGTCTACATGAAAGATGTCATAAACAGAAAGCAATTTTAAAACCAGCTCTCCGAGGAACTTGGGCCTGCCACAGACACCTATCAAATCTGTGAGGAGGAATGTGAACTGAAGCCATGAATTGCACGTCTAGCAGTCCCAGTTTACAGATCTCTTCCAGTAAATATACATTGTGTTGACTGATTGAGTGGATTATTCCTCAAAGAAAATACTTAGATATCAAAAGAAAAAAGAGGATTTTTCATGAAGCATGGACAATTCTAAATGCAGCCAGCACTGGCTGTAAACAGTATCCCCATATTTATACTGACTATTTGAGTTTCAAAACATATATAGTGTATTACACAATATATACAGTATACTGTATATATATATATATATATATATATATATATATACAGTGGGGCAAAAAAGTATTTAGTCAGCCACCAATTGTGCAAGTTCTCCCACTTAAAAGATGAGAGAGGTCTCCAATTTTCATCATAGGTATACCTCAACTATGAGAGACAAAATGAGAAAAAAAAATCCAGAAAATCACATTGAAGGATTTTTAATGAATTAATTGGTAAATTCCTCAGTAAAATAAGCATTTGGTCACCTACAAACAAGCAAGATTTCTGGCTCTCACAGACCTGTAACTTTAAGAGGCTCATCTATCCTCTACTCGTTACCTGTATTAATGGCACCTGTTTGAACTGGTTATCAGTATAAAAGACACCTGTCCACAACCTCAAACAGTCAGACTCCAAACTCCACTATGGCCAAGACCAAAGAGCTGTCAAAGGACACCAGAAACAAAATTGTAGACCTGCACCAAGCTGGGAAGACTGAATCTGCAATAGGTAAAGGTATAGGTAATGGGCTGCACGGTGGCGCAGTGGTTAGCACTGCGGCAGCACAGTTTACCCTTGGCCGGGGGATTGTGGGGATCGTGGGATCGTGGGTTCGATCCCAGCCCCCGACCAACAGTGATCTGTGTGGAGTTTGCATGTTCTCCCCGTGTTGTGTGGGTTTACTCCGGGATTTCTCCGGTTTCCTCCCACATGCCAAAAACATGCATGTTAGGTTAATTGGCTGTTCTAAATTGTCCCTAGATATCTGTTTCCTATAGGCCCTTAGAATAGAGGGTTAGTATTAATGAAAGCGCTTTGAGTGGTCTTTGTGACTAGAAAAGCGCTATATAAGTGCAGGTTAGTTAGTAAGTTAGTTAGTAAGCAGCTTGGTGTGAAGAAATCAACTGTGGGAGCAATTATTAGAAAATTGAAGACATACAAGACCACTGTTAATCTCCCTCAATCCGGGGCTCCACGCAAGATCTCACCCCATGGGGTCAAAATTATGATGAGAACGGTGAGCAAAAATCCCAGAACCACATGGGGGGACCTAGTGAATGACCTGCAGAGAGCTGGGACCAAAGTAACAAAGGCTACATCCGAAACACAGTACGCCGCCAGGGACTCAAATCCTGCATTGCCAGACGTGTCCTCCTGCTTAAGCCAGTACATGTCCAGGCCCGTCTGAAGTTTGCTAGAGAGCATTTGGATGATCCAGAAGAGGATTGGGAGAATGTCATATGGTCAGATGAAACCAAAATAGAACTTTTTGGTAAAAACTCAACTTGTCGTGTTTGGAGGAGAAAGAACACCATACCTACTGTGAAGCATGGGGGTGGAAACATCATACTTTGGGGCTGTTTTTCTGCAAAGGGACGAGGACGACTGAACCATGTAAAGGAAAGAATGAATGGGGCCATGTATTGTGAGATTTTGAGTGAAAACCTCCTTCCACCAGCAAGGGCATTGGAGATGAAACGTTGCTGGGTCTTTCAGCATGACAATGATCCCAAACACACCGCCCGGGCAACAGAGGAGTGGCTTTGTAAGAAGCATTTCAAGGTCCTGGAGTGGCCTAGCCAGTCTCCAGATCTCAACCCCATAGAAAATCTTTGGAGGGAGTTGAAAGTCTGTGTTGCTCAGCGACAGCCCCAAAACATCACTGCTCTAGAGGAGATCTGCATGGAGGAATGGACCAAAATACCAGCAACAGTGTGTGAAAACCTTGTGAAAACTTACAGAAAACGTTTGACCTCTGTCATTGCCAACAAAGGGTATATAACAAAGTTGTCATGGCGGCCTCTGGGCCGTCATTGGCATCATTATCTCCAGCTGCGCACAGATCCACAGGTGTTGATCAGCAGCTGTTAAAAGCCAGCGTTGCTGACAGCTCAGTACGGAGTCGTCTGTCCTCCTTGTCAGAGAAAGAACCAGAACTCTGCTCTCTGGCCTCGTCAAGGTATTCTCTTGTCTCGTCAGAAACTATCTCGTCAAGAACTGTCTTGTCTAACACTGACTCGTCAGAGTCTGTCTCGTCAAGAACTGTCTTGTCAAAAACTGTCTCGTCAGAGTCTGTCTCGTCAGAAGCTGCCTCGTCAGGATCTGTCTCGTCAGGAACCTCTCTGGCCTTGTCAAGGATCACTCCTGCCTCGTCTAGGACTTCTGTTCAAAGTCCAGCACGTAAGAGAGCTGTTTGTTACTCTACACCCAACCTCTATCCCTGTGCACAGGTGGACCCCCTTGGCGGCGGACCTGCGTCCCCAGCTGACGGGGTAACGCCAACACGCTCACGTAGCGGTTCGCTACCACCACGACTACCGGTACGTCTTGCTCCACAAATTCCTGAACTGTTACTGTACCAGTTACAGGAGTACTGGCCACCGTTACCGGTGGAGTTTGTGTCATCGTCATCTGTCGTGTCATCATCACCACGTTCTGTGGAATCACTCACCTCGTCATCATCTGGATTGTCATGGTCACCACGCTCAGTGGAGTCACTCGTCTTGTCATCAGCTGGATTATCATCATCACCACATTCTGTGGAATCACTGGTCTTGTCAACAACTGGTTTGTCATCGTCCCGGTCTGTGGTGTCACAGCCGGAGTCTCTGGAAGACCTGTCCTCGCCACAGTCACAGGTGGAAGCCTCAGCACGTTCACGGACGCCTTCACCTCCACGTTGCACGGCCGCTGGTTCTCAGCAGGACGTAACCTGTGCTTCTCCCAAGTAAGCCTCACTACTGATAGCCTGTCATTAGTGTGGGACAAAAGTAATTGTCTGTGCTTATATGTTCCAGGGTTGCCGGGTGTCCGTCCAGAGTGCTCAGCTCCAGTGACCAGGATACTATCCACGCTCTCACATTTGCACTACACTCCCTTTCATTATAATAAAGATTATTGTTCACTAATTTACCCGTGTCAGTGTCTGTCTCCTGGGTCCCGAAACATGTCAGAACGACTCTGTCACGTTGACCCAGCGGACAGCTCACTGTCGCGCTTAATTAACACTCTTAGCGCCCGGGTAGATTTGCTAGCCCACCAGCAGACAGTAATCTTGAATCAATTGACTCAAATTAATGGGCGGCTGGACCGTTTGGAGGGACACCAAATGTTTCCCCCGACCGCAAGTACTTCAACCACTGCAGGCTTGGTGTCAGGACTAGCTAACACCTCCTCATCCTCTCGCCTCACTCCTATTCCAACACCTGCCCGGTTCAGCGGAAAACTCGGGGAAGCTCGAGGATTCATTTTACAGTGTGAATCAGTTTTTCTGCGTGTGCCTGGGGATTTTTCCCTCGACTCTAGCCGGATAGGCTATGTCATAAATTTGCTGGCTGGTAGAGCCTTGGATTGGGCTTATTCGATCATGGCTAGACCTAGCTATTCTTTGCTTACCTACCAGGAGTTTGTGACTGAGTTTCTGTCTGTATTTGATCACACGGATAGGGGAGAGGTGTTGACAGAACGTTTTTTAAGCCTACAGCAGGGAAAGAGATCAGCTGCAGATTACGCCATTGACTTCCGGGTCTTAGCCGCAGAGATTGGGTGGGGGGAGCAATCTCTTTGTGGTATTTTTCTACGCAGCCTTAACGACGAGCTAAAGGATGAGTTAGCGGCACGGGATAAACCAGATAACCTGCACGATTTAATTGCTTTAGCAGTTAGTATCGATAGTAGGCTAAAGGAACGGGTGGCTGGTCGGCGAGTTACTTCCCGTCCGGTTAAATTCTAAATTGTCTAAAATTCTAAATTGTTCTAAATTGTCCCTAGATATCTGTTTCCTATAGGCCCTTAGAATAGAGGGTTAGTATTAATGAAAGCGCTTTGAGTGGTCTTTGTGACTAGAAAAGCGCTATATAAGTGCAGGTTAGTTAGTTAGTTAGTTAGTTAAACCCCGCCCTCGTGTCACTGACTCTCTTCCTCTCGCTTTACCCGCGTCAGAGAAGGTCCCGGATCAGGAAGCCATGATTGTTGGTCATTCTAAGGTGTCTGCAGCTGAGAAACAACGCCGTAGGGATCAAGGCCTGTGTTTTTATTGTGGGAAGGAGTCACATGAGGTTTCTGAATGTCCTAGTAAGTTAAAAGGGAAGGCCCGTGGATCACAGTAAGGGGATTCACGGGCAAGAATACAGAGGAACCCCTTACTTGTTGTCATTTACCCCTCAGACTCATTCATACTCACACAGAACACTCCACACTAGCGTTAGTCGATTCTGGAGCTGAGCAAAATTTCATTTCTAGAGACCTGGCAACCCGGATGGGCCTTAGTTGTCAGACTTTAGAACCCCCTGTCAGATTGATTACCCTGTCCAAGGCGTCGTTGACTACCATTAACCTTCAGACAGCGCCTGTGTCCATTATTGTTTCAGGAAATCACAGGGAGGAGATTCAGTTCCTAGTGCTCCCCGTTTCCTCTTCGCCTGTTATTCTGGGATATCCCTGGCTGCGCCTACATAACCCCACTATTGATTGGCAAACTGGGAGAATAACGGCATGGAGTACGTTCTGCCTTAGTGCCTGTCTCCAATCAGCGGCGTGAGCCCCATCCGTGAAAGTGCCTCTGCCCGATTCATCTCCACCGGATTTATCTAAGGTACCTGAGGTTTACCACGATTTGGGGCAAGTGTTCAGCAAATCTCGGGCGTTGTCTTTACCCCCCCCCCCATCGTCCGTATGACTGCGCCATTAATCTGAAGGCTGGGGCCCCACTACCTGCTAGCCGCCTTTACAGCCTGTCAGCCCCGGAGCGCGAGGCCATGGATACTTACATTAAGGAATCCTTGGCCTCTGGTATCATCCGCCCATCATCTTCGGCCGTGGGGGCCGGTTTTTTCTTTGTTGGTAAGAAGGACGGTTCACTACGCCCCTGTATTGACTTCCGGGGGCTGAATGAAATAACGGTCAAGGATAAATATACACTGCCCTTGATGAACCCTGCGTTTGACTCCCTCCAGGGGGCATCATGGTTTACTAAACTGGACCTCAGGAATGCCTACCATCTAGTGCGCATTAGAGAAGGAGATGAGTGGAAGATGGCTTTTCGGACCCCCAGCGGTCATTTTGAGTACCTGGTAATGCCGTTTGGGTTGACTAACGCCCCAGCCGTTTTCCAGCATTTGATTAACAATGTACTATGGGATTTTTTGAACTCATTTGTTTTCGTTTATCTTGATGATATCCTCATCTTCTCCTGCTCACTAGAGGAACATCGAGTGCATGTCCGTAGGGTATTACAGCGCCTCCTGGAGAACCAGTTGTTCGTCAAGGCCGAAAAGTGTGAGTTTCACACTGATCAGACCTCCTTCTTAGGATTTATTATTGCTCGTAACCAGGTGATTCCTGACCCTGCCAAGGTCAAGGCAGTGGTGGAATGGCCTGCACCCACCTCCAGAAAGCAGCTTCAAGGGTTCCTGGGGTTTGCTAATTTTTATAGGAGGTTCGTGCCTAACTTTGGTAATATTGCTCGTCCTTTGACTGCTCTCACCTCCCCTAAGATTTCATTCTGCTGGAGTAAGGAAGCAGCCGATGCTTTTGAGAAACTCAAGAGGGAGTTCGCCTCGGCCCGAGTCCTTACCCAGGTGGACTCGAAGCTTCAGTGCTTGGTGGAGGTGGACGCGTCTGATGCGGGAGTTGGAGCAGTACTCTCCCAACGATCTCCTGTGGATGGTAAGATTCGCCCTTGTGCTTTTTTCTCTCATCGTCTTTCCCCTGCAGAGAGGAATTACAGCATCGGGGACAGGGAGTTACTGGCTGTGAAATTGGCCTTGGAAGAATGGAGACATTGGCTGGAGGGGGCCGCTCAGCCGTTCGTGGTTTGGACTGATCACCGTAATCTGGAGTACCTCAGGACGGCTAAGCGCCTGAATGCACGCCAGGCTCGCTGGTCCCTTTTCTTCGGCCGGTTTAATTTTACCATCACGTACCGGCCGGGAAGCAAGAACGGTAAGCCGGATGCTCTCTCCCGGCAGTTTGACCCCCCATCCTCCGAGGACCAGGAGACCCCTATCCTGCCACCTTCCTGCGTTGTGGGCGCCCTGTCCTGGGGAATCTGCAAGACGGTTCGCCCAGGAGACTGAGCCGGACCCTGGGGGGGGGGGGGGGCTGTTTGTTCCACGCGCTGTCTGAGGCAAGGTGATTGAGTGGGGTCACGCTTCCAAGTTGGCTTGTCTTCCTGGAGTGGGTCGGACTGTGGATCTCCTCCAAAGGACCTTCTGGTGGCCAGGGTTGCGGAAGGACATTGTTGGCTATATCCGGGTCTGCCCTCAGTGCGCCACTGGGAAGACGACGTCATCTCCCCCGGCGGGCTTACTTCATCCGTTACCTGTTCATTCACGGCCCTGGTCTCATGTAGCTATGGACTTTGTGACTGGGTTACCCACTTCAGATGACTACACCACAGTATTAACCATTGTTGACCGGTTCTCGAAGGCGGCCCATTTTGTGCCACTTCGGGGTCTGCCTTCGGCCCAGGAGACTGCGGATCTCCTGGTGCAACACGTGGTATGGCTTCATGGCATCCCTGCGGATATTGTGTCTGATCGAGGACCCCAGTTTGTAGCTCAAGTTTGGAAGGCCTTCTGCACGGCACTTGGAGCCACTGCCAGCCTCTCCTCTGGCTATCATCCCCAAAGTAATGGTCAGTGTGAGAGGGCTAATCAGGAGCTGGAGGCCGCCCTCCGTTGTGTCATCTCCTCCTGCTCTTCCTCCTGGAGCAAGTTCCTGCCCTGGATTGAGTACGCTCACAACGCCATGATTTCCACGGCCACGGGCGTCTCGCCGTTTAAAGCCTCGTGTGGGTTTGATCCTCCGTTGTTTCCTGAGGAGGAGAAGGGGGTAGCGGTTCCTTCAGTCCAGGCACATATTAAGCGCTGCCGGCGTGTGTGGCTCCTCGCTCGCCAAGCTTTGTTGAAGACCACTGAACGTAACATCCAGGTGGCCAACCGGCATAGGAGACCCGCCCCGGACTATAAGGTGGGTCAGAAGGTTTGGTTATCTACTAGGAATATTGGTGTGCCGGCTGAAAAGCGTAAGCTAACTAAACGCTTTATCGGTCCCTACACCATTAATCAGATTGTTAACCCTGTGTCTGTGCGCTTGTCTCTCCCCTCTTCGATGCGTATCTGCCCCACTTTTCATGTCTCCCAGGTCAAGCCGTACGTCTCTGACCCCCTGTGCCCTGCTCCCGCGGCACCCCCACCCCCAAGGATGATCGATGGCCATCCGGCCTGGGGGGTGACTGCCATCTTGGATGTTCGCAGGCGGGGTTGTGGCCTTCAGTATTTGGTGGACTGGGAGGGCTTTGGACTGGAGAATCGGTCTTGGATTCGCCCAGCATTGATCTTGGATAAGCAGTTGATTCGCGACTTCCACCGGGCGAATCCAGGTAGGATTGGGCAGGTGCCTGGAGGCACTGCTAGAGGGGGAAGTACTGTCATGGCGGCCTCTGGGCCGTCATTGGCATCATTATCTCCAGCTGCGCACAGATCCACAGGTGTTGATCAGCAGCTGTTAAAAGCCAGCGTTGGACAGCTCAGTACGGAGTCGTCTGTCCTCCTCATCAGAGAAAGAACCAGAACTCCGCTCTCTGGCCTCGTCAAGGTATTCTCTTGTCTCGTCAGAAACTATCTCGTCAAGAACTGTCTTGTCTAACACTGACTCGTCAGAGTCTGTCTCGTCAAGAACTGTCTTGTCAAAAACTGTCTCGTCAGAGTCTGTCTCGTCAGAAGCTGCCTCGTCAGGATCTGTCTCGTCAGGAACCTCTCTGGCCTCATCAAGGATCACTCCTGCCTCATCTAGGACTTCTGTTCAAAGTCCAGCACGTAAGAGAGCTGTTTGTTACTCTACACCCAACCTCTATCCCTGTGCACAGGTGGACCCCCTTGGCGGCGGACCTGCGTCCCCAGCTGACGGGGTAACGCCAACACGCTCACGTAGCGGTTCGCTACCACCACGACTACCGGTACGTCTTGCTCCACAAATTCCTGAACTGTTACTGTACCAGTTACAGGAGTACTGGCCACCGTTACCGGTGGAGTTTGTGTCATCGTCATCTGTCGTGTCATCGTCACCACATTCTGTGGAATCACTCACCTCGTCATCATCTGGATTGTCATGGTCACCACGCTCAGTGGAGTCACTCGTCTTGTCATCAGCTGGATTATCATCGTCACCACATTCTGTGGAATCACTGGTCTTGTCAACAACTGGTTTGTCATCGTCCCGGTCTGTGGTGTCACAGCCGGAGTCTCTGGAAGACCTGTCCTCGCCACAGTCACAGGTGGAAGCCTCAGCACGTTCACGGACGCCTTCACCTCCACGTTGCACGGCCGCTGGTTCTCAGCAGGACATAACCTGTGCTTCTCCCAAGTAAGCCTCACTACTGATAGCCTGTCATTAGTGTGGGACAAAAGTAATTGTCTGTGCTTATATGTTCCAGGGCTGCCGGGTGTCCGTCCAGAGTGCTCAGCTCCAGTGAACAGGATACTATCCACGCTCTCACATTTGCACTACACATCCTTTCATTATAATAAAGATTATTGTTCACTAATTTACCCGTGTCAGTGTCTGTCTCCTGGGTCCCGAAACATGTCAAAAGTATTGAGATGAACTTTTGTTATTGACCAAATACTTATTTTACCGAGGAATTTACCAATCAATTCATTAAAAATCCTTCAATGTGATTTTCTGGATTTTTTTTTTCTTATTTTGTCTCTCATAGTTGAGGTATACCTATGATGAAAATTGGAGACCTCTCTCATCTTTTAAGTGGGAGAACTTGCACAATTGGTGGCTGACTAAATACTTTTTTACCCCACTGTATATATATATATATATATATATATATATATATATATATATATATATATATATATATATATATATATATACACAGTATATATATACTGCTCAAAAAAATAAAAGGAACACTTTTTAATCTGAATAAATTTTGGAGTGTTTTGAATTCAGCCCTCTGTAGGTTGTAGGTTGATAATTTTCATTTCCATCAAAAGATGTGTCATCTTTTCATTCTTAACACATTATCCAGTCCATATCAGTGTAGATATCCAGCTTATTTTTTCTTATTTAAATCTGATGTGTTTTCCAAGTGTTCCTTTTATTTTTTGGAGCAGTATATATATATATATATATATTGTGGGGAGTGCAAATAACAGAGGCAGACTCTTGCAGCAGACTACTTTATTCACTCTCACATCCGTCATACAGCTATGACGGATGCTATGTGGCAGCTATGCTGCCACACTGCACCTTACAGACGAACTGGTACCTCACATTTCACTCTGCTCCTGATAGTCCTTCTTTGTGCAATGGGATGATTCATGTGTTTATACGGGGTCATCATCACATATTAAGCTATGATGTATATAGGTTCTATAGTCGTGTTAGTTTCTTTTTTACTTTCCATGAGTAATCCCTTTGTCTGTAGTGTGTGTTTCTATTTTGCTGTCAACTGTCATGCTGCTGTTACACTGTAATTTCCCAGTTTGGGATCAATAAAGTACATCTATCTATCTATCTATCTATCTATCTATCTAACACCCAGGCTATGGGCCATAGCGGACGAGAGATTGGAAACAAACTGAGGGCCCCTATCAGACGTGATGTCCGACGGGAGGCCAAAACGTGCCACCCATGTTGTCAAAAAAGTGCGTGTCACGTCCGCGGACGCGGTTGCCGCCAGCGGGACTGCTTCTGGCTACCGTGTGGTGTGGTCCACCACTGTCAGAAGGTGCATGCACCCTTGCGATGGCGGGAGGGGGCCCACGAGGTCCACGTGAACATGGTCGAACCTCTTAGCCAGTAAACGAAATGGTTCCAAAGGAGCCTTCGTGTGTCTATGTACTTTGGCTCGTTGGCACGCTACGCAGGCTGCGGCCCACTCAATCACTTGTTTGCGCAGGCCTGTCCATATGAACTTCCCTCCCACCATTTTGACTGACGCGCTCACTCCTGGGTGCGCCAGAGTGTGAACTGACTCAAACACTCGGCGGCGCCAAGCAACTGGGACCACCGGATGCGGGCGTCCCGTGGAGACGTGGCAGATTGTGTGTGTGTGTGTGTGGGGGGGGGGGCTGCCGTCTTGCAGTACTCTGCTCTCCAGCCTTAACCCTGATGGTCCAGACTGGAGCACGCACACGTCCGCATCACCAATCTGCTCTGTGGCCATGGCTGTATAATCTATCCCCACGCAGACCGAGGCCACTACTGTGCGCGAGAGGCAGTCCGCCACCACATTCAGTTTACCCGACACATGTTGAATATCGGTCGTGAACTCTGAGATCGCGGCCAGCTGTCTCTGCTGCCGGCCCGACCATGGTTCCGAAACCTTGGCCATCGCGAACGTTAGCGGCTTGTGGTGCACGAACGTGGTGAAGCTGTGCCTTTCCAGCCAGAACTGGAAGTGGTGTATGGCCAGGTGGAGAGCCAGCAACTCTCTGTCGAACGCGTTGTATTTACGCTCACTGTTGCGTAAAGCCCTGCTGAAAAAAGTGAGTGGCTACCAAGAGGCGGCGACACGTTGCTCCACGACGTCCCCTATGGCCACGTCTGAGGCGTCGGTAGTGAGCGCTATCCGGGCCGCCGGGTCCGGGCGCACCAACAGTGGTTGAACTTTAACATGACATCACACATATTATCATGGACACACCCTCCTCACCATTCAATCCGTGAGTTTATGGGGAGGGGTGGGAAGGTCCTGGAGTCATGAAATTTGGACCATATGTTGAGGTGACTGTCATATATTGTCCTAAATGGGTGGACGGCACATAACTTACAGGGAAGTGTTTCCATAGTGCTATGGCATAGTTTGACTCCTCCCCTGTCAAAATCAAACAGCTGTAACTCGGGCAAAACTTGTACAATGTGAACCAAATTTTCCATGATGGAATGATGTGCAACAAAGTTTCCATGATGGAAAACAGTCCCGCCCGGAACGCGTCTACATCAAAAGACCTGACAAAACATATAGGGTCACCTACTGGTTAATGAAAGAATTGCTGAAAACTTTTTTATCTATTACTCAAGCACCATTTGCCAGAATGACGTGGAATTTTCTCAGATTCATCAGACCACAGCTATGATCATAACTGAACATCAACTTTAGCATGACATCACAGGGGTTACCATGGTGATGCCCTCCTCCCCATTCAATCCTTGATCTTGTTTGGAGGATTATGATAGACCTGGAGTCATGAAATCTTGAACATACTGTAGGTTGATGTGACTATCATAAATAGTCCTGTATAGATGGACAACACATAACTGACAGGGAAGTGTTGCCATGGCGACATGACAAAGATTGACTCCTCACCACGAAACATCAGAAAGTTGTATCTTGGACAAGTTTTGTCTGATTTTCACCAAATTTTTGACAATGGATAATAGTCCCACCCTGAACGCTCCTATAAAAAAATAGCAACAGTTACAGCTCTTCCTAGTTATTACAACATTGGACCCTTGTAAACTGGATAAACGTTGTAAAATTTGCAACAAATTTTCAGTGATCAATATTTGTCCTGCCCCGAATGAGTTTTTATACAAATAATAAAAAATTATAGCACCGTCTAATGATTAAAGGAAGAATTGCTTATAAATGTTTTCTTTATTTTTCTCTCATTAGCTGAAAAAATGATATGATGGAATGACTAGTACTTATTGACAGTACACGTACGTATTACAGAAATTTTTCCATATTGACCGGCGTGCTTCAATGGCTTTCTTGCCATGCAAGACATGACAGTTACAGCTCAGTCAATCCTCATCTTATTTGGACCAAACTTTGCACAAATCATACTACTCCCACTCTGAACACGTCTGCATATCAATATTCACACAACTGTCATACCAGCACCTACTTCTGATATGAGGAACTGCACAAAATTGTTTCAAATTTTGCGCAAAGACCAGTAGTCACAATGACATGACATTTTCACTGGTTTCTCAGAGTGCATTGGACTACCCTCAGTGGAAGTAACTTTTGTCCTGCGATAAGCACAGTTCCCATGGAAACCCACTCCTTGCCTTTGAATAACGGACACTTGTATATTGGACAAACTTTGAACAATTTTTCACCAAATTTATGACGATTGATATTAGTCCCGTACCGAACGTGTCTACATAAAAATAATAAACAAAAGTGTTAGCGCCCCTATTGATTAAAGGAAGAATTGCTGACAACTTTTTTTCTTTCTTGTTCTGTCACCAGCAGAAAAAATGACATGAAGGAATGACTAGGGCTCACTGATAGTCCATATACATAGTACAGAACTTTTTCCATGGTGACCGGCGTGCTTCAATGGCTTCCTCGCATTGCAAATCTTGAACTTAATAGCTCAGACTATCCTCATCTTATTTGGACCAAACTTTGCACAAATCATTCTTATCCCATTCTGAACACCTCTGTATTACAATATTCACAAAACTGTCAAACCACCACCTATTGCTGACATGAGCAACTGCACAAAGTTGTATTAAATTTTGCGCAAAGACCAGTAGTCACAATGATATGACATTTTCACTGGTTTCTCAGAGTGCATTTAACTACCTTCGGTGGAAGTCACGTTTGTCCTTCAATAAGCACAGTTTTCCATGGAAACCCATTCCTTGCAATTCAAGATGTTTTATACTTTGGAGGCTTGGGGAAGTCCAAGGGTCACCAAATGTGGAACGTAAGTCAAGGTCACTCTCTTCTGTAGTTCTGTATCGGTCTGCAACATGTACTTGAAATGTTTAACGTTACAATGAACATGTGTCCAATTTTACCTTATCACCATACCTTGGACAGTTGTAAATTGGACAAACTGTGTCTGATTTTCACCGTAATTGCCATGATCAACTTTAGTCCAACTCTGCACGCACCTACACAAGAATATTTGATAAAAGTTATAGTGACACTTAATGCGCAAAGGAAGTTCTTGCCAAATGGTTTACTTTATAATTCACACAGCCCTTGCAGCGACAATGGCAAATTTTCCAAACCAGCAAGATACGATGGGCACTGGGTTGTGCGGGTGCATGGGGGCAAAAGCCCGCTTACACCTCGTCGGCCTCCATCGGTCTATGATGACCATGGAAGAGAATCCTAAACATCTACTCTGCTGGAACAGCACCGCCTGTGGCTGAACAGGCCGATGCGCACCGGTGTTCTACCTTCCAGCATTGGGCGTTGGTAGGATTCAAGCCTGGGCAGGAAGATATGGAGGACAAGATGTTACCCATGCAGCATGTCCCCCCTCTCCACGTCACTGATGAATCCAAAGAAACAGCAGGCCTGCTATAGTTTGGCACTAGCGCCGTCGCAGGAGCTGCCAGAATGATGTTGAGCACAACAGAGAACTGCCTTAGGGGCTCCGACTCCGGATTTTTCCTCAGGGTTGACTCCCGAAGCCTTTCCCGTAACCAGGTGTGCCGCAAGGCAGCGGAGGTTTGAAGTCAGGGTTTACCTTCCCTTAGATGGGCTACCTTCCCAGGTTGACGAGCCACCATCTACCCGAAGCATCTGGTTTTAAGGCGCCAGAGATCCGCCCTCACCCCTTCTCCTATTAGTAAAAGCAGTTCCGCCGGGCTTAGAGACTAAACCACATGGGCAGGCTAGGAGTTGGACTTAGTTGTCAGAGGCTTTTCGAGACGCACGCCGTAAGGAGCATTTTATGAGCACTTTGAGCTTAACCCCAGTGCCGCTCCTGGCTATGACAACCTTGGAACCACAACATGACTATGGCTATGACAACCGCTTACACCTGCTTGCAGGCATAGTTATTATTCTTTTAAGTAGGGTCATTTTGTCTTCTTTTAATTATTTACCTTTTGTTCTTATTAAAGACAAAAATAGAAAGGAGATGTCTTTACCTTCTTAACATGTTTCGACTGTGCACTGCAGCCTTTGTCAGAATAGTCAGCTTATTGCTGCCAGGTGACATTTTATCAGCTCACTTTTGTAGGTGGGGCAAGATCAGCAGACCTGTCAGATCCACCGAGCCGGCCCCGCTTTCCGCCATCAGATGGTCTCTGGAGAATGTGATCCCAGGTGTGGGAAAGCATAAAGGCCCCCTCATCTCGGTTCATGGTGTCTTTTCCCCACTTCCTGATTTCTATGGCCTCCTTGATCCAGCGTTTCTGTCTGTTGCTCTCTGATCCAATAATTTTTGTGCTGTCCCAGGCCATGATGTGATTATTTTTTTTGCAGTGATCTGATATTGCTGATTTTAATGTTTCTTGTTCTGCCTTTTCTTTTTGTGATCTTGTGAGCCGTCCTTGTGTTTCCTTCTCACAGTCCTTCTTGTGTTCTTTTTTTCTTGTGGTGAATGATCTTCCAGTTTCTCCAATGTAGGTTTTGTTGCATGATCTGCATGATATTTCATATATTACATTGGATTTTTTGTCTTGTTCTATTTTGTCCTTGGGGTGTACTAATAACTGTCTTAATTTTTTTGTGTGGTTTTACTGGTGTGTTTATTTTGTATTTTTTCATGATCCTTTGAATTGGTTCCGTGATCCCTCGGATGTATGGTATAGTTATGGTGTCCTTGTTTTTGATTTTGGCTTTTGTTCTGTGTCTTATTTCCTGTTTGTTTTCTTTGTTTTTGACTTGCTGTTTCCCTTTGTTAATGACCCGTACTGGATATTAGCAGTGTATAAGTGCATGTTTTATGTGGTTTTCCTCCTCCTGTCTGTCTTCTTGGTCTGTGATGATGGTGTCCCATTCATATAACATCCTGACAACTGATAGCTTGTGTGCTGTGGGGTGTTCTGATGCCCATAGTAGGTATTGATCTGTGTGGGTTGGTTTCCTGTAGACTGTGATTTTTATGCTGCCATCATCGTTGTGGTGGATTTTCATGTCCAGAAAGGCTATGGTGCCATTTTCCTCCTCTTCGTGTGTGAATTTTATATTCCCAGTGCTGTGAGTGCTATTCAGGTGGTCAGTGAGTTCTTGTGTGTGTCCTTTCCTTATTTTCTCCAGAATGTCGTCCACGTATCCCTTCCAAAGGGTGGGTTTGCATTGTGTAGGTGCTGTGTTGATGGCTTTGTTTTCCAGATCCTCCATTAAAAAGCTCAAAACCCCTGTTCATGTGCCCCCCCACCCCTCATTTTTGTGGGTGGGGTCAAACGTACAAGGTCTATGGAGACTAGAGACCAAAACTTTGCCGTAGACACATCAAATTTGGGTGAGGTGTGAATCACCTCAAGACATGCAAAAAACATCATTGTGGCCCATACCCACCGCCAACAGGAAGGCCGCCATCTTGCCTCAAAGTCGCCCCACCTCCAATTCGGAAAAAAGTCACACCTCGCATTTTAATGCACTTGTCCTAGGGACCAGATCCAATTAAGGTCATTTTTACACGGGGGCATCTACAGGCATTGCCCATTAAAAGTTATATAAATTAAGTCAAAATCTCAAAAGGCGTGGCCAGGGCACCATGGCGAAGTTTGACTCCTCCCTTTACAAATTCAACCACCTGTAACTCGGCCAAAAATGGTCCCATGTCCACAAAACTTTCCATGAAGGAAAATAGTGCCACCGCAGACGCAATGACCTCAAAATACCTGACAACCGATGTAGTGCCACATAGTGGTTAATGAAAGAATTGCTGAAAAATGTTTCATTTATTTCTCACAAGCGGCTGGGCAGAATGACGTGAAATTTTCAGAGATTCATCAGAACACAGCCATGATCATAACTGAACATCAACGTTAGTGTGACATCATACGTGTTACCATAGACACACCCTTCTCCCCATTCAATCCATGAGCTCATGGGGAGGGGTGGGAAGGTCTTGGAGGTCTAAATTTTTCAACATATGTTGAGGTCACTGTCATATGTAGTCCAATATGGGTGGACAACACATAACTTACAGGGAAGTGTTGCCATGGCAACATGGCGACGGTTGACGACACGCCATGAAATTTCGGAAAGTTGTATCTTGGACAAACTTTTTCTGATTTCCACCAAATTTTCAAAAATGGATAATAATCCCACCCTGAATATTCCTTTATAAAATAACAAAAGTTTTAGCGCCGCCTAGTGGTAACAACATTAGACCCTTGTAAATTGGACATACTTTGCACGATTTGCAACAAATTTTATACGATGAATATTATCCCTTCCCCGAACCCGTCTATATACAAATAATAAACAACACTCATAGCGCTGTGAAATTCTGTCACTGTCACTGTCGCTGTCACTGTAAAATTCCAAAAGTGTTAGTTCAAATCATTTTTGAAAATGGAGCAGAGCACAAGTGAGTTTCGTACATTAGAGGAAATACTTGCGGTTCTAGAAGATGAGAATGTAAAGTTGGAAGAGAAATTAAATACTGAATCTATCGACTTAAAAAGACGAGAAATTGAGACACGGATAGGAGAAATAATTGGAGATCTTGAAATACACAAGATAGGGTTACCATCATCATCTCAAGTTAAAACGCAAGTGAGACGATCAGAATGGGAGAGACACCCTACAGAAAAAAATCATTCAGTTTAAAAGAAAGGAAATAACAGAGAGAGAAAGAAAGTTTATGTCGACGTATCTTAATTTTAAAGCAGAGATTCAACTAACAAGATCTAAACTTAAGGAAGAGTGCTCTAAAACCGAGTTGGGTGAAATGATCCATTCAATAGAAAAGTGTGAGTCAGAACTAAAGCAAAGGTATGAGAGTTTACGTGCACTTACTTTACCATCTCAAGATATGAGAAGGAAGATTGATAGCTGCACTTGAGTTACAACTGAAATAATCCTACTCCTGCAAAGACGGTATGCAGATGTTGATACTAAGGAATTTGATGCAGTAGCTGTGAAGGAATCTCTCTTTCAGTTACTCCAAAGAGAAGATGCAAGGTCAATTTATGGATCAACTGTGTCTAGAACTAGTCAAAGCAGTCAGTCAAGTCATAGTCAGCAGGGAAGTCCTGTATCGGCGAAAAAAGCAGATGCAGCTGCACGTTTGCCATCAAAACGGGCTGAAATAAAGAGGGAGATGGAAATATCTGCCAAGAGAAAGGAGATTTTTGCTCAGCAAGAAAAATTAAAATGGCTGGAAGATCAAAGGGATCTTGAAGTCATAGAGGCTGAATACAATGTGTATGCTGAAGAGGAATCAAGGTTTAATGCTGAAATAAGGGATGTTGAAGTAAAAAGTACTTTGCCTCCAAGTCAGCTTCCAATGCAGCATAGTAGCCCTCCATGCACTCAAGTTCCACAAAATGAATTGGCCCCTCCTTACTCTGAGAGTAAACGCATCAATGTTCCCCACAGTGCATCAGTCCCACACAACTCTGGCAGGATATCTGAGCCCAGAGAGAGCGAAGTCTCACTAGTCCAAGCGTTCAAGGAATCGCTTGCTATGACAAGACTTCCGGCACCAGAGCCTTTCGTGTTTACAGGAGACCCACTTAAATTCACAGAGTGGAGCACTTGCTTCAAGGCTTTGATAGAAACAAGCTGTACAAATCCAGTGCATAAGCTGTTCTATTTGAAAAAATACATAAGTGGTGAGGCGCTTTCAGTGTTAGAAGGAACCTTTTATCGTAGTGAAGAAGAAGCATACACACAGGCTTGGGATGCCTTAAACAAGCGCTATGGACACCCCGTTGTAGTCCAAAGAGCTTTCAGGGGAAAACTGAGTTCCTGACCAAAGATTGGACCAAAAAACTCCCTTAAAGTAAGAGAGTTCAGTGATTTCCTCATCTCTTGTAAAAATGCCGTGCCCCATGTGCAAGGACTTGGAGTTTTGGATGATTGTGAGGAAAATCAGAAATTACTGCTGAAACTTCCAGACTGGGCAACAACTCGCTGGAACAGACATGTCACTAAAACACTGGATGAAGGGAAGGCATATCCAGGTTTCGAAGAGTTTGCACACTTTGTGGCAGAAGAAGCGCGCATAGCATGCAATCCTATTTCTTCCCTTTTTGCGCTAAAGCATACAAGTGAAAAACTAGAGAAGGAACAAAAATGTGTCAAGGCCAGTGTCCTGGTAGCTTCAACAAATGTACCCAATTATCCAAAACAAACCTCAAAGGCCACATCCCAAAGTGGCAGAGGTTCCAAGCCCAGCTCTTTAGCATCTCAGAATAAGAAGCAGATTAAGTGTATTTGCTGTCAGCAAGATCACATTATCTATAAGTGTGACAAGTTTGCAGCAATGCCTCTCAAAGACAGGAAAACATTTGTCATTGATAATAACATGTGTTTTGCTTGCCTTAGAGTTCGTCACATCTCAAAAAACTGTCAACAGAAGGTCACTTGTAATATTTGCAAGCGAAGCCACCCCTCTCCACTTCACGAGGGATGTCCTCAAGGAGAAAAGCCAGAAATGCCACCACAAGAGGAAAGCACTTCCAAAGTTGCATGTAGTGTAAAGGTGGGCAACAGTCATCGCACTTCAATGGTTGTTCCAGTATGGCTCTCTTGTGCAGCAGAAAACAGTCCAGAGACCTTGGTGTATGCACTTCTGGACACTCAAAGCAGCAATACATTCATTGATCAAGACATTTGTGAGAAAATTCATGCAAAAACAGAACCTGTTAAGTTAAGGTTGACAACAATGACTGACCGGGGTTTAACTGTACATTGCCAAAGAGTAGATGGGCTCAAAGTAAGAGGTTACCATTCACAAGAGTATGTTGTCTTGCCACCTTCTTATACACGGGAATACATTCTACTTTAGAAAAACAGTATCCCAACTCGTGAGACAGCGAAAGAGTGGGCTCACCTTCTAAGCATTGAAGAAGAGATGCCAGATCTGTTAGATTGTCCCGCAGGGCTCCTGATTGGCTATGACTGTGCAAGAGCATTAAAACCAAGGAAGGTCATACCAGGAAATGATTATGATCCATATGCAGTCAAAACAGACTTAGGCTGGACTATCGTGGGTTCCATCAAACCATGGACTGGTCTAATGGAGGTAATACTTTTTTTTCACGGTTCCGGTTCCGCCGGACCGGCGGCGCCACACGAGTTGGCTGCCTTTTGCAACTGCCATTTTTTTAATCTTCCTTCTTCTTTCTACACCTTTCACTCTATATATATATCACGGACACACAGATCGCCCCAAAGGTCTTCCGAGTTGGCGGACAGAGCCACTGTCTACAGCAGGAGATGATACAGCAGGGAAGAGCTAGCTAGCACTCAACCGCCACCCGGTGCTAACGGAGAAACTCGACATACCGAGGAACTGTAGAGAAAACGACGCGGGTGCTGGGCTGGAGTTTTGGCGGCGTGCAAGAAATATAAGACAGAATAATAAAGAGCAATGGCAAGAACCAAGCAGACCACCCGTAAATCTACTGGAGGAAAAAGCCCCCCCCCCAGGAAGCAGCTAGCCACCAAGGCTGCTCAGAAAAAGCGCTCAGGCCACTGGCGGAGTGAAGAAGCCTCACCGTTACAGGCCCGGTACCATGGCTCTGAGAGAGATCCGTCGCTACCAGAAATCCACGGAGCTGCTCATCCGTAAGCTGCCCTTCCTGAGCCTGGTGAGGGAGATCGCTCAGGACTTCAAGACCGACCTGCGCTTCCAGAGCTCCACCATCAGGGCTCTGCAGGAGGCCAGCGAGGCCTACCTGGAGAGTCTCTTCCGAGGACACCAACCTGTGCGCCATCCACGCCAAGAGGGTCACCATCATGCCCAAAGACATCCAGCTGGCCCACCGCATCTGCGGAGAGAGAGCTTAGACTTTCTGCTGCACATTCACCAACCACAATGCTCCGCACTGTCTCTCTCTCTCTCTCTCTCTCTCTCTCTCTCTCTCAGTGGGTGTGGTCGTGAGTGCGAGCTGAGAGCGTGTGACAGTGTGAGTGAATTATTTCAAACTTTTCTCTATCTTTTGGTGTTTAAGGTGTTTTTTTGTTAAATAATCTTAATTTTTGTTGTCTTCTGTAGCTGGGGTGGGGTAGGCGTTTTGGGAGGGGGGTTTCTGCTGCCAGCTCTGCTGGTCAGCATGGTTTTGGAGCGAGGCTCCGGTTTTGAGCAGCTGACACGCCGTCATGCTGTCAAACTGACACCGGCTGTCAGCTGCTCGGTGGAGGAGTGTAGTCTGGCTGTGGGGGAGCTGGTCGGTTATGAAAGCATTAGATCAGCTTCTAGAATGAATAGTGCCGTGGTGATTTTCCTGGATAGTATTGAAAAAGTTAACCAGGTAGTGGAGAGCGGGGTTGTGATTAAAGACACATTGGTTCCTGTTCTGTCTCTGGTGAATCCCGCGAAGAGAATTACCATCTCAAATGTCCCACCATTTTTAAAGAATGAGCTGTTGGAGAAGGAGCTGTCGAGACACGGGCAGCTTTTGTCCCCCATTAAGCACATCCCTCTCGGTTGTAAGTCCCCGCGTTTAAAGCATGTCATGTCTTTTAGGCGGCAGGTGCTCATGATTTTAAAGAATAGCGAGGAAAGCCTCAACCTCGTATTTAAATACCGGATTGACGGCTTTGATTACACCATCCACGTCACCTCCGATAATATGAAGTGTTTCGGCTGCGGAATGGAGGGACACTTGATTCGATCATGCCCTCAGGGAGTGGGGGGTGATCACTCGGGGGAGGCCGCTAGTGCGGCCTCGGGGCCGTCTGGCCGCGGAGCGGCTTTGCCGCTCTCTGAGGCTGACGGCGCTATTGTGCCGTCGGGCGCTTCGGCCGAGGCCGCGGGGCTGTCTGGCAGCGGGGCGGCTTTGCCGCCCTCCGCAGCCGGCCTGTCGATCATAAATGAAACAGCAGCGAAAGTTAAAGCACATCGCAGGGCTGCTGCACAGACCAACATTGTGGACAAGGGTGAGATTACCGAGAGGGATCACGCTGAGGATCAGACAGATGAGCCAAATGAGGCCCAGGTAGATGGTGGGACTAGAAAAATGAATATAAAAGCACAGCACAGGGTGAGCGAAAGACAGGAAGAGACAGCTACCAGGGTGGCTGAGTCAGTGTTGGAGGACGAGGATGACATCGAATTAGATGAAGAGTTATGTAAAATCTCAATCAAGCGGAAGAATTTGGAAACCAAACAGCAGAGGAGCAAAGTAAAAAGGGTTGTCAAAGACAGTTCTGAGGTTTCTCTATCTCAGCCAGATTCTTATGCTGGGTCTGAGATAGAGAGTAATGGTGAAAGCAGTGATGATGTGGCCAGTGGAGGCGGTTACCCCTTCACAAAAATACAGAAGTTTTTGCAGGGCACTAAGGGGTCCAGAATGGTTAAAGTTGAAAGCTTCTTCCCCGATCTAAAATGTTTTGTTGACTCTGCTTGGGCCTACATGAAAAATAGGGGAGAGCTTGAGCAGGAAAGTTTCACTGATCAGGAGATCTACAGACTAAAAAAGCTTGTGCTAAAAGTTAAGAACCAAATTGCCCAGGATGATTAGTCTTTTATCGCTCATTCTTTCTTTTCTGTTTTTGTATTGGTTTTACCCTTTTATATGCATGTGCAGTTTTAATTTTGGCACACTCAACATCAATGGGGCAAGAGAAATGTCCAAGCGAGCGAGTGTTTTTACTCTTGCAGAATGCAAGAAAATTAATGTTCTGTTTGTTCAGGAGACTCATAGTTCTGAGGACAATGCTGCTGACTGGAGGAGGGAATTTCGGGGTGAAATTATTCTTAGTCATAAAAGCAGCAAATGTGGTGGTGTGGGTATTTTATTTTCTCGAGATTTTATTCCACTTTCTTATGACATTGATGAGATAATTGCAGGCCACATTTTAAAAGTTCGAGCTGTTTTTGAGAATGTGAAAGTTGTTTTTATAAATGTGTATGCTCCAACCGTAGGCACAGAAAGATTGGCCTTTTTAAATATTTTAGATGACACGATCAAAAATTGCAGTAATGATGACTTTTTATTTGTGGGAGGTGATTTTAATTGTACAGAAAATCCTCTTATGGATAGGAATCACCCAGAGCCACATGCTGCATCCAAAAGAGTTTTAAAAGGTCTCATAGAAGCTCATGATCTGTGTGATGTGTGGAGAAATTTTCATGGCAAGGCTAGACAATACACATGGAGCCATAGAAAGGACGATATTCTGTCCTTAGCTAGACTGGATAGGGTTTACAGTTTTAAGCACCATTTTAGCATTTTTAAAAGTGCTTTTATAGTCCCTGTTGGCTTCACAGATCATTCCCTGGTTCAGTGTTGTGTTTTTTATCAAGAATATAAAGTGCAGTAGTGCATACTGGCATTTTAACACGTCACTTTTATCGGATAACAGTTTTAAAACTGCTTTTATGTTTTTTTGGAGTAATTTTAAATTAACAAAATCAAATTTTAGTTCTTTGCAGCAGTGGTGGGATGTAGGGAAGAGCCAATTCAACTTTATTTATATAGCGCCATTTCACAACAACAGTCATCTCATAGCACTATCAACTGTAGGGGGGACCCCCACAGTTGCAGAAAGACCCCAGCAATCAGGCGATCCCCTGTGAGCAAGCACTTGGCGACGGTGGAGAGGAAAAACTCCCTTTTAAAAGGAAGAAACCTCCAGCAGAACCAGGCTCAGGGAGGGGCAGTCATCTGCTGCGACTGGCTGGGGGGTGAGGGGATAGAGAAGAAGAAAAGAACAGACATGTAGAGAGCAAACAGCACGATGGGGACTCAATCTATGGGAGAGAACAAACAAATGTTAATGACCAGCAAAAAAAAAAAATATTTCATAGAGAGTGAGGAAAGGAGTGAGGCCCAGTGCATTACTGGAGGTCCCCCGGCTGACTAAACCTATTAGCAGCATAACTAAGGGAGGGTTCAGAAACACATGATCCCTCCCTAATTGTAGGCTATATCAAAAAGGTAGGTTTTAGCCCTATTCTTAAAAACAGAGATCGAGTCTGACTCCCGAATCCAGATTGGCAGCTGATTCCACAAGAGAGGAGCTTGATAACTGAAGGCTCTGCCTCCCATTGTACTTTTGGAGATTCTAGGTATTACAAGTAATCCTGCATTTTGGGAGCGTAGTGCTCTGTTAGGATGATACGGTAGTATCAGATCTTTTAAATAAAAAGGAGCCTGATTGTTTAGAGCTTTGTAAGTAAGAAGAAGGATTTTAAACTTAATTCTAAACTCTATGGGAAGCCAATGAAGGGAGGCCAGAACCGGAGAGATATGATCTGTCTTTCTAGTACCTGTTAAAACTCTTGCTGCAGCATTTTGGATCAGCTGAAGACTTTTTAAAGATGTTTTAGGAGAGCCTGATAATAAATAATTACAATAATCTAATCTCGAGCTAACAAAAGCGTGGATCAGCTTCTCAGCATCACTCTGAGACAAGATGCTCCTAATCTTGGCAATATTACGCAAATGATAGAAGGCAGTCTTAGAAACAAATTTAATATGTGAATTGAAGGACAAATCCTGATCAAAAATAACTCCAAGGTTCCTCACAGAGCTATTAAGAGAAAGAGTAACTGCATCCAAACTAAAAGTTTGATTTGGAAAGGAATTTCTAAGGTTTTTTGGACCAACAAGAATGACTTCAGTCTTATCTGAATTTAATAGCAGGAAATTACAAGTCATCCAAGCTTTGATTTCCTTAAGACAGGCTTCTAACTTGGCTAATTGATTAGTATCATTTGGCTTCATTGACAGGTATAATTGTGTGTCATCTGCATAACAATGAAAATGTATACAGTGCTTTCTAATAATGTTGCCTAACGGAAGCATATATAAACTAAAAAGAGTAGGGCCTAGCACAGATCCCTGTGGAACTCCATGACTAAGTTTTGAGCTGAAAGAAAACTCATCATTTACATGAACAAACTGGAACCTATCAGATAAATAAGATCTAAACCACTGCAACGAAGTTCCATTAAGTCCAACATAGTGTTCTAATCTATCAAGTAGAATATTATGATCAATAGTATCAAAAGCTGCACTAAGATCTAAAAGGACAAGTACAGAAACTAGTCCATTATCAGATGCAATGAGGAGGTCGTTAGTGACCTTCGCTAAGGCTGTTTCAGTACTATGATGGATTCTAAACCCAGATTGAAACTCTTCAAGTAAACCATTTCCCTGCAGGTGGTCAAATAATTGCGTAGCAACAACTCTTTCTAAGATTTTTGAAATGAAAGGGAGATTAGAGATTGGTCTATAGTTAACTAAAGCTCCTGGATCTAGCGTTGGCTTTTTGAGTAAGGGTTTAATTACAGCCGTTTTAAAAGCCTGCGGTACATGGCCTAAAGTTAATGAAGAATTGATTATATGAAGAATAAAGCTACCAATAAGTGGGAAGGCTTCTTTAAATAACTTGGTAGGAATAGGGTCTAAAAGACAAGTTGAAGGTTTGGATGAGGAAACTATTTTGTCTAACTCACAAAGGTCGATTGGAGTAAACTCATCAAGACAGACATCAATAGAAGGAGTTGTAGTAGTTACAGTATTTAAGTTAACTGTGGGATGAATCTGATTGATTTTATCTCTGATGGATGAAATTTTATTATTGAAAAAGTTCATAAAGTCCTGACTAGTAAGCTCTAAGGGGATGCTAGGATTGACAGAGTCCTGACTCTTTGTCAACCTGGCTACAGTACTGAAAAGAAACCTGGGATTATTCTTGTTCTCTTCTATTAATGCAGAGTAATAACTCGTTCTAGCTTTTCTAAGAGATTTTTTATAAATTAAAAGATGATTTCTCCAAGCTAAATAGACTTCATCTAAATTAGTAGAGCGCCATTTTCTTTCTAATTGACGAGTCTTCTGTTTTAAGCTACGAGTTTCTGTGTTGAACCAAGGAGTTAAAAATCTCAGCAGTGGTGGGATGTAGGGAAGAGCCAAATAAAAAATCTGTGCCTACAGTATACTCGCAATGTCTCTGGAGACTTGGCCAGGTCTGTCAGGGACCTGGAGAGAGAAGTAGTGGAGCTGCAGTCTTTGGCAGGCTCCACAGGAGAAAAAGGACATTTTTAGGCCCTCAATGGCAAAAAGTCTGTTTTAACTGACCTACTAGGTGTGGCTGCCAGGGGCGCTGTGGTACGCAGTAGGTTCCAGAACATCTCACTAATGGACGCTCCATCTCATTTTTTCTTTGGTCTGGGGAGGAAGAATGGTCAGAGGAGGATGATCCACTCTCTTAGCTCCGAGGACGGGTGGCCGATCCATGAGTCTGCGGAGATCCGTCGCTTTGCAGTTGCTTTCTACAAGGATCTCTTTAAGAAAGAATTTGTTGAGAATCCACATGCACTGAGTCATTTTTTGATGGACTTGCCAAAGGTGATGGCTAGCGTGAATGCGGAGCTGGAGAGCGGGATCACTCTGCAAGAACTGGCAGTGGCTGTCCAGTCTCTTCAGTGTGGAAAAGCCCCAGGGATAGATGGCCTACCAGCGGAGTTCTACAAGGCGTTCTGGTCTGAGATCTGTGAGGACTTGCTGGAAGTACTGTCTGACAGTCTGCGGAAGGGTCACCTGCCCCTAAGTTGTAGGAGAGCAGTCCTCACCCTCCTTCCAAAAAAAGGTGACTTGAAAGACATTAAGAACTGGCGTCCGGTGGCTCTCCTCTGTACTGACTACAAAATTCTCTCCAAAGTGTTGGCTACCAGACTGAGGAAGGCGATGGAGCAGGTCATACATGTAGACCAGACCTACTGTGTACCTGGTAGGTTGGTTACAGACAACATTTTTTTAATTCGTGATGTTTTGGACCTCTCCAGCTCATTGGTCAAAGAACTTGGTCTTATTTCAATAGACCAAGAAAAGGCGTTTGACCGAGTTGAACATCCATACCTTTGGCAGACATTAGAGGCCTTTGGTTTCAGCTCAGGGTTCATCGCCATGATCCAGGCTTTGTATAGAGACATTGAGAGTATTCTTAAGATTAATGGTGGTTTGAGTGCTCCTTTCAAAGTTGAGAGGGGTGTCCGACAGGGCTGCCCCCTCTCAGGTATGCTGTACTCTCTTGCCATTGAGCCCCTCCTTTGTAAACTAAGGCAAGGCCTCACTGGTTTTAAAGTCCCCAACTCTGACTCTGTTTTTAAAGTGTCTGCCTATGCTGATGACGTTGTTGTTTTTACAAGAAATCAAAATGATGTAGACTACCTTTTAAGAACTGTCAATCTTTTTGGTGAGTGCTCCTCAGCGAGAGTGAATTGGGGTAAGAGTGAAGCTGTTGTGGTGGGGGGGAGACCACAAAAAATTGCCCTACCTGGTGGCCTCTCGTGGACACAAGGTGGTTTTAAATATCTTGGTGTGTTCTTAGGGAATCAGACTTTTACTGGGAAAAATTGGGAGTGTTTTTTAGAAAAAGTTGAAGGAAGACTGAAAAAATGGAAATGGATTCTGCCAAACTTGTCCTTCAGAGGTCATGTTTTAATCATCAACAATTTGATTGCTTCGATGCTGTGGCATCGACTGTCTTGTCTGGACATTCCACCCAATTTGCTGGCCAGAGTGCAGTCTATAGTCGTGGACTTTTTCTGGGACCATCTTCACTGGGTTCCACAGAGCATCCTGTTTTTACCGAGGGAAGAAGGTGGTCAAGGGCTCATCCATCTGGCCAGCAGGGGGGCTGTCTTCCGCCTGCAGTTCATTCAGCGACTGCTGAGTGGCCCCCTGGACCTTGTGTGGAGACCTATTGCCAGGGCTGTCCTGGCTCGCTGTGGAGGGCTTGGACTAGAGGAGTCACTGTTTTTAATGGACTTAAGGAGCCAAAAACTCCCAGAACTTCCCCAGTTTTACCAAAGTGCTTTTAAAATCTGGGGACTTTTTAAAAAGAACTCTCCCCAGGCTTCCTTGTCACCTTTCTGGCTTTTAAAGGAACCACTTGTGTTCGGGACCCGTTTTGATGTGGGCAATGCTTTAGGACCTTCTGTTTTAAAAAAGTTCATTTCTGCAAATTCACAACGCTGGGACACTTGGTAAATTTATGTGGTCCTAACTTGGACAATGCTGTTGCCCTGTGCTTGACATAACGCACGGCTCAGGAGACGCACACACACAGGCTTAGAGTAGTTCAAAGAGTTTATTAACAGCAGGAGTGAATGAGTGCGTGTCTGCGGGATGTAAATGTGTTGGTGATGGTGTCTGCTCCAGGCACAGAGGCAGGTGACCGTACAGCCGAGCAACCCTATGGAGAGAGCACAGGGAGAGGGTGACGGGCATACACCAACACAGGAGGGATTTATGGCGAGAGAAGGACTTACTTGGTGGGTCAGGACAGCTGGCACAACAAGGGGGCGAAGCCCGGAAGACAGCCACCTGGAGAGCTCCGTACAGCAGCGAGGATTGGGCGATGGAGTGGAGATGTCCGCCGCTGGGGAATCCACCTGTGCACAGGGGAGAAGACTGAAGAAAAGAGGTAAGCGATCTTCTTACCAAAAATGGTGACGCTGAAGGGAAGTATGCTCACAACGGTGAGGGACGAAGTCTGACGGCTTCAGGCCGAGCCTCCGGGCGAGACGGCCTTTATCCCTCGCCGCTGATGATTGTCAGGTGCGTGAGCAGGTGGCGCCGCTGATGAATGGTGCGGCGTGACAGTACTCCCCCCTCTAGCAGCGCCTCCTGGCGATGGCTTATCCGGGTGCGCTCGGTGGAAGTCCGCGATGAGCGATGGGTCCAACACAAACGACGGGGGCACCCATTGTCGATGCTCGGGCCCATAGCCCTCCCAGTCCACCAGGTATTGCAACCCACGACCTCGGCGCCGGGAGTCCAGGATGGAGGAGACGGACCAGGCCGGATGGCCACCAATCATCCGGGGCGCGGGTTGCGCTGCAGGAGGAGGGCAAAGGGGGTCAGTGACTGCCAGTTTCACCTTCGACACATGGAAAGTGGAATGGATGCGGAGGGAGGGGGGAATAGCCACGCGCACAGCCACCGGGTTGATGATCCGGGTGATGGGAAAGGGACCCATGAATCGCTGTGCCAGCTTCCTCCTCTCGCCTTTTAATGTGACGTCCTGGGTAGACACATACACGAGTTGCCCAACTCTGTACGCCGGGGCAGGTCTTCTGTGCCGGTCCGCCACGGTCCTGTTGCGCTCCGCCGTGCGTAAAAGCGCATGACGCGCGGCAGCCCAGGTGGAGCGGAACTGCCTAAGGTGCGCCCTAACAGAGGGGACAGTCACCTCGTTCTCCTGCGCTGGAAAGAGCGGGGGGTCGTAACCCAGGGGAATGAAGTGCGCAGCCTTGGAGAAACGGTCCACAATGGTCAGGACGGTGTCAAAGGAGTTGGAAACGGGGAGTCCGGTGACGAAGTCCAGTGCGATGTGCGACCAGGGCCTGCCGGGGACGGGCAGAGGCTGGAGCAGACCCGCTGGGGGGGCATTTCCCGACTTGCTGGTGGCACAGATTGGGCAAGCCCGGGCGTAGCGGGCTGCATCCCTCCGCAGGCCTGGCCACCAAAAGGACCGTTGGAGGAGGCTGATCATCCGAGAGGTGCCGGGATGACAGGTGAGCCGGGAGGTGTGGAGCCAGTGGATGACCTCTCCTCGGACCGCAGATGGGACGAACAGTCTTCCCTCCGGTCCGCCGCCAGGATCAGGTTCCACCTCCTGCGCCTTCCGGATCTTGTCTTCAATGTCCCAAGAGATGGCACCGAGGACGCACGACCTGGGCAGGATAGTGTGGGGCGTCTCCTCAGCCTCCACGGGGGTGAACTGCCTAGAGAGGGCGTCAGGCAGGCCGTTTTTGGAGCCCGGCCTGAAGGTGATCGAGAAGCGGAACCTGGCGAAGAACAAAGACCAGCGCGCCTGGCGGGCATTCAGGCGCTTGGCAGATCGTAAATACTCTAAGTTCTTGTGGTCCGTCAGAACCACAAACGGCAGGTCCGCCCCCTCTAGCCAGTGGCGCCACTCCTGCAAGGCGAGTTTAATGGCCAGGAGCTCTCTGTCCCCCACATCGTAGTTCCTCTCCGCCGGGGACAGGCGCCGGGAGAAGAAGGCGCACGGCCGTTTGGCGCCATCGTCAGGTGACCGCTGGGATAACACTGCTCCCACTCCCGTGTCCGATGCGTCCACCTCCACAATGCACTGCAGCGCGGGGTCGACCTGGCGAAGGACCCGGGAGGAGGAGAACTCCGCCTTCAGCGCCCTAAAGGCAGCAGCGACCTCTTCAGTCCACCGGAACGGGACCTTCGGGGACGTGAGGCGGGTCAGCGGTCCGACGATCGAGCTGAAATTTGGGACAAAGCGGCGGTAAAAATTGGCGAAGCCAACAAACTGTTGCACCTGCTTCCGGGATGCGGGAGTAGGCCACTCCACCACCGCCTTCACCTTCTCTGGGTCTGGGAGCACCTGATCTTGAGCGATGATGAATCCCAGGAAGGATGTGGTCCTAGCGTAGAATTCGCATTTTTCAGCCTTCACGTAGAGCCGATTCTCCAGCAGTCTTTGGAGGACCCGCCTCACATGGACCTGGTGCTCGTCCCTGGACCTGGAGAAGATAAGGATGTCATCCAGGTAGACGAACACAAAAAGGCCGATGAAATCCCGGAGGACGTCATTAATGAGGCGCTGAAAGACGGCAGGAGCGTTGGTCAGCCCGAACGGCATGACGAGATACTCAAAGTGGCCGTTCGGGGTACGGAAGGCTGTCTTCCATTCATCTCCCTCCCGGATCAGGACGAGGTGGTAAGCGCTGCGTAAATCCAGCTTGGTAAACCAGGTCGCCCCCTGGAGGGAGTGAAAGGCAGTGTCCATGAGGGGCAGGGTGTAACGGTCCCTCTCAGTGATGTCATTCAGCGCTCGGTAGTCTATGCAGGGGCAGAGGGATCCGTCCTTTTTCCCGACAAAGAAAAACCCTGCCCCCACGGGTGACGACGATGGGCGAATAATCCCAGCGCTCAGAGTTTCCTTCAGGTATGTATTCATGGTCTCCTTCTCCGGCGCCGACAGGCTGTAGAGCCGACCAGATGGCAGGGGAGCCCCCTGGCGGAGGTTGATGGCACAGTCATATGGTCGATGCGGGGGAAGAGACATAGCTTTCGATTTACTAAATACCATACCCAGGTCGTGAAATTCTGGAGGCACCAGTGACAGGTCCGGAGGTGCTGTATCCGCCACAGGGGGAGCCGCGGATGGGGAGCAGGCAGCGGACTGAAGGCAGGTACCCATACAGAAGGTACTCCATGCCGATACCCCACCGGACCTCCAGTCCAGGACAGGGTTGTGGAGGCGTAGCCAGGGATACCCCAGGATGACGGGCGACACAGAGTTGGGCAGGACGTAAAATACCATCTCCTCCCGGTGGTTCCCTGAGATGATGACTGGGACAGGCATGGTTTGGTGAGAAACTCTCCCAAGGGAGGCACGGGAGAGATGGACCAGGGAGATGGGGTGTTTTAATGCCTGACAGCGGATGCCCAATCGGGTTGCCAGGCCTTGTGAAATGAAGCTGCCCTCTGCGCCCGAATCCACCAGTGCGTGGGTGAGGTGCCCAGTGGGATTGTGGCAAAAACGGATGGGCAGCTTTAATTGAGTGAGAGAGTCTAACCGGTTGGGATCCGCGAGGCTCCCTACAGCGATTCGCGGACCCCGCCGACTGGCTTTCCGCGGGCAACGCTCCACAGTGTGTTGGTCACCTCCGCAATACATGCAGAGGCTCAACTCACGGCGGCGTTGTTTCTCCGCAGGGGAAAGCTTGGTCCAGCCCGTCACCATCGGCTCCGACTCCTCGGGGCACAATGCTGGCGGCGCCGCCAGGGGGCGAGCTTGGAACAGGTGCAGCGAGACTCCACGAGGGCGAGAAGAAGAAGACTTCCGCCCCGAGGAGCGCTCGCGCAGCCTGTTATCCAAACTTATCGCTAAGGATGTCAGCTCCGCTAGCGTCCCAGGGATATCCCGTCCAGCCAGTTCATCCCTCAGATCACTATTGAGGCTGCGGAGGAACAGGCCACAGAGGGAGCGTTCCTCCCAGCCCAATTCCTCCGCCGCTACCCGGAAGTCGACCGAGTAGTCCGCTGCCGACCGGCCTCCCTGCTGGAGAGCGAGGAGCCGATCGACCTGGACCGTCTCGGTTTGAGAATGGTCAAAGACCTCCAGAAAGCGCCTCACGAACTGGTCATAGGTGAGGGTGGCATAACTGGGTCTCGCCATTACGGCGTAGGTCCAAGTTAACGCACGCCCCTCCAGAAGATTCCCTATGTAACCAATCCGACTGTGATCCGAGGGAAAATCTCCGGGCACACGGTGGAACACGGACTCACACTGCATAATGAACCCCCGCGCTCCGCCGAGCTTACCGCTAAAGCGGGCGGGGGTCGGAATCGGTGTGAGCCGAACCGGTGCCACCGGAGCCGGCTGGACGGCCGCTGGAACAGCAGGAGCCGCGCCACCCTGACGAGCCGGGGGGAACGGCTGTTGAGGATCCAAGCGGCCCAACCGGTTAGTTAAATTCAATAATTGATTAAAGATCACCTGTTGTTGATAAGCTATTTGATCCACTCTAGCCTCGAGAGTGGAAAACCGGTGTGCGAGCCCGCCGTCCGCCGAGCCGCTCTGCTGAAGCCGTACTGACATAACGCATGGCTCAGGAGACGCACACACACAGGCTTAGAGTAGTTCAAAGAGTTTATTAACAGCAGGAGTGAATGAGTGCGTGTCTGCGGGATGTAAATGTGTTGGTGATGGTGTCTGCTCCAGGCACAGAGGCAGGTGACCGTACAGCCGAGCAACCCTATGGAGAGAGCACAGGGAGAGGGTGACGGGCATACACCAACACAGGAGGGATTTATGGCGAGAGAAGGACTTACTTGGTGGGTCAGGACAGCTGGCACAACAAGGGGGCGAAGCCCGGAAGACAGCCACCTGGAGAGCTCCGTACAGCAGCGAGGATTGGGCGATGGAGTGGAGATGTCCGCCGCTGGGGAATCCACCTGTGCACAGGGGAGAAGACTGAAGAAAAGAGGTAAGCGATCTTCTTACCAAAAATGGTGACGCTGAAGGGAAGTATGCTCACAACGGTGAGGGACGAAGTCTGACGGCTTCAGGCCGAGCCTCCGGGCGAGACGGCCTTTATCCCTCGCCGCTGATGATTGTCAGGTGCGTGAGCAGGTGGCGCCGCTGATGAATGGCGCGGCGTGACAGTGCTCTGCTCTTGGCGTTTCTTCAGTCAGAACTATAGTGAATTTGCTGAAAGATTGGAGAGACTGCCTGTCTGCAGAAGAACACTCTGCTATTGTTTTACACTGCAAAAACTCTGTGCGAACTTCTGATGATCCTTTTCCTTTTAGTGTTTTATCTCCTGATTTTAAAGATGGCACTGGTGTGTTTTTAAACTCTGAACACATTAACATTTGTGACTCTCCGGGTAAAAACATGTATGGACTCTTGGTGAAAGTTTTAAATGTAAATAAGTTAAAAGGTCGAGCTGATACACCATGGAGGAAACACTTGGGCTTGGGCTCAGAGGTGAGGCCTGCCTGGAGAGCACTCTATAAACCACCATTAACTAAGAAGGTTGGAGACCTACAATGGCGAGTTTTACATGGTGCTGTGGCTGTAAATGCTTTTATCTCCATTTTAAACCCAAATGTTGTTGAGGTTTGTCCTTTTTGTCCTCAGAAAGAGACTGTGTTTCATTGTTTTCTGGACTGTAACAGACTGCATTTGTTGTTTGTTTTTTTGGGGAAACTGTTTTATCTGTTTGGAGAAGTCTTTTCCCCGCAGATTTTTATCTTGGGTTTTCCATATAGGCAGAGAACTAAGAAAAAGAGTGAACTTTTAAATTTCATCCTGGGTCAGGCTAAAATGGCTATCTATGTTAGTAGGAAAAGAAAAATTGAACAAATACTGGATTGTAATGTAAAAGACATGCTGGTTGGCATGATTAAGGCTCGAATAATGATTGATTACAATTACTATCGTCTGATGCAGAATGTTGAAACCTTTGAGGCTATGTGGTGCTTTAAGCACATCCTGTGTTGTGTTAAGGAGGGGACAATTACCTATGGTATAATCCTGATGTAAGAAGCAAGTTTTTTGTTTTTTGTTTGGTTACTTGTGTCTTTGATTTCTTGTCAGTGAGAAATTTTTCTTTTCCATTGCTTCTTTTAGTGTTTTAGTTGTTGTGTTTTTCTGTTGAATTTGTGACAATAAAGGTGTGTTGAAAAATCAAAAATCTCTCTCTCTCTCTCTCTCTCTCTCTCTCTCTCTCTCTCTCTCTCTCTCTCTCTCTCTCTATATATATATATATATATATATATATATATATATATATATACGTATATACTGTATATATACTGTATATAGTAATATGTACATATGTATACAAGCTGTTATTGTTTTTTCTTGCCTTCTGATTGTTGCTCTGAGTGTTGCTATCCCTGTGCTGTTGCAATCCTGGAATTTCCCCATTGTGGGACTAATAAAGGCTTATCTTATCTTATCTTATCTTAATAGGAGTCTGCAATCGTGTCTCTGTAAAGGAGTTTCCATCCATCACACCTTCCTCTGTGATCAAAATCCTGGAACGAGATTTCTTGGACACAAATCCAAGAGAAGGAAATATATCCCAAGAGGACATTCAGTTTCTCCAGTTCTTAAACAGAAACATTCACCACAACAAGGAAGGACATTTGGAAATGTCCCTATCCTTTAGAGAGTATCCACAGCTTCGGAACAACAAGCAGCTTGCTACAGTTCAATTGAGGCATTTAAAGGGGAAAATGGAAAAAAAAATCCCAAGTACAAAAAGGATTACATCAAGTTCATGAATGGTGTTTTTGAAGATGGTGATGCAGAAGAAGCAGATGCCACACCAAAGGATGGTAGCACCTGGTACATTCCGCATCACGGAGTATACCATCCAAGGAAGCCAGAGAAAATTAGAGTTGTCTTTGATTGCTCTGCCAGATTTGAAGGCACTTCTCTGAACGATCACCTACTTACGGGACCGGATTTGACAAATGCTCTGGCTGGGGTTTTGTGTAGCTTTCATGAGCACCCAATTGCAATCATGTGCAATGTTGAAAAAATGTTTCATCGCTTTCATGTCAGCCAAGAAGATAGGGATTTCCTTAGATTCCTGTGTTGGGAAAATGGAAACATGAGCACTGAGCCCAAGGAATATCGCATGCGAGTGCATATTTTTGGAGCAGCATCATCTCCAGGATGTGCTAACTACGGCATGAAACATCTTGCAAGTGAATATGAAAAGGAATACCTTTTGGCAGCCAGCTTCATTCGCAAAAACTTTTATGTGGATGATGGTTTTATCAGCGTTGAGTCAGTTGAAAGGGCAAAACAAATTGTCAAGGAAGCACAAGAAGTCTGTTCTAAATGAAGGCTGTGCTTACACAAATTTGTGTGCAATAACAAAGAGGTCCTGGAGGTGATACCAGAAACAGAACATGCAAGTGAGAAGAAAGATGTAAATCTGAATTACACTGAGGTTCCAATGCAGAGTGTACTAGGGATAAAGTGGAATGTGGAAGCTGATGTGTTCTCATTCAGTGGTATCATCAAAGAAAAACCAGCCACAAGAAGAGGAATTCTAGCAACAGTTGCGAGTGTATATGACCTACTAGGATTTCTCTCTCCTTACATCTTGACTGGCAAACAACTGCTGCAAGACTTGTGCAGGCGGGGTGTTAGATGGGATGAGCCTGTTTCCCCTCAAATCCAGGCCAAGTGGGAAATATGGCTTCAGGATTTGGAAACTCTTCAAAACATTAAAATACCAAGATGCCTCATTCCTGAATACCTCGGCACAATCCACAAAATTGAGTTGCATCACTTTTCAGATGGTAGCAGCAGTGGTTATGGACAGTGTTCCTACATCAGGATTGTTTCTGATGTGCAAGTTCATTGTGCTCTTGTCATGGGTAAGGCCTGAGTGGCACTCACAAGCATAGTCACCATCCCACGTCTTGAGCTGACTGCTGCAGCAATTTCAGCTGGTGTGAGTAACTTTCTCAGAGCAGAGCTCGAGCTGAAGATCGACGAAGAGTTTTTCTGGACAGACTCTCAAGTGGTGCTTGGGTACATCAAGAATGAAGCCCGGCACTTCCATGTGTTTGTTGCCAATCGCGTCCAGAAAATAAGAAACACTACAGATCCAAAGCAATGGTTCTACGTTGAAACCAATCAAAATCCAGCAGACCATGCTTCTTGAGGTCTCAAGGTGGCGGAGCTGATTGACTCAAACTGGCTCACTGGGCCTGAGATTTTATGGGAACAGGCAATTGGCACAGTTCAACATTCACCAGAGCTTCTCGTAGGTGACCCTGAAGTAAAGGTTTTGAAGACAGATGCTGTTGAAAGAGACAACTTTCTTGAAAGGTTTTCAAGATTTTCTGACTGGAATACAGCCATCAATGTTGTAGCAAGGATTAAAAGACTGGCAAAAGAAGACAGGTCAGGTCCAATTAGTGTAGAGGAGAGAAGAGTTGCCTCTCTCACACTCGTTCGGGCAGCACAAAAGGAGGCATTTGAAGATGAGCTGAAATGGTTCAGTCAGAAATCAGCTAAACCACCAAAAACTCACAAAATGCATCAGCTTGATCCTGTCCTTGTAGATAGCCTCCTTAGAGTTGGAGGGAGGTTGAGAAAGTCATCTGCATCCTTTGAGCTGAAACATCCAGTAATCCTTCCCAAAGAAGGCATTGTAACACAACTAATTCTTGACTACTGTCACAAGAAAACACAACTCCAAGGCCGAGGCCAAACACTAAATGAACTCAGAGCCAATGGATTTTGGATAATAGTGCTAGCAAGGTAGTGACTAAGCATATCAAGAGTTGTGTCACTTGCAGAAAGGTGCGTGGACCGACCGAAGAACAGCGCATGGCTGACTTGCCAGCAGACCGAGTTGACCCTTCCCCTCCTTTCTCATACATTGGACTCGACTGTTTTGGCCCCTTCTACACCAAACAAGATCGGAAGGAATGTAAACGATATGGCTTGTTGTTCACATGTTTAAGCTCCAGAGCTATTCACATCAAAATGTTGGAAGATCTCACTATCGATGCATTCATAAATGCCTTAAGATGCTTCATAGCAATCAGAGGACCAGTGAGGCAGATTCGATCTGACGAAGGGACAAATTTTGTCGGGGCAAGGAATGAGTTGGAGAAAAGTGTGTTGGAGTTGGACAAAGAGAGGATTTCTACCTATCTGGCAAAAAACCAGTGTGACTTTCAAATGAGCATTCCTGAAGCAAGCCATAGAGGAGGCTTTTGGGAATGTCAGATCCGTACAGTCAGGGGTGTAATGAGCTCAGTCCTGGCACAAACTCAAGGACGGCTAGATGATACATTACTGAGAACATTCTTCTATGAGGCAATGTCGATTGTCAATAGTCGTCCACTTACCATAGATACCATCAGTGACCCAAAAAGTGTTGAGCCGTTGACTCCTAATCATTTGCTCACAATGAAAACATCTTTGCCACTTCTTTCCCCTGGAAGTTTTGTCAGAGAAGATTTGTATGCCAGGAAAAGATGGCGGAGAGTGCAATTTCTGACAGAACAATTCTGGAGCAGATGGTGCGAAGAATACCTGACTAACATAAGCCTAAGACAATGGTGGCATGCACCCAAAAGAAATGTGCAAGTTGGAGATGTGGTAATTGTCAAAGCAACACTCCCAGAAATGAGTGGAAACTAGCCAGAGTAGTTGAGGAGAGTAAAGGTGATGATGGTCTAGTACGAAAGGTTAAAGTTCAAGTTGGAACAAGAGATCTAGGGAAAAAAGGTGAACGCTTAAAGCAAGTCTCAGTTCTTGAGAGACCTGTTCAGAAATTAATAGTTCTAGTTGAAAATGAGTCCTAGACTACAAAGGGAGGACATAATAAAACTAAAGTCAGATGATACAGTAATGGCAAAGAAACGCTTAAAACTAGAAAGTGAATAATATCAATGTTATTAAAGCAACATGTGATTTGAAGGTTTACATTTATTTCAAGGAAAATTACAAGATTTAATTTTGTTTGTTAAAAGTTGAGTGAATATAAATCTTTGTAATTTTGGTGGCAGTGTAGCTGTCACAGTGAAAAGGTTTATGTATTTTTGGTTCTTTTTCTCAAATAATGTTTGTTTATGGGTGTGTGTGCCAGTGTTGCGGACGTTAGCGGTGTCCTTTTCTCTGCCTTCAGTCCCTTCATATTGCGGTGCATATGCGCTCGTGCTGCCGAGCTCGCGGGTGAGTCGGAGAGCTCATGAAGGGGGCTCGTGCAGGCGTCTCGCCCCGCCTATCAGCACCATTGTGTGAGCGAGTGTCAGGAGAGAGGACGGAGTGTTTTCCTGCAGGCAGCCGGACTGTTAAATGTCCTCCATGTTTGTGAGGAAACCAGCGGCGGACCTGGACCTGATATGGTGCAAAAATGGGTGGTAGGCATGTGCTGTTCACATGCCTGATTAGAAGAGTCACATGGCTGCTGGAGGCTGTCCACAATCAGATGCGGAGAGAGGACTTTGTTTGGGAAATTTGAGACATGACTAACAACTCCTAAATTCTAGGCAGAAAGCGCACATGTTTTTCAGGGTGTTTAAGGGCGGAGATTTGCTCTGGCAAAATAAACAAAAAAATTGTCAACATCAGTTGGAGCGTGGTTTTCTGACCTAGAAGAAGACTTTGGGAGCAGTTACAGTTGTAATTTGGACAAACTGTGTCGGACGGTCAACGGAATTGCTATGATGGAGATTAATCCCTCTCCGCACATTTGGCCCCACCCAAAAAAAATGAGGGGTGGGGATGCACATATCTTTTCCACTTGATCAAATTTTGTGCCGGAATTGCTATGATGGAGATTAGTCCCACTACGCGCGCTCCGACAAAAAAATATTTGACAAAAGGGATAGTGCCACTTACTTCTCACAAGAAGATCTGCGCCAAAAGGTTTACTTTATTATTCATGCAGCCCTTGCAGTGATGACGGCACATTTTCCGAGCTAGCAAGGGACGACGGGCGCCGGGTTCCGCGGGCTCGTGGGGGGCGAAGGTCCGTTTACACCTGCTTGCAGGTTTAATTAGGGCCTGAGCCACTGACAACGTCACTTGGCGAAAGCCCTATTGTATCTGCTTTGTTTATTATTATTTTTCTTCCCAAATGATCACATTTTTCACCCTCTGAATGTCGATAAACTGGAAAAGATATGTTCCCCCCCACCCCTCACTTTTGTGGGTTGGGCAAAACATACAAAGTCTATGGAGACTGCAGACCATAAACTTTACAGTCGTCGGCCTCCGTCGGTCTATGATGACCATGGAAGAGAATCCTAAACGTCTACTCTGCTGGAACAGCACCGCCTGTGGCTGAACAGGCCGATGCGAGAATGGCAGTCCCTGTCACACAGGTCGCACTTGTGGGTGGTCTCCGTGCTGCTGGGTCTGTGGCGGTTCTTCCTGCGGGTCCTTTTTTCATCTGCAGCAGCAGTCAGTCTCTCTTCACCCGCCTTGAGCTGTCTGGTCAGGGTGCCTCTCCATTTGGAGCGGTCCATTGCAAGGTCCTCCCAGTGCTCTGTGTTGATCTCCAGGGCCTTCATGTCTCTCTTGCAGACGTCTCTAAAACGCAGCTGTGGGCGGCCAACGTCTCTCTTGCCAGTTGCCAGTTCTCCATAGAGGACGTCTTTGGGGATTCTGCCATCCTCCATACGGTGAACGTGGCCTAGCCAGCAGAGCCTGTGCTGTCTGAGTAGAGTGAACATTGAGGGAAGGCCGGTGCGGGACAGAACTTCTGTTTTGGGCACTTTGTCCTGCCAGGGTATGTCCAGGATGTGGCGAATGCAGCGCAAGTGGAAGGAGTTGAGTCTCTTTTCCTGCCGGGCGTATGTTGTCCACGTCTCACTCCCATAGAGCAGTGTGCTGATGACGCAGGCGTTGTACACTGCCATCTTCGTCTTGACAGAGAGTTTGGGATTCTCCCACACTCGTGTGGTGAGGCGAGCGAGTGTGAAGGCTGATTTTCCAATCCTCTTGTTGATCTCTGTATCAAGGGAGAGGTTGTTGCTGATCGTGGACCCCAGGTACGTGAACTGATTCACGACCTCCAGCTCGTAGTCTTCAATGGTGATGGTTGGTGGTGCTTCCGTGCCTTGCGCCAAGACGTTAGTCTTCTTCAGGCTGATGGTAAGCCCGAAGTCCTTGCATGCCTGGGAGAAGCGGTCCATCAGGGTCTGAAGCTCCTGCTGTGTGTGGGTTGCGACTGCAGCGTCGTCTGCGAACAGCATGTCTCTGATTAGAGCCTCGCGTACTTTGGTTCTGGCTTTCAGGCGGGCGAGGTTGAAAAGCCTGCCGTCAGATCTTGTGTGCAGGCAGATTCCCTCTGTTGCTGTGCTGAAGGCATGCCTCAGGAGCATAGCAAAGAAAATCCCAAAGAGGGTTGGTGCAAGTACACAGCCCTGTTTCACTCCGCTGCGTATGTTGAAAGGCTCTGAGACGTTGTCATCGTGCTGCACTATCCCCTGCATGTTGGTGTGAAACGATTCAATGAGGCTTTGCAACTTTGGTGGGCATCCTATCTTTGGCAGGATCTTGAAAAGGCCTTCTCTACTGACCAGATCGAACGCTTTGGTGAGGTCGATGAAGGCGACGTACAGGGGCATGTTCTGTTCTCTGCATTTCTCCTGGAGTTGGTGGATGGAGAATATCATGTCTACCATCGATCGCTCAGCGCGGAAGACACACTGAGACTCGGGGTAGACACGTTAGAGACACGGTAGACACTCGTGCGTAAACTTTGCCAACAACGCTGAGGAGGGAGATGCCCCTGTAGTTGTTGCAGTCGCTTCTCTCCCCTTTGTTTTTGTAGAGGGTGATGATCTTGGCGTCCCTCATGTCCTGTGGTACAGCACCTTCCTTCCAACACTGGCAGAGGACGTCATGCAATGGCAGCAGTAGGGCGGTCTTGCAGTGCTTGATCAGGTCGGGGGGTATGCCGTCGTTGCCGGGTGCCTTGCCAGCGGCCAAGCTATCAATGGTCTTGCTGAGTTCGTCGATGGTTGGCTCGGCGTCAAGTTCGTCCATGGATGGCAGGCAGTCGATGGCATCAAGGGCTGACGGTGTCACGGTGTTCTTTCTGGAGTAGAGGTCGGAGTAGTGTTCCACCCATCTCTCCATCTGCTTGTTCTTTTCTGTGATCATCTCCCCAGTGGAGGATTTGAGGGGGGCCGTCTTGCTCTGAGCCGGACCAAGTGCTTTCTTGATGCCATCGTACATACCACGGATGTTCCCTGTTATGGCAGCGGTTTGAATGTCTTGGCTGAGCTGAGTCCAGTACTCGTTGGCAAAGCGCCGAGCAGTCTGCTGAACTTTGCTTCTCGCATACCTGAGAATCTGGAGATTCTTCTCGTTTGGGTACTTCTTGTACTCAGCAAGTGCTGAGCGCTTGGCTTCAATGACGGGGGTCATCTCGGTCAACTTGGCATCAAACCAGTCCTGTGACTTCGAGGTCTTCCTCCCAAAGGTAGCCAAGGCTATGCGGTGGATGGTGTTTCGCAGCTCTTCCCACTTCTGCTTTGCAGATTCTCCTTCTTGTGGTACACCAAGTTCCTTCTCAAAGGTGGAGGCAAACTGCTCAACAAGTTCTGGTTGAGCCATCTTGCTGGTGTCAATCCGTGCCTTTCCAGGTTGTCTAGCACGATGGAATTTCTTCAGCTGCAGCTTGACCTTGCAACACACCAATGAATGGTCTGTGTCGCAATCTGCACTCTGGAACGAACGGGTGATTAGCACGTTCTTCAGTGAGGTGCGCCTGGTCAGGATCAAGTCCAGCTGGTGCCAGTGCTTTGAGCGTGGATGTTGCCAGGAAACCTTGTGTTGGGGCTTGGTCTTGAAGAACGAGTTTGTGATGCACAGATCGTGATATGTGCAGAACTCGAGCAGCCGCTGTCCGTTGTCATTCATTCTGCCCACGCCAAAAGGTCCAAGACAGGAGGGCCAAGAGTCGTGGTCAGCACCCACTCTGGCATTGAAGTCTCCAAGGAGAATGAGTTGTTCAGAGTTGGGGACGATCCTGACAGTTGTTGCGAGATTCTCGTAGAACTCGTCTTTTGCCTCTGGTGTGGCTGTCAGTGTTGGGGCATACACACTGACGAGGGTGACTGGGCCTTGAGTGGTGTTCAGGCGGAGGGTGAGGAGTCGTGCAGAGCCAGTGCTGCTCGGTTCCACCATCTTCAGCAAGGTGTTCTTCACTGCAAAGCCCACTCCGTGTTCCCTGTGTTTGTCACTGCCCTTTCCCTGCCAGCAGAACGTGTAGTCCTTCTCTCTCAGTGTGCCTGCGTCAGCCAACCGTGTTTCCTGGAGAGTGGCGATATCCACTCACAGTCTCTTCAGCTCATTATTGATGATGGCAGTCTTCCTGGTGTCGTTGATATCCTTGAGGTTAGTAGCGAGTCCTGTCATCATAGTGCGGACGTTCCAAGTTCCCAGTTTTAGAGTTGGTCTCTTTTGTTTTATTGTCTTGCCTGGTGCGAAAGTTCTCAGCCTGCTGTTCGGACTTCTCCTCATCCCCATGCACCCAATGAGGAAAGCAAGCTGTGGCGGGACATAACCTTATTGGCTGGGGGCTGCCCAGCTTGAGGCGGGCGGTAGCTGTCCAGTGAGATCCGATGATCCCTCCCACCGTCGGGAATAACCACTGGCGCAGAGCTCTACGCCAATTGAGCGGTGGCTTATAACCGGTAACTGTCATTCCCCGTGTTTTGTCTACGCCAAAGGCAAAGCTGGAGTGTCCTCTCCAGTGATCCGGTGTTCTACCTTCCAGCGTTGGGCGTTGGTAGGATTCAAGCCTGGGCAGGAAGATATGGAGGATAAGATGTTGCCCATGCAGCATGTCCCCTGTCTCCACGTCACTGATGAATCCAAAGGAACAGCAGGGCTGCTACAGTTTGGCACCAGCGCCGTTGCAGGAGCTGCCAGAACGATGTTGAGCACAACATAGAACTGCCTTAGGGGCTCCGACTCCGGATTTTTCCTCAGGGTTGACTCCCGAAGCCTTTCCCGTGACCGGGTATGCCGCAAGGCAGCGGAGGTTTGAAATCAGGGTTTACCTTCCCCTAGATGGGCTACCTTCCCAGGTTGACGAGCCACCATCTACCCGAAGCATCTGGTTTTAAGGCGCCAGAGATCCGCCCTCGCCCCTTCTCCTATTAGTAAAAGCAGTTCCGCCGGGCTTAGAGACTAAACCACATGGGCAGGCTAGGAGTTGGACTTAGTTGTCAGAGGCTTTTCGAGACGCACGCCATAAGGAGCATTTTATGAGCACTGGGAGCTTAACCCCAGTGCCGCTCCTGGCTATGACAACCTTGGAACCAAACTTTACAGTAGAGACATAAAATCTGGGTGATGTGTGCATCACCTCAAGATATGAAAAAACATCATTGTGGCCCATACCGACCGCCAAAAGGAAGGCCGCCATCTTGCCTCAAAGTCGCCCCACCTTCAATTTTGAAAAAAGTCACACCTCGCATTTGAACGAACTAGTCCTAGGGACCTTTTCCGATTGAGCTCATTTTTACATAGCGGCATCTATAGGCATTAGCCATTAAAAAAATGTATAAATTAAGTCAAAATATCAAAAGACGTGGCCAGGGCGCCATGGCGAAATTTGACTCCTCCCCTTACAAATTCAACCACCTGTAACTCGGACAAAACTTGTCCGATGTCCACAAAACTTTCCATGAAGGAAAATAGTGCCACCCCAGACGCAATGACATCAAAATACCTGACAAAAGATATAGCGCAACATAGTGGTTAACCAAAGAATTGCTGAAAACTGTTTAATTTATTACTCATGCGCGGCTTGCCAGAATGACGTGAAATTTTCTGAGATTCATCAGAACACAGCGATGATCATAAATGAATATCAACGTTAGCATGACATCAAACATGTTACCATGGACATGCCCTCTTCACCATTCATTCCATGAGCTTATGGGGAGGGGTGGGAAGTCTTGGAGTTCTACCTTTGTGAACATATGTTGAGGTCACTGTCATATGTAATCCAATATGGGTCGACAACATATAACTTACAGGGAAGTGTTGCCATGGCAACGTGGCAACGAATGACAACTCACCATGAAATTTCGGAAAGTTGTATCTTGGACAAACTTTTTCTGATTTTCACCAAGTTCTCGACAATGGATAATAATCCCACCCTGAACACTCCTATATAAAATAACAAAAGCTTTAGCGCCGCCTAGTGGTAACAACATTAGACCCTTGTAAACTGGACAAAATTTGTACGATTTTCACTAAATTTTATACCACCAATATTCTCCCTTCCCTGATCTCATCTATATACAAATAATAAACAAAACTCATAGCGCCCCATAATGATTAAAGGAAGAATTACTGATGACTGTTTTTTTTTTTTTTTTTAATTTTTCTCTCACCAGCTTAACAAAATTACATGAAGGAATGACTTGGGCTCATTGACAGTACATGTACATGGTACAGAACTGTTTCCATGGTAACTGGCGTGCTTCAGTGGCTTTCTCACTAAACAAAACATGACAGTTACAGCTCAGACAATTCTCGCCTGATTTGGAAAAATCTTTGCACAAATCATACTGATCCCACTCTGAACGTGTCTGTATATCAATATTCACAAAACTGTCACACCCACACCTACTGCTGACATGAGGTACTGCACAAAATTGTTTCTAATTTTGCACAAAGACCAGTAGTCACAATGACATGACCTTTTCAGTGCTTCCTCAGAGTTCATTGGACTACCCTCGGTGGAAGTCACTTTTGTCCTGCGATAAGCACAGTTGCCATGGAAACCCACTCAATGCATTTCAACAATGGACATTTATATATGGGGCAAACTTGGAACAGTTTGCACTAAATTTTCTACGATTCATATTAGTCCTGCACCAAACATGTCTACATAAAAATATCAAACAAAAGTTTTAGCACCCCTATTGTTAAAAGGAAGAATTGCTGAACATTTTTTTCTCTCTTTTTCTCTCACCAGCAGAAAAAAAAAAAAAAAAAATACATGAAGGAATCTCTAGGGCCCATTGACAGTACATGTAGATAGTACAGAACTGTTTCCATGGCGGCCGGCGTGCTTCAATGGCTTTCTCACCATACAAAACATGACAGTTACAGCTCAGACAATTCTCGCCTGATTTGGAAGAATCTTTGCACAAATAATACTGATCCCGCTCTGAACATGTATGTATATCAATATTCACAAAACTGTCACACCCACACCTACTGCTGACATGATGTACTGCACAAAATTGTATCACATTTTGAACAAAGACCAGTAGTCACAATGAAATTACATTTTCAGTGGTTTCTCAGAGTGATTTGGACTACCCTCAGTGGAAGTCACTTTTGTACTGCGATAAAAACAGTTGCCATCAAAACCCACTCCTTATCAATCAATATATTTTATACTTCGGAGTTTTGGGAAAGTCCAAGAGTTACCAAATGTGGAACGTAAGTCAAGATGACTCTATTCTGTAGTTCTGTGGTGTCTGCAACATGTACCTGAAATGTAATTGTTACCATGGCTACATGTCCGAGTTTACCTGATCACAATATGCTGGATAGTTGTAATTTGGACAAATTGTGTCACGCCGCGCCATTCATCAGCGGCGCCACCTGCTCACGCACCTGACAATCATCAGCGGCGAGGGATAAAGGCCGTCTCGCCCGGAGGCTCGGCCTGAAGCCGTCAGACTTCGTCCCTCACCGTTGTGAGCATACTTCCCTTCAGCGTAACCATTGTTGTAAGAAGATCACTTACCTCTTCTCTTCAGTCTTCTCCCCTGTGCACAGGTGGATTTCCCAGCGGCGGACATCTCCTCTCCATCGCCCAATCCTCGCTGCTGCACGGAGCTCCCCAGGTGGCTGTCTTCCGGGCCTCACCCCCTTGTTGTGCCAGCTGTCCTGACCCACCAAGTAAGTCCTTCTCTCGCCATAAATTCCTCCTGTGTTGGTGTATGCCCGTCACTCTCTCCCTGTGCTCTCTCCATAGGGTTGCTCGGCTGTACGGTCACCTGCCTCTGTGCCTGGAGCTGACACCATCACCAACACATTTACATCCCGCAGACACGCACTCATTCTCCCCTGCTGTTAATAAACTCTTTGAACTACTCTAAGCCTGTGTGTGTGCGTCTCCTGAGCCGTGCGTTATGTCAAATTGTGTCTGTCACCGGAAAAAAAAACTTTGTACAAGTAATACTGATCCCACTCTGAACACGTCTGAATATCAATATTCACAAAACTGTCACACCCACACCTACTGCTGACATGAGGTACTGCACAGAATTGTATCACATTTTGAAAAAAGATCAGTTGTCACAATGAAATGACATTTTCATTGTTTTCTCAGAGTGAATTGGACAACACTCAGTGGAAGTTACTTTTGTACTGCCATAAAAACAGTTGCCATGAAAACCCACTCCTTGCCAATCAATAAGTTTTATACTTTGGAGGGTTGGGAAAGTCCAAGAGTTACCAAATGTGGAACGTAAGTCAAGATGACTTTCTTCTGTAGTTCTGTGGTTTCTGCAACATGTACCTGAAATGTAAGTGTTACCATGGCCACATGTCTGAGTTTACCTGATCGCAATATGTTGGATAGTTGTAATTTGGACAAAATGTGTCGGACTGTCACCGGAATTGCTAGGATGGAAATTAATCCCACTCCACACATTTGGCCCACCCACAAAATTGAGGGGTGGAAGTGCACATATCTTTTCCACTTTATCATTTTTTTGCCGGAATTGCTATGATGGAGATTAGTCCCATTCTGCACAGTCCTACATAAAAATATTTGACAAAAGGGATAGTGCCACTTACTGCTCACAGGAAGATCTTCACCAAATGGTTTACTTTATTATTCATGCAGCCCATTCAGTGATGACGGCACATTTTCCGAGCCAGCAAGGGATAATACATAGCCGCCTCTTTTTCAAGGGACCAAAAGTAATTGGGCTATTGACTCAGAAGGCTTCAAAAAAAAAAAAAAAAATAACAATGCTGCATGGGCTCTTCCCTCGTTAACCTGTCATCAATTAAGCAATTAAAAGGTCTGGAGTTGGTTCCAGGTGTGGCGTTTGCATTTGGAAGCTGTTGCTGTGAACACACAACATGCGGTCAAAGGATCTCTCAATGGAGGTGAAACAGACCATCCTGAGGCTGAAAAAAAAGAAGAAATCCATCAGAGAGATAGCAGAAATGTTCGGAGTGGCCAAATCAACAGTTTGGTACATTCTGAGAAAAAAAGAGTGCACTGCTGAGCTTGGGAAATCAAAAAGGCCTGGACGTCCACGGAAGACAACAGTGGTGGATGATCACAGAATCCTTTCCATGGTGAAGAACAACTCCTTCACAACATCCACTCAAGTGAAGAACACTCTCCAGGAAGTAGGTGTATCAGTATCTAAGTCTACCATAAAGAGAAGACTTCATGAGAGTAGATACAAATGATTCACCACAAGGTGCAAACCATAAATCAGCATCAAAAAAGAAAGCCCAGAATTGACTTTGCCAAAAAACACCTGAAGAAGCCAGCCCAGTTCTGAAACAACATTCTTTGGACAGATGAGACTAAGATCAACCTGTACCAGAATGATGGGAAGAAGAAAGTTTTGAGAAGAATTGAAACAGCTCATGATTCAAAGCACTACATCTTCTGTAAAACATGGTGGATGCAGTGTGATGGCATGGGCATGCATGGTTTCCAATGGCAATGGGTCACTTGTGTTTATTGATGATGTGACAAAAGACAGAAGCAGCCGGATGAATTCTGAAGTGTATAGGGATATACTTTCTGCTCAGATTCAGCCAAATGCAGCAAAGTTGATCGGACGGCACTTCACCAATGATCCAAAACATACTGCAAAAGCAACCCAGGAGTTTTTTAAATCAACGAAGTGGAATATTCTGCAAAGGCCAAGTCAATCACCAGATCTCAACCCAATCGAGCATGCATTTCACTTGCTCAAGACAAAACTTATGGCAGAAAGTCCCACAAACAAGCAACAACTGAAGACAGCCGCTGTAAAGGCCTGGCAAAGCATCACAAAGGAGGAAACCCAGCGTTTGGTGATGTCCATGGGTTCCAGACTTCAGGCAGTCATTGCCTGCAAAGGATTCTCAACAAAATATTGAAAAGTAACCTTTTACTTCGGGTTATGATTATTTGTCCAATTACTTTTGAGCCCCTGAAATGAGGAGTGTTTGTATAAAAATAGCTACAATTCCTACATGTTTAATCATATATTTTTGTTCAACCCCTTGATTTAAACCTTGAAGTCTGCACTTCAATTCTGTTGTAGTTGTTTCATTTCAAATCCAATGTGGTGGCATGCAGAGCCAAAATCACTAAGCTTGTGTTACTGTTCAAATATTTCTAACTAACTAACTAACTAACCTGCACTTATATAGCGCTTTTCTAGTCGCTTTTCTAGTCGCTTTTCTGGGCCTAACTGTATATAAAAATAATAAACACAAGTTATAGAGCCCCCGGGTGGTTAAAGGAAGAACTGCTGAAGACTCTTATTTATTACCCACGCACTATTGGCCAAAATGACGTGAAATTTTCTGAGATTCATCAGACCAAAGGGATAATCCTAACTGGACATCAATTTTAGCATGATGTCACACGTGTTATCATGGACACGCCCTCCTTGCCATTCAATCCGTGAGCTTAAGGGGAAGGGTGGGAAGGTCCCAGAGTCATGAAATTTGGAACATACGTTGACATGACTGTCATATATAGTCCTATATGGGTGGACCACACATAACTGACAAGGAAGTGTTGCCATGGTGCCATGGCGAAGTTTGACTCCTCCCCTTACAAAATCAAGCAGCTGTAAATTGGGCAAAATTTGTGCGATGTGCACCAAAGTTTCCAAGATGGAAAATATTGCCACCCTGAACACATCTACATAAAAACACCTGACAAAAGATATAGCACCACCTAGTGGTTAATGAAAGAATTTCTGAAAACTGTTTTATTTATTACTCACGCACCACTGGCAAGAATGACATTAAATTTTCTGAGTTGCATCAGACCAAAGTGATGATGATAAGTGCACATCAACTTTAGCATGATGTCACATGTGCCACCATGGACACGCCCTCCTTGCCATTCAATCCTTCAACTTGGTTGCAGGATTAGGAACGACCTGGAGTCATGAAATCTTGAACAATGGTTGAGGTGACTGTCATACAGTGTATAGTCCTATATGGGTGGACAACACATAACTGACATGGAAGTGTTGCCATGGTGACATGGCGAAGGTTGACTCCTCACCATGAAACATCAGAAAGTTGTATCATGGACAAGCTTTGTCTGATTGTCACCAAATTTTTGATAACAGATAATAGTCCCACTCTGAATGCTCATATATAAAAATAACAAAAGTTACAGTGCCACCTAGTGGTTACAACACCGGACCCTTGTAAATTGGACAGACTTTGGATGATTTGCTCCAAGTTTTCTACGATAAATATTCGTCCTGCCCAAAAGTGTCTATATAAAATTAATAAACCAAAGTTTTAGCGCCCCTATTGATAAAAGGAAGATTTGCTGAAAACTGTTTTCTTTCTCTCTCACCAGCAGAAAAAATGACATGAAGGAATGACTAGGGCTCATTGACAGGTGCATGTACATGGTACAGAACTCTTTCCATGGCGACCAGCATGCTTCAAAGGCTTCCTCGCAATGCAAAACATGACAGTTACCGCTCAGACAATCCTCACCTGCTTTGGACCAAACATTGCACAAATCATTCGGATCCCATTCTGAACACATCTGTATATCAATGACGGCTCCAAGGTTGTCATAGCCAGGAGCGGCACTGGGGTTAAGCTCCCAGTTCTCATAAAATGCTCCTTACGGCGTGCATCTCGAAAAGCCTCTGACAACTAAGTCCAACTCCTAGCCTGCCCGAGTGGTTTAGTCTCTAAGCCCGGCGGAACTGCTTTTACTAATAGGAGAAGGGGCGAGGGCGGATCTCTGGCGCCTTAAAACCAGATGCTTCGGGTAGATGGTGGCTCATCAACCTGGGAAGGTAGCCCATCTAGGGGAAGGTAAACCCTGATTTCAAACCTCCGCTGCCTTGCAGCACACCCGGTCACGGGAAAGGCTTCGGGAGTTAACCCTGAGGAAAAATCCGGAGTCGGAGCACCTAAGGCAGTTGTCTGTTGTGCTCAACATCGTTCTGGCAGCTCCTGCGACGGCGCTGGTGCCAAACTATAGCAGCCCTGCTGTTCCTTTGGATTCATCAGTGACGTGGAGAGGGGGGACATGCTGCATGGGTAACATCTTGTCCTCCATATCTTCCTGCCCAGGCTTGAATCCTACCAACGCCCAACGCTGGAAGGTAGAATACCGGTGCACATCGGCCTGTTCAGCCACAGGCGGTGCTGTTCCAGCAGAGTAGATGTTTAGGATTCTCTTCCATGGTCATCATAAACCGACGGAGGCCGACGAATGTATATCAATATTCACAAAACTGTCACACCAGCACCTACTGCTAACATGAGGAAATGCACAAAATTGTTTCAAATTTTGTGCAAAGACCATTAATCACAATGACATGACATTTTCAGTGGTTTCTCAGAGTGCATTGGACTACGATCAGTGGAAGTCACTTTTGTCCTGTGATAAGCACAGTTGCCATTGAATCCCATTCCTTTCTATTTAAGATGTTTTATACATGGTAAACTTTATTATTCCCACAGCCCTTGCAGCGACAATGGGAAATTTTCCGAGACAGCAAGGTACGATGGGCGCTTGGTTGCATGGCTGAGTGGGGGGCGAAATCCCGCTTACACCTGCTTGCAGGTTTAATTATTATTAGGGCCTGGGCCACTGACAATGTCAGTCGGCGAAAGCCCTATTGTATCAGCTTCGTTTATTTATTTATTATTATTATTATTATTATTATTATTATTATTATTTATTTATTTATTTTATTTTTTTCCGACTAAATGATCACATTTTTTACCCTCTGAACGTTAACCAAAACACAATTTTATTTGGCAAACCCCTCAGACCCGCAAAAAAAATTTGATAAACTGGAAAACATAGGTGCCCCCCAACCCCTAATTTTTGTGGGTGTGGCAAAACGTACACAAATGCTCAAGGTCTATGAAGACTGGAGACTGTATACTTTGCTGTAGAGACATAAAATTTTAGGTGAGGTATTCATCACTTCAAGACATGCAAAAAACATAATTGTGGCTGTAGCAGGATATTGTATAATGAAATATTTGTCATAAGGTACAGGAATTATTTATTTTATTTAATAGTGGGTGTGAAAGGGGGCGGAGTTAAACCTTCGCTTCTACCCCCTCTAAATTAAATAAAAGTACTCGTAAAAAGGGGCACCAGTCCTAACGGAAAATTATATTAACTTTAATTTTAATTGATTTTGTACCTTCAATTACTTAATGGATCAGCCTCAAAGTTTCAGTGAGTTCTTGTCCTGCCGTGATTAGGAAACATATATATGCAGAAGGAAAAATGCTTCAACTTCTCTCATTCACCCTTTTATTAAACTCATTCAGGTTACATGGCATGGCATTCAAATGATGGATAAACAGATTCAAATAACAATGTACAATATCACATCCACTGATATTGGATTCCTGAACATAAAATCCAGCGTTACCCCTTTGTAGAACCAAGGAGGAACCAGACTTATGTTTCAACGATAAATGAAGGCTGTCATGTTTTAACAAAACAACACAATTTTATGGGGAAAATGCATAAGCTAATTATTTAAAAATGACTTCTAAATTAATCTACAAAAATTAAGGGCAGTTACTTAAAAATGACTAAGAGTTTTCCTTCAGTTTATAGCTTTATCCTGTGGCTGAGAGACTAATTGAGCCCTTAAATACAGGCCATATTCAATTGTAATTTAATTGTTCGCACATCACGTTTTAACCCAGGAGATAAGAAAAGTAGGAGTTTCACTCACACAACAGCTGTAGGTCCACCTTTCAGCGGGTCGGTACCACTGGGTTTTGAAGTTAGGACGTCGGAGGAATCGGCTGCTGTTATAATTCCTCACAGCCTGGAAGTGATAACTCAGCTGGGTGCCCTTCAAGACCGTGGCAGCCGTGGATGGTTTGTCTCAGGGCGGCGTGAAAATCCTTGGAACAAGTACGGCCGAATTGGTGAAGTCTCTAGGAGCGGGATAGACCAAAAAAACTGAAGGAACCACTTCTCAGTCAGGCAGGTATGAGGCCGGAAAGAGAGTCCAAATAAACACAGTCTCTGTTCACTTTAAATTAGGAAAATTAAAGGTCCACTTTAACAGCGTGAAAAGTCATAAAATAAATGAGAAAAACATTTACTAGGATAAGAATGGCTTCTGAGGTGAAGGAAAAAGTTTGAAAATTTTATTCTCTGAAAAAGCGAGCTCTAAAGAAAAGGTGTTTTCTCCTCAGTAACCAGAAACTAACACAGGATTTGACAAACTTCACAAAGAACAATTTAGATAGAATAAAAATACACAGGACCTTGAAACGGTGGAATAAAATCTTCCTCTGAGATCTAGATTACTATTCTGCTTCTTTAATCTTAACTTAGTTCCTAATCTTTCTCAAAATCTCTTTCTTTCTTCTTTTCTGTGTTTCTAATTCTTAATCCTGTGTTTTTTCCTGAATCTTTCTCTCTCTTATTCTGATCTTCTTATCTTCTTTTCTTTCATCTTTGATCTTCTCTCGTTCTCTCTCACATAACTGCAACTTGACTCAACTTACATGCAGGGCAGCTTCCACTACTTTTTAAAGTCACCCCGCCTGGTCATAAACTGGTGATGTCGATCGCAAGACTGACCAATCGACTTTATCAAAAGCAGTTTGAAATGGCTGCCATCCAATGTGAGAACATTTCTTTGTTTGAGAGCAGCCAATCAAACCAAGACACCATCCCATGAAATTGCAGAGAAAAATCAACACTCAATCAGTTCTTATGAAAATAGTTGCTCAATATAAAATCTAACTAAATTTAATGACTTGGCTAATATATGGTGATCATGCATTTATACCATTACTCCAATATTACATTTGTTTGAACAACACTCATGAATATAACATTTCTTATACATAATTATAATACATGCATTCATATTTAGATCAAAGCTTAATGTAGTACAGCAAACCATGGTTGGTGATAAAAGGGATGATTTTCAGTGTCCTTAGGATCCAGGGGAGAAATGATAAGCTGAAAGAAATTTAATGTTTAGAACAAATTAAAAGTCATCCTACATACTGAAACACATTTCGTATGTATCTGCTAGGAGGTACTGTTGAGCTGTAGATCATTTCTTTTAGGTCCATGTGATCTGGAAGGAATAATCTGGAAAACATCGGAAGGTTATAAACCTGTCTGATTAAGCCATTTATGACCCTTTTAAGAGCATTGGTTTCCTGTAAAGGGGGATGTTATCCAAATGCAGTGTTCACGTTGAAGGTCTGGTCTCCCGAGTTTATGTTCCTTTTAGCCTTTAAAAGCAAATTCTGATCCTTACAATCTCTGCAAGAGGCAACTGTTTACATTGGAGTCCTGGGAAAACAAACATCTTTGGTCAGGCCTGGATGAGGCCTGGATGAGTCGGTATGAAAGCCAATGATATTCCTGTAGAATGCAGAGAAGTGGTATTCCTGTATAAGGAATAAATTGAAATTCCTGTAAAATGGAGAGAAGTGATCTTCTGTCTTGGTTTGAGGAAACGATGATGCTACATGGCCCATACCCACCACCAACAGGACGGGTGCAATCTTGCCTCAAAGTTGCCCCACCTCAAATTTGGAAAAAAGTCACACCTTGCATTTGAATGAACTAATTGTAGGGACCTTCTCAGATTGAGCTCATTTTTACATGGTGGAATTTATAGGCATTGGCCATTAAAAATTGTATAAATTAAGTCAATAGCTCAAAAGGTGTGGCCTGGGTGTGATCGCAAAATTTGACTTCTCCCCTTACAAATTCAACCAGCTGTAACTCGGGCAAAACTTGTCCAATGTGCACCAAACCTTCCATGAAGGAAAATAGTCCCGCCCCGAATGCAACTACATCGAAATACCTGACAACAGATATAGCACCAATTTGTGGTTAACAAAAGAATTGCTGAAAACTGTTTTATTTATTACTCACGTGCCGCTGGCACGAATAACGTGAAGTTTTCTGAGATTAATCAGATCAAAGCGATGATCATAACTGCACATGAACTTTAGCATGACATCAAACATATTGCCATGGACACGCCCTCCTCGCCATTCAATCCTTGAGCTTATGGGAAGGAGTGGAAAGGTTCTGGAGTAATGGAATTTTGAACATAGGTTGAGGTGACTGTCCTTGATAGTTCTATATGGGTTGAAAACACACAACTAACAGGGACATGTTGCCATGGTGCCATGATGAAGTTTGGCTCCTCCCTTTACAAAATCAAGCAGCTGTAAATCAGGCAAAATTTGTCCGATGTGCACCAAATTTTCCCTGATAGAAAATAGTCCCTGCCTGAATGCAACTACAACAAAATACCTGACAACAGATATCGCCCCACATAGAGGTAAATGAAAGAATTGCTGAAAACTTTTTATTTATTACTCACGCGCCACTGGCCAGAATGACGTGAAATTTTCTGAGATTCATCAGACCACAGCGATGATTATAACTGCACATCAACTTTAACATGACATCAAATGTGTTACCATGGACATGCCCTTATTGCCATTCAATCCATGAGCTTATGGGGAGGGGTGGAAAGGTCCTGGAGTCATGCAATTTGGAACATAGGTTGAGGTGACTGTTATATATAGTCCGATATTGGTGGACAACACATAATTGACAGGGAAGTGTTGCCATGGAGACATGGTGAAGATGGACTCCTCGCCAGGAAATATCGGAAAGTTGTATCTTGGACAAACTTTGTCTGATTTTCACAAAATTTACGACAATGGATAAGAGTCCCACACTGAAAACAATTATATAAAAATAACAAAAGTTAGAGTGCCACCTTGTGGTTACAACATCGGATAGTTGTAAATTGGACAAACTTTGTATGATTTACAGAAAATTTTCTACGATCAATAGTCGCCCTGCCCCCAACGCATGTATGTAGCAATAATAAAAAAGTTATAGCACCCACTAATGATTAAAGGAATAATTGCTGACAAGTGTTTTCTTTACTTTTCTCTCAACAGCTTAAAAAAAATTACATGAAGGAATGACTAGGGCTCATTCACAGTACATGAGCATAGTACAGAACTGTTTCCATGGAGGCCGGCGTGCATCAATGCCTTTCTTGTCCAGGAGAACCTCAGAGTACTCTAGGTGCCTGCGTATATCATTGGGAGTGTCGTAAAGGGAGGCGGTGAAGAGCGTCCTGTCGACATACTCCAAGGCGGTCATTAGCTCATCGCCCAGGCGCCAAACACGGCTCCTGGGAGACGGCATGCTCTCAGAGCAGACACACAGACAGGAAGAACAAGTCCAAAACGGCAAACTCACGGCCGCCAGCAACTCGCTTGGCTGTGACCTACTGTTACGTATGGCTCTCGCGAGCCATACAATGAGAGCCAAGGGCAGACCGGTAAGTTTGCAATGTTTATTATAATGAGGGAAAAGGAACAGAGGAACAGGGCTTTGTGGGGCCAAAATACAAATGATAATACAAGGATAACACTTACATACAATGCTGAATGATGAGCGGGTGGCTGGTGCCAGACGAAGGGGTTCCAGCCTTACCCACACCGGAGAAAAGCGTGGATAATGGTGTGAGGTCACAGCCCCGAATGATCGGAGCTGCTCCCTTTAATACTGGTTGACAGTGCCTCAGCTGATGAGGGGTAATTGGGCTCCAGCCGTCTCGTAGAGCTTGACAGCTGGGAGCCCACTGAGACGCTGTCACAATAAGAGTCGGGCTGAGGAGGAATATGGCCTGAGCGCCGGATAACACGGCGTCTCACCCCATATGACACTTCCTGCTTTTTCACAAGAGATTTGTTCTCTTCCTGAAGAGAAAGGATGGTTGTTTGTTGTTTCACCAGTTCCTTTTCAGCGTAGAGTACTTGGGTTTCAGCTTGTTTTAGCCTTGCAATTGATGCTAGTGCAAACTTTCCTAAAACACCAGGGATTTACTTTGCTTTCGGTGGGTTAGTTTTGCATTCATCCAAAAGTTTTTTTGTGATTTGCTTCAAATCTTTGGGTGTAGTATCCTGAACTTGTTTGGAGAAACCAGGTATATGGTCGGAAGCCAACTCTTCCAATGTTACTTGAACGTCATTTACTTCGTCAAGTGGACTTGACATGTTTGACTGTTTGTGTAATGCTTAGCTTGAAATCAATTCGTTGATTATAGCTAAAGTTTTGAGTCAAGAGTTAACCTTGAGTGTCATTTTGTAGTGAGGGTAATTATAAGCTTATTTTTGGAGTTTGTTTCAACTTCCATGCTTGTAAGAAGGAAAGCAAATATTTTGGAATTATTTAGAAATGTGGAACATATGTTAATTTATTTGTTGACACTGTATTTTGATTTGTATTTCACACGACAAAAAAATTATGTGGATTGACTTCTTTCAGTTCAGTTATCAAAGTGTAGTTTTGGAATAGTCCTCAACTAGGTTGTGAATTTTTGTTGAATCCCACTTGAAAGTAATGATTTTATTTACAAAAAGAAAGCAACAAAAATAGGAAAGGTTAAATCCTTTAAGGCTTTAGAGTTATAAGTCTTCACTTTGTTTTAAAGTTAGAATTGGCTTTGTTTTATTTGTTAAAGCCTATCTTCATTTAAAGCCTTTAAATGTTTTAATATTTTCAAATTAGGAAACCAATCAATTGTCTTTGCGTATTGTCACTAAGGCTTCCTTAGGATTAAAGTTAAGGATTATTTAAAGAAAAAAAAAATGTTTTACAGACTAATCAAGGTTTTCACCTTTTGACTTATTTCAAATCCTGGTGAGAAATAGTGAGTTGGTTAAATGTTTTCCTTCTCCTGGGGAGGAAACATGAATCAAAAGCAACACACTGACTGTAAATAAGCTAAAGCTTTCAAGTGTTAATTGCTGAATGTGGTTTCTTAATTTTGGAAAATTTTGGTTAAATGTTTAGTAAATCACTAAATCATTTACCAACATGCACAGGATTAACATTAACTTGAGTCTAAATGAACATTGTGATTTATTTGAATCCCTAATGTCATGCGGTGGCTCTCGCGAGCCACCATAAGACGCCACAAAGTCACCAGTGAGTTTTCAGTGAGTTTTATTACGGTGAAAAAGTGATAACAGGCTGCTGAGATAATGACAAGAGTCTTCACATAACAGGAGGCATAGGGCTATACAGCACACTATAGGTCCAGAGCAGGAGACGGTCACACACAGACAGGCTTGGTAGTTGAAAATAATAACAGAACACAGGCTGCTAAGGCAGAGACTCACAAAGATCAGTTCACGCCGGGAGGAATAAGGCTAATACAGCACACTTACTGGTTCCGGGGAACGACGGCCAAACCCAAAGCAGACGAGGTGTGAAAATAGTCCAGGCATCCGCAACATGACACAGAGTGAACAGGGAAGTGAACAGACACTGCTGCGTCCTACCGTCGCCAGTGCTGGGCTTAAATGGCGAAGCACTAACAACGGTAATGACACTCAGCTGACCGGCCATTGACAGGCGGAAACCCCACCGAGCACTTTCACAATAAGAGCCCGGTGAGGCCAGAATACAGCCCGCAGCTGTCAAGGCTGGCAGCGAGACATAACTTAGCCCGAGCGCGATCAGAACCGGGGCTTGGATCATAACAGTACCCTCCCTCCACGGGCAGACTCCGAACGCCCCAAGGAACCACCCTGCCCCCCCCCCCCCGCCCCCCCAGGGTGGGAGGTTGGAGGACAGGTGCGGAGGGAGAGAAACCAACCCATGAACAAGACAAAGACCAGACAAAAAAACCCATACAAGAAATACATGGAAACACGCGATAACTATGGAAACAAAACAAGAAATAAATACCAACACATGACTCTGGAAAAAAAAAAGGAAAGAAATACATGACTAACTGTGGAAACAAAAGAAATACGTGCTAAACACAGTGACTATGAAAAAAACAAAAACGCACGAAACCAAAAATACATGTAAACACCTGGAAACTATGAACAAAACCCCCATACTATAGCCACTCAAAGAAAGAGGGGAAAACAAAACAACAAAGACAAAACTTGACCATAGCCCCTCAAAAAGAAGAGGGGAGGAAGAACAATAGCAAAACAAAACCAGACTAAGGATTGCAAAACACATGGGGCAAACCAGATTGCCCTGACATAACTTGACTATGGCAAGACTGTGGCTTTCCAAAAAAAAAAAAAAACATGAGGCAATCTAAAATTGCTCTGACTTGACTATAACTAAACTATGGCTTTTCAAAAAAAGAAACATGAGGCAATCTAAAATTGCTTTGACTTGACTGTGACTAAGACTACGTGAAACAACACAAAAAAAAAAAAATTGCTAGACATACTTAACATGACTTGGCACCGTATGGGCCCACAGATAGTCCCACACACAGTACATGATGAGGTGGCCTACCCCAGTCCCAGGCCCCCAGAAACAAGTCCTCTGGGGGCCGAACCAGGTCACCCCGTAACAAGCACAGTTTATTGGATGGCCAACCCAAGACGCCGAACCACCAAGCAGTTCCTCGGGTGGCCGACCCGCATCCCACAACCACAAGGACCATGGAGGGATTGCATGCAGCCGCTCACCTGAAAACGACAAGACAGGAGAGCACCGATCTGCCAAACAAAACCCTCTAACGGCCCCCAGCTGGTGGCTCCTGAGAGGGGGACAACCAAAAACTTGGGCCCCCTCGAATCCTGATTGGGTCGCAGCCGCACCTGCGCTGGACCCCCACTGGACCTCGTCGGACCCCGATTGGGTCACCGCTGCACCCACATCGGACCCCGACTGGGTCACAGCCACACCTGAGTCGGACCCCGACTGAACCTCGTTGGACTCCGATTGGGTCATCGCTGCACCCACGTTGGACCCCGACTGGGTTACCTCAGCCCACACGTCGGACCCCGACTGGGTCACCTCGGCCCATGCGTCGGACCCCGACTGGGTCACCTCGGCCCACGCGTCGGACCCCGACTGGGTCAGGACTGCTCCGGCGACGACCTCCATCTCCGAACCTGGAACCCCCAGTCCCGTGACCTTGACTGGCTCCGGACCGGTAACGCTGTGGAGGTGCTCAGAAAACAGGAGAGGACCGGGATCAGTTCCACCGGCAGCGCCAGAGCCCAGCGAGACGAGCTCGGGTGCAGCGGACGGCTGCCCCTCACTCGCCTCCCCATGAGGCAGGCAAAAATGCTCTAACAGGAAAACAAGAAAGAGGAAAATACAGGAAAATACAGGAAAACAAGAAAGAGCACTTGCCTGCACTCGGGCTCTGGAGCCGTCCAGGACTTCGCCGATCCAGGTTCAAGAAGACGCTCGTCATCGGGCTCCTACTCGGCTGCGTCGGGTTCCACAGCCAGCCTGATGGTCTCTGCAGCTGGATCCTCACGTGCTGGCGTCCATGCCAATAACCCATATGGCGTGGGGGCAGAGGACCCTGGACCTGCTGACTCGGGCTGCATCCCTGAGGAACCCTGGGGACGCTCTCTCAACGGCTGTGGCTCCTCACTGCAGTCCATTCTCCTCCTCTGTCCAAAGCAAGGCTGCAGGGCTGGGATATTTCCCAGAGCCGCAGGCCTCCCCCTCATTCGACGGCATGGGACTGACGCCGAGGACCGCTCCCCAGGAGGAGACACAGAGGCAGCAGGTTTAATACAAGTGGCTACAGCTGGGAAACGTGATTCAGGGAGCTGCGAACCCCGAGCTTCACCCCCAGGAGTCAGACAAGACAGATCACTATTATCAATAGGAAAGTGAACTTGAACTTGCCTGTCTCCCGGGGGGAGGATGATGTCAGCTGTAGCGGACGTTGCTCCTTCTCTCTCTCACTGGGTGGTAAAAAAGGATCCATGGACGGAGCCCACCGGCACAGGACTCAGCTCACTCACAGCAGCTGGCTGGTTGAGGGAGTCATCCCGGCAGCCCGGAACTGGATCTGGAGCAGGAGCTTGCTGAAGATGTGCCCGGCCGTGATGCCGATGCCTTCGCTGGCCCCCAGATGGTGCGAACTCCCGAAACGGATCGAGGGCAGGATCGGGATCCATAGGCAAAGAGCAGGAGTGCCTCTTCTCCTGCTTCATGCCGCGTTCCTCCTCCATCATCAGGAATATTTCGTGTTGCGCGGCGATGTCCTCCCTCCTCGCGTCAACTTCCGGGTGGTCAGCGTAGCGGGGAGAGAGATGACAAAGAACATCTTCGGCGGCGTCCAGGTACCAGTGTATGCCGTGGTCATAGTCCAGCAGGGAAGCGGAGATGAGCAACTCATCCACGACTTCCAAAACACCTGTCAGCACGTGGCTCTTCGGCGACGGCATTCCTCACATACACGGGACCCAGACAGGAAAAAGCAACGTCCAAAACTCGAACCCACTGGTGAATTGCGTCTCGGGTTGGCGTCACCATAAACGCTGTTTTGGCAGCAGTGTACTGTCATGCGGTGGCTCTCGCGAGCCACCATAAGACGCCACAAAGTCACCAGTGAGTTTTCAGTGAGTTTTATTACGGTGAAAAGGTGATAACACAAGCTGCTGAGATAATGACAAGAGTCTTCACATAACAGGAGGCATAGGGCTATACAGCTCACTATAGGTCCAGAGCAGGAGACGGTCACACACAGACAGGCTTGGTAGTTGAAAATAATAACAGAACACAGGCTGCTAAGGCAGAGACTCACAAAGATTAGTTCACGCCGGGAGGAATAAGGCTAATACAGCACACTTACTGGTTCCGGGGAACGACGGCCAAACCCAAAGCAGACGAGGTGTGAAAATAGTCCAGGCATCCGCAACATGACGGAGAGTGAACAGGGAAGTGAACAGACACTGCTGCGTCCTACCGTCGCCAGTGCTGGGCTTAAATGGCGAAGCACTAACGACGGTAATGACACTCAGCTGACCGGCCGTTGACAGGCGGAAACCCCACCGAGCACTTTCAAAATAAGAGCCCGGTGAGGCCAGAATACAGCCCGCAGCTGTCAAGGCCGGCAGCGAGACATAACTTAGCCCGAGCGCAATCAGAACCAGTGCTCGGGTCATAACACCTAAGTTAAGATAAGATAAGATAAGATAAGATAAGCCTTTATTAGTCCCACAACGGGGAAATTCAAGGATTGCAACAGCACAGGGATAGCAACACTCAGAGCAACAATCAGAAGGCAAGAAAAAAAAAGCAAGTAAGAGCAGCGAATATACATATGTACATATTACTATAAATATATATTTATACACACAGACACACAGTGCAGAGCATTGTAGCTGGATGGAATAAATACATGAGTATATAAACACACAGTGCGGAGCATTGTAGCTAGATGGAATAAATATGTAGATATATAAACACCCACAGTACGGAGCATTGCAGCTAGGTGGAATAATTATGAAAATATATAAACACACACAGTGCGGAGCAGTGTTGCTAGATGGAATAATATGTAGATATATAAACAGACAGTGCGGAGCAATGTAGCTAGATGGAATAATATGTATATATATATATATATATATATATATATATATATATATATATATATACACACAGTGCGGAGCATTGTAGCAAGATGGAATAAATATATAGATATATAAATATAAACACACCCAGTGCGGAGCATTGTAGCTAGATGGAATAAATATATAAATATATAAACACACACAATGCAGAGCATTGTTGCTAGATGGGATGAAACAGCACAACTGTCTACTTAGTTATCCTACATGGTATGATTATGTGCCCATACATATTCTCACCCTCCATAGTGACCGGTATTTTCCTAGTTGTATGCCGGAGGGGACCATTGTGTAAGTTTATTGCATCTTTTGCATTCAAAAACTATTAGGTTGTTACGTCTTTTTTGCTATCTCTGTGAGCAGCCCTGTTTAGGTTGTACAGTCTGACAGCCGTTGGTAGGAAGGACCTGCGAAACCTCTCGGTTGTGCAGCTGGGATGATGTAGTCTGCTGCTAAATGAGCTCCTCAGTGCATTCAGTATGTCCTGCATAGGGTGGAACTCGGACTCCAGCAGAGATGACAGTTTAGCCACCATCCTTCTCTCTCTTATCTCCTCCACCGGGTCAAGGCGCTGCCCCAGGACAGAGCTAGCTTTCTTGATCAGTTTGTTCAGTCTCTTCCTATCGGCTGCAGTAATGCCACTGCCCCAGCAGACCACTCCAAAAGTGATGGCTGATGCCACCACCGTGTCGTAGAATGTCTTCAGCAGTGCCCCTTGTACACCAAAAGACCTGAGTCTCCTAAGTAGGAACAGCCTGTGCTGTCCTTTCTTGTAGAGTGCGTCAGTATTGTGTGACCAGTCTAGTTTATTGTTCAGATCAACACCCAGGTACTTGTAGGATGTCACCATCTCAATGTCTGTTCCCTGTATATTTACTGGTGCTGTGAGGGGTTGTCCATGCCTGCGGCAGTCCACCACCAGCTCCTTAGTTTTGTTGATATGGATGCAGTTCCAATGGCACCAGTCCACGAAGTCCTGGATAAGCCCTCTGTACTCAGCTTCATCTCCATTGGAGATGAGGCCAACGATCGCAGAGTCATCAGAGAACTTCTGTAGATGGCAGTGTGTTGTGTTGTGTGAGAAGTCCGCAGTATAAAGAGTAAACAGGAAGGGAGCCAACACCGTTCCCTGGGGGGCCCCCGTGCTACCGATGATCGTGTCGGACACACAGTCCCGGGTTCTCACAAACTGAGGCCGGTTAGTGACGTAGTCCAGGATCCATGATGACAGGTGCTGGTCCACCCCTGCGCACAGCAGCTTGTCCTTCAGGATCATCGGTTGGATGGTGTTGAAAGCACTGGAGAAGTCAAAGAACCTGATCCTCACCACATTCCCGGGCTTCTCCAGGTGGGACAGAGAACGGTGAAGGAGGAAGATCACTGCATCCTCCACCCCAATGCCATGCTGGTAGGCGAACTGGAGTGGATCCATCGCTGGTTCCACCAGGGGGCGGAGGTGAGCAAGGAGCAGTCTCTCCAGGGTCTTCATCAAGTGGGACATCAAGGCCACCGGTCTGTAGCTGTTCAGGTCTTTGGGGTGGGAAGTTTTTGGCACAGGTACCACACAAGATGTTTTCCACAGCTGTGGTACCCTCCCCAGCTTCAGGCTCAGGTTGAAGATGTACGCCACAATCCCACACAACTGGTCTTCACAGGACTTGAGGAGCTTTGCGCTGATGCCGTCTGGTCCCGTCGCCTTCCTCGCCTTGATCTTCCTCAGTTCCGTCCTCACCTGGGTCTTGGTCAGGGTCAGGTTGGGGGGCTGTGTGTTGGGAGTGGGGGGGGGGTGTTGGTGGAGTGGGGAGTGGGCAACAGGACTTGATGTCTTTAGAGGCAGCAGTGGTTGTTGTGCAGTCAGCGGGGAGGGCAGTTGGTCAAACCTATTGAAAAACAGATTCAGATTGTTCACCCACTCCCTGCCCCCCGTGGCCTGGGGGGAGGTATTCTGGAGCCCAGAGATGGTTTTGAGGTTTCTCCAGACCCCGCTGATGTCGCTCTGTTGCAGCTTGTCCTCCATCTTCTTCCTGAAGCTGTCCTTGCCTTCTCTGATCTTTCTCCTCAGCTCCCTCTGTACGGACTTCTGCATCTCCCTATTCCCCGACCTGAAGATCCTCTTCTTCCTTCTCAGAAGTGTTAAGTTGAATGGCTTTCTGTGAAAGAAATTGCACAAAGTGATATTTAAAAACAAAACACATATATATATAGCTTCAAAAGTCTTAAGATTTTAGTGTAAGATGTGTAAATATATGCTTTAAAATAAAAAGATTAAAATATGTGGTTAACATACATGAGTGAATACAAAGTTGAGGCTTCTATGTTCTTTCACTGTGTATATACGCAGTCAAAAGCTCTTCCACCAATGAGAACCAACTTCAAACCCACAAGCTGCTTTTTCCCTTTTTGTTCTTGGGATAAAACTTTGAATTGGGTTTAAATTTATGTTGTTTCGGATAATTTGGATTGATTTGAAGTTAATTTGGAAGCTTTGTTTGATTATAAATCAGCTTAATAGATTTGCTCTGCTTTAATCCGAGTGTGCATTCATGCAAGAAATTCAACTCCTATAGTTGACCACAAGATGGAGGCAGTTATCTCTGCCCTCCCAAGAAGAGGAGACACTGGTGACGTCGCTCTGGGCGGGTCTACCGGTCTCACTCAAAATGGCGGCTAGGGTGAATCCCTCTTCGCTCCTTCAAAATGGCGTCTGCACACTTATTCTGCTCAGGCGCAGTTTTTCGTGCACGTCTTTTGGTCACACGCAACTGTGCGTGTTCATGTGCCACGTGGATGCGGACGTGAGTTTTATCGACAACGCTACACCTTGCTTTTCAAAATGGGAGTTTTAATCTCCAACTTGCACAAATAATGTCACCCCTTTAATTCCGGGTATAGTTTATAGCACTACTTCCCCAATGGTTCATTCAGAGACCAGATCAAACTGCGTCCAGCTTAATCTGACATCACCACACTTGGGTAATTACAGAATTGGCCAGTTTAATTAATCCTTTCGGGATACTTGCCGGAAGGTTAAACAGGCGAGGGACAGGACAGTTTCCTTCCCGTTTCTGTCACTCTAGGCTTTTATTTTTCTTAATCCAGCATATAATACTGCTTAAATTTCTTTTGCATGCATCAACACAGCTGTTCACCTTAGACAGTGGGAGACTGAGCCCACCCCCCTTTTTAGCCACTATAAGCAACCAGATGCCTCGGCGGGAGGCTAAGAAAACAAACACAACACAGGGAGACACAGCCCTGAAGCAGCCTCTCTCTCCCAAACAACACAGATTCACTGAATAAAGTGGGGGGCAATGGATCAGTGTTCTTGTCGCGCCCTCCGCCAGTACCCGGGCTCGCCTGGGGAAGCTAATGATCCTACCAGCAGACTAAATTCGAAGAGACAACGCCTCTGTGCCAAGTCAAAGAAGAATCCTAGTCACAGTCCTAAAGCCGAAAGCAAACAGCCCCAAGAGCACTTTGTGGTAGGATCTGCCCTTCGCTTATTACAACTAAACATTGAAGGCCTATCTGCAGCCAAGCGAAGCCTTATTGAAGTCCTCGCCTTCCAACATTCGATTGATGTAATCTGCCTCCAAGAGACTCATATTGGCGCAGAGGAAGCTGGCCGCTTCACCATCAAAGGCTTTGACCTCCTGTGCTATGTTCTACATGCTAAACATGGACGTGCCACCTATGTGCGTTCTGACATAGTTGAAGCAAATCACCTGATAACAACACATTTCTCAGACACCATAATCATTGGTGGCTTCCATATTGTCAATGTGTACAAGCCCCCTAATGCCAACTGGGATCTGCAGGTCTTACCCATCCTACCCCACCCTGCCATCTATGTGGGGGACTTTAACAGCCATCACCCTGACTGGGGGTACCCAGCAGTGGACAGTGATGGGGAGGCACTTTCAGACTGGGCATCCAGAAATGACCTCGCTTTGATATACGACCCCAAACAAAGAGGAACCTTCCACTCTGCTAGGTGGAAGAAGGACTATTCTCCTGACCTGTGTTGGGTCAGCTCTTTGAATGGGGAGCCATATCCTACACAGATCCTCATTCTTGATGATTTTCCACACAGCCAACACCGGCCCCTGCTTGTTCACATTGGCCTACAACTTCCAGTCATATACAGCCCAAGGAAGATGCACTGGAACTTCCGCAAAGCCAACTGGAAGAAATTCAGTGAAACTCTGGACCGGAGCGTTGTTACCATCCCACTCCACACCATCACTGTAGATGAAGCATACAACCGCTTCTGCAGCGCAATCTTCAAGGCTGCCCATACTGCAATCCCACGAGGCTACCGACCCCTCTATGTCCCATGTTTGGACGGAGAATGTGCTGCCCTACTACAATCCTATCAAACATCAGGGGACCCAGAGATAGCAGACCATCTCATTGAATCGCTAAATACAGCCCGGCGAAAGAAATGGGAGGAGACAGTTGCTGACCAGAGCTTTATCCACTCTAGCAGGAAATGTTGGAGCCTCATCCGTCGCCTAGGAGCTGCACAGAAGCCCCCTAGCCAAAGCCGAGCATCCGTCACACCCAACCAAGTTGCATCCCACCTACTGACTATCGCCAAAGCACCCCAAGACAAAGACACCAGAAGAGCAGTTACAACCGAGCTAAAAAAACACCAAAAAATGCCTGTAGAGGAAACGAACCCTGAACCCTTCGAGGCTGCTGAACTGGAGAAAGTCCTACAGGGCCTGAAATGTGGAAAGGCAGCAGGATACGATAACATCTTCCCAGAATTCATGAAAAATCTTGACCCCCGAGCCCTAACCTAGTTGACACAATTCTACACAAGGATCACACAAACAAACTCGATCCCAAAGAAATGGCGGACAGCAAAGGTCATTGCCATCCCAAAACCTGGCAAAGACCACAAACTACCAGCAAGCTACCGCCCAATCTCCCTACTCAGCGTTCCTTACAAAATCATGGAGCGCCTAATACTGCAACGCATTTCCCCAGAAATAGAGGATATTCTAAGTGTGGATCAAGCAGGTTTCCGCAAGGACCGCAGTACAGGAGAACAAGTACTGGCCCTAACCACCACCATCGAAAATGGCTTCGAGAGGAGACTGAAGTCAGGGGCTGTGTTTCTCGATCTTACAGCCGCCTATGATACAGTCTGGCACAAAGGCCTCCTCCTGAAACTTATAAAGGCGATCCCTGCTTGGGCAACAGCAATTATAAAAACCCTGCTGACCAACCGAAGGTTCAGAGTCCACCTCAGTCAGAACACAAGTGCATGGAGAATGCAGAAAAACGGACTCCCACAAGGCTCAGTTCTAGCTCCAACTCTGTTCAACCTCTACATAAATGACCTGCCTACTACAAAATCCCGCAAATTCATCTATGCAGACGACATCTGTTTGGCATTCCAAGCACCAGACTTTGAACCACTGGAACAGGTGCTCACGGAAGATCTTGCCAAACTGGACCAGTTCTGCAAAATCTGGCGCCTAAAACCAAGCCCAGCAAAAACCGTCTCCAGTGTATTCCATCTCCACAATGCAAAAGCTGCCAGAGAACTAAACATCCACCTGAGCGGACTCAAGCTTAAGCATGCCCCAAATCCAACTTATCTTGGAGTGACCCTTGATAGGACCTTATCCTTCAAGGAACATCTAAAGGGGACGGCTGCTAAGGTGAAGGTACGAAACAACCTGCTCTGCAAGCTCGCTGGTGCAAAATGGGGGGCGGCAGTCTCCACCCTGCGCACCTCAGCACTGGCCCTTTCATACTCTGTAGCAGAATATTGTGCCCCTGTCTGGTCCAGGTCATCTTACACACACCATGTAGACACCCAGCTCAACTCAACCATGAGAACTATAACTGGAACAATCCGCTCAACACCACTCCCCTGGCTCTCTGTACTGTCAAACATAGCCCCTCCACACATCCGGCGAGCAGCATTAACTCAAAGGATGCTCCAAAAAGTTAAAGATTTTCCTCACTTGCCAATCCATGCAGATATCTACAGCCCACCCACTGCCCGACTTTCATCCAGACGGCCGATTTGGAAAAACCCTCCCCCAGCTGACTTTACCATCCAGACAGCTTGGCAAGAGGAATGGGAGACCAAGGAGGTCCCAAACAAACAGCTGGTGATAAACCCCAACCAACAGGTCCCGGGCACCAACCTCCCAAGGAGACAGTGGTCTACACTCAATCGCTTCAGGACTGGACATGGCCACTGCTTGGCCAGCCTTCACAGATGGGGCAGTAGCCCTAGCCCACTGTGCGCATGTGGAGAGGAGCAAACAATGGAACACATCATAGAGGTTTGCCCGCTCCAAAGACTGGAAGGAGGATTACACACCCTCCATAAAGCAAACCAGGAGGCAACTGCTTGGCTTAAGGACTTTGCATTCGCTAAATAAAAAATAAACTGAATAAAGTGGATCAATATTTGCAGAAAAAAACAGCTTATGTCCCAATGATTTTTCCTTTGCATATATGCTTCCTAGGTATGCAGGAGTCCCGCGCAGCAGCACCATAAAATACTGTAGGGGATATTTAATAAAATACTGTGATAAGGTATAGGAATTATTTATTTTATTTAATAGTGGGTGTGAAAGGGGGCGGAGCTAAACGTCACTCCTGCACTCGCTAAATAAAATAAATAAGCACTCGTAAAAGGGGCACCAGTCTTAACAGACACTTATATTAAACTTAGTTTTAATTAATTTTGTACCTTCAATTACTTAATGGATCAGTCTCAAAATTTAAGGGAGTTCTTTGCCTGCCGTGATCTAAGAAACAGATATATGCGAAAGTAAAATGCTTCAACTTCTCTCATTCACCCTTTTATTAAACTCATTCAGGTTACATGATATGCCATTCAAATGATGGATAAACAGATTCAAATGATAACAGGTGTCCGGTATAACATCAACTGTTATTGTTTTCTTGAACATGAAATACATGAAATCTAGCGTTAAACCTTTGTAGAACCAAGGAGAAACCAGACTTATGTTTCAAAGGTAAATGAAGGCTGAAATGTCTAACAAAACAGAAGGCAAGTTTATGGGGAAAATTCATAAGCTGATTATTAAAAAAATGAACTTCTGAATTAATCTACAACATGGAGGGAAGTTACATAAAAATTACTAAGAGTCTTCCTTCAGTTTATAGCTTTATCCTGTGGTTGAGAGACTAATTGTACCATGAAATACTGGTTATATTCAATTGTAATTTAATTGTTTGGACATCACGTTTTTTAACCCAGCAGATAGGAAAAGGAAGAGTCTCACTTACAAACAACTGAAGGTCCACATGTTCAGCGGGTCGATACTGGCTGAGTTTAGAGTTGGGACATCGGGAGAAAGCAGCTACTGCTTCCTCACAGCCGTCAGAAGTGTAGACCAAGCCGGGGGCTCGTACAGGACCATGGTAGCGGTGAATAATTGTCCCAGAGCGGCGTGACAAGTCCTTGGAAACGAGTCCAAATTTGAGGTCTCTGGTAGTGGGATAGACCAAAAAACTGAAGGAGAAACTTCTCAGTCAGGCAGGTATGAGGTCGGAAAGAGAGTCCAAAAACACAGTCTCTGTTCGCTTTAAATTGGAAATTTAAAGGTCCACTTTAACGACGTGAAAAGTCAGAAAATCTGAGAAAAACATTTACTAGGATAAGAATGGCTTCTGAGGTGAAGGAAAAAAAAATATTTTTGAGAATTTCATTCTCTGAGAAAGTGAGCTCTAAAGAAAAAGGTGGTTTCTCCTCAGAAACCAGAAAAAAAAACTAATGCAGGATTTGACAAACTTCAAACAGAATAATTTAGATAAAATAAAACTACATGGAACCTTGAAACGGTGGAATAAAATTTTCCTCTGAGATCTAGATCGCTATTCTGCTTCTTTAATCTTAATTTAGTTCTGAATCTTTCTCAAAATCTTTCTATTTCAATCTTTTCTTTCATCTTTGATCTCATTCTCTCTTATTCTGTCCCATTCTGTCATTTTTTTCTGTCTTTTGTCTCTTTCTGACTTACTGTCATGCAGGTAGGGCGGCTCCTCACTCCTTTTAACTGAGCATGCCGTTGGGTCATAAAACCTGGGCTGGTCGCAAGACGAACCAATCAACTTTATAAAAAGCAGTTTGAAATGGCAGCCATCAAATGTGAAAATATTTCTTTGTTTGAGAGCAGCCAATCAAACGATGACACCTTCCCATGAAAATGCAGAGAAGAATTAATACTCATTCAGTTCTTATAAAATTAGGTGCTCAATATACACTACAGTTCAAAAGTTTGGGGTCACTTAGAAATTTCCTTATTTTTGAAAGAAAAGCACTTTTTTCAATGAAGATAACTTTAAACTAATCAGAAATACACTCTATACATTGCTAATGTGGTAAATGACTATTATAGCTGCAAATGTCTGTTTTTTGGTGCAATATCTACATAGGTGTATAGAGGCCCATTTCCAGCAACTATCACTCCAGTGTTCTAATGGTACAATGTGTTTGCTCATTGCGTCAGAAGGCTAATGGATGATTAGAAAACCCTTGTGCAATCATGTTAGGTCTGCAATGCTGTAATTGCTGCAAATGGAGGATTCTTTGACGAAAGCAAAGTTTGAAGGAAAAAAATATTATTTCAAATACAAATCATTATTTCTAACATTGTCAATGTCTTGACTATATTTTCTATTCATTTTACAACTCATGGTGGTAAATAAGTGTGACTTTTCATGGAAAACACAAAATAATTGTCTGGGTGACCCCAAACTTTTGAACGGTAGTGTAAGATCTAACTAAATTAAATGACTTGGCTAATATTTGGTGATCATGCATTTATACCATTACTCTGATATTACATTTGTTTGAATAACACTCATGAACATAACATTTCTTATACATAATTATAATGCATGCACTCATATTTAGATCAAAGATTAATGAAGTACTGCAAACCATGGTCAGTAATCAAAAAGATGATTTTCAGTGTCCTTAGGATTCAGGGGAGATGATAAGCTGAAATAAACTTAATTGTTAGTGAGAATTGACAGTCAATTTACACATAATGAAACACATTGCGTAGGTATCCACTAGGAGGTACTGTTGAGCTGTAGATAATTTCTTTAGGTCGATGATATCTGGACAGAGGATCTGGTAATCGTCGAAAGTCATAAAACTGTCTGGTTAAGCCGTTTATGACCCTTTAAGAGCATTAGTTTCCTGTAGGGCGGATACTATCCACATGCAATGTTCACGTTGGGTATCTGGACTGGAGTTTTAATGGTCCCTTTAAGCCTTTAAAAGCAAATTCTGATCCTTGCCATCTCTGCAAGAGGCAACTGTTTACATTGGGGTCCTGGGAAAAACATCCTCTGTCAGGCCTTTAGTGAGTGTAGTTAATATGAAAGCAAGTTATATTCCTGTAGAATGAAGAAAAGTGATTTTCCTGTAGAAGGAAGAAAAGTGAAATTCCTGTAGAATGGAGGGAAATGATCTTCTGTCTTGGTTTGAGGAGATGATGATGCTACAAGGACTATAAAGGACAGTAGTCTCAACCTATGTTCCAAATTTCATGAATCCAGGGCCTTCCCACCCCTCCCCATAAGCTAACGGATAGAATGATGAGGAGGGCGTGTCAATGGTAACATGTCTGACGTCATGGTAAAGTTGATGTGCAGTTATGATCATCCCTGTGGTTGGACAAATCTCAGAAAATTTCACGTCATTCATTTTTCAGCAGTTCTTTTGTTAACCATTATGTGGCGCTATATCTGTTTCAGGTATATTACGTAGAGGCATTCAGGGCCGTTCTCTTTTCCATCATGGAAACTTTGGTGCACATCGGACAAATTTTGCCCGAGTTAAAGCTGCTTGATTTTGTAAGGGGAGGAGCCCAACTTCATCATGGCAGCATGGCAACATGTCCCTGTCAGTTGTGTGTTTTCAACCCATATAAGACTATCAAGGACAGTCACCTCAAACTATGTTCAAAATTCCATTACTCCAGGACTTTCCCACCCCTCCCCTTAAGCTCAAGGATTGAATGGCGAGGAGCGCGTGTCCATGGCAACATGTTTGATGTCATGCTAAAGTTGATGTGCAGTTATGATCATTGCTGTGGTCTTATTAATCTCAGAAAACTTCACATCATTCTGGCCAGTGGCTCGTGAGTAATAAATAAAACAGTTTTCAGCAATTCTTTTGTTAACCACTATTTGGCACTATATCTGTTGTCAGGTATTTTGATGTCATTTCATTCGGGGCAGGACTATTTTCCATCATGGAAAGTTTGGTGCACATGGGAAAGGTTTTGCCCAAATTACAGGTGGTTGAAGTTGTAAGGGGAGGAGTCAAACTTCATCATGGAACCTTGGCCACACCTTTTGATATTTTGTCTTAATTTATACAATTTTTAATGGACAATTCCTATAGATACCGCAATGTAAAAATGAGCTCAATCGGAGCAGGTCCCTAGGACTAGTTCATTCAAATGCGAGGTGTGACTTTTATCCGAATTGGAGGTGGGGCGAATTTGAGGCAAGATGGCGGTCTTCCTGTTGGTGGTGGGTATGGGCCACAATGATGTTTTTTGCATATCTTGAGGTGATGCACACTCCACGCAAATTTTATGTCTCTACGGCAATGTTTAGGGTCTCCAGTCTCCATAGACCTTGAAAATTTGTGTTCATTTGCCCCACCCAAAAAAATGAAGGGTGGGCAGAACATATCTTTTCCAGTTAATCTAAATTTTGCCGGGTCTGAGGGTTTTGCAACAAAAAAAAAAATCACATTTTGGTTAACGTTCAGAGGGTGAAAAATGTGATCATTTAGGTGGAAATATAATAATAATAATAATAATAATAATAATAATAATAATAATAATAATAATAATAATAATAATAATAAAACCTGCAAGCAGGTGTAAGTGGGCCTTCTCCCCCATACACCTGTGCAACCCCGTGCCCGTCGTACCTTGCTGTCTCGGAAAATTTCCTGTTGTCGCTGCAAGGGCTGCGGGAATAATAAAGTAAACCATTTGTCAAGAATTTCCTTTGAGCAGTAAGTGGTGCTATAACTTTTATAAAATATTCGTATGTAGGTGCATGCAGAGTTAGATTAAAGTCCATCATGGAAATTACAGTGAAAATCCCTCACAGTTTGTCCAATTTACAACTGTCCCACCTATGGTGATAAAGTGAACTTGGATATGTGTCCATTGTAACACTTAACATTGTAACACATTGTAACAGCTTGAATGGCAAGGAATGGGTTTCCATGGCAACTGTGTTTATCACAGGACAAAAGTGATTTCCACTAAGGGTAGTCCAATGCACTCTGAAAAAGCAGTGAAAATGCCATGTCCTTGTGATTACTTGTCTTTGCACAAAATTTGATACATTTTTGTGTAGTACCTCATGTCAACAGAAGGTGCTCATGTGAAAGTTCTGTGAATATTGATATGCAGACATGTTCAGAGTGGGATCAGTATGATTTGTCAAAAGTTTGGTCGAAATCAGACGAGTCAATAAAGCTAAAGGTATAAAGGTCAAGATTTGCAATGCGCAGAAGCCATTGAAGCATGCTGGTCGCCATGGAAAGAGTTCTGTACTGTGTACATGTCGTCATTCCTTCATGTCATGCTGCACGGTGGCGCAGTGGTTTAGCACTGTGGCAGCACAGTTTTACCCTCGGCCGGGGGATCGCGGGGATCATGAGATCATGGGTTGGATCCCAGCCCCCGACCAACAGTGAGCTGTGTGGAGTTTGCATGTTCTCCCCGTGTTGCGTGGGTTTACTCCGGGATTTCTCCGGTTTTCTCCCGCATACTAAAAACATGTAGGTTTAGGGCGCTCGCGCACGCAGCGACCAGCAGCCGGTGGCTTGTCACCAGACTGCAAACCAAATCTACCTATGGGTACAAATAAGTAACAAAAAAAAAAAAAATGTCATTTTTTTCTGATGGTGAGAAAAAGAAAGAAAAAAGTTGTCAGCAATTTTTCCTTTAATCAATAGGGGTGCTAAAACTTGTGTTTATTATTATTATTATTATTATTATTATTATTATTATTATTATTATTATTATTATTATTATTTTTGTAGACACATTTAGTGCGGGACTAATTTCGATCGTTGAAAATTTGGTGCAGATTGTAGCAAGTTTGTCCAATGTACAAGTGTCCGTTATTGAAAGGAAAGGAGATGGTTTCCATGGCAACTGTGCTTATCGCAGGACAAAAGTGATTCCCACTAAGGGTAGTCAAATGCACTCTGAGAAACCACTGAAAATTTCATGTCATTGTGACTACTGGTCTTTGCGCAAAATTTGAAACAATTTTGTGCAGTACCTATTGTCAGCAGTAGGTGCAGGTGTGACCGTTTTGTGAATTTAGATATGCAAACATGTTCAGAGTGGGATCAGTATGATTTTTGCAAAGTTTGGTGCAAATCAGACGAGGACTGTCTGAGCTGTAACGTTGCCGATAAACAATTCAACGGCAGAGATCATCATCCTGCCCAAGGCCACGCCTCTCGGCTGGCTCATCACCACGGATTTCTACGATTTCGAACTGACTGTTCTTGTGCTAGGCGACCTCCCTGATTCTCTTTGGGCCAACTCTCTTGAACCTACAGTCATTTACATTAAGCCTTCTAAGGCCATCGCTCTCGTGTCAATGCCAACCCCTGACAAAGAGTCAATGGGACGAATTGACTTGACCAACAATGACCAAATGCTTGTCAAAGCCGTTGAACACCTTCCATCAGCATTCAATCAGCAGACCAATGACAATCCCAGCGATGCACCACCGAAATCAGTCCTCTCTCTTGCTGAAGAGATTGCACAGGTGGTAGCTGATGCTAATGTCCTAACCTCTGACAAAGAACGTGAAAAACTTCACCAGGTCCTTCTTAAGTATGATCAATCCTTCTTCATCCTTGGACTGTGGACTAACCACAATCCACTCAGTACGCATTCCTACACCACCCGACGCTCCTCCCACCTACGTCAGACAGTACAATATTCCCTTGGCCTCGTACGGCCCAGTACAAGAAATAATCGATGACCTACTGGACCATGGCATAATCAGGCCATGCAACAGTACCTACTCGGCCCCCTTATGGCCTGTCCTAATGCCCAATGGTAAGTGGAGACTCACCATTGATTACAGGAAATTGAACACTCAAGTTCCTCTCTCTAGGTGGCCTATGACTCAACTGGAGCAAGAACTCCCTAGAGTCAAAGATGCCAAATACTTCTCAACACTGAACATTGCTTCTGGTTTCTGGACTATTCCTGTCCAAGCTGAAGACCAACACAATCTAGCCTTCAAGTTCGCAAATCGCCAATACACATTCACCCAATGCCCGTTTGGTTATGTCAACTCTCCTGCAGAGTTCAACATTTTCTTGAACAAAGCATGTCCAGACGCCCAAGACAGCGGTAACCGCATCTATGTTGACAACATTCTCATTCGGAGTCCAACTCTGGATACCCACCTCACTAAAATCGACCATGTCCTTGGCAAGCTCACGCGAGCAGGAGCCAAAATTTCTCTCTCCAAGTGCCAATGGTGCAAAACCAAAGTCAACTATGTTGGTCTCTTGGTAGGATCCAAAGGGGTCCTACCACAAACGGCACAAATTCAAGGTGTGCTAAACATCAAAGCCCCTACCAACATCTCCGAACTCCAGAGCTTCCTAGGTGTATGCAACTACTCACGCCAGTTCAATGAGGATTATGCAGACTTGGCAAAACCCCTTACAGACCTCCTACGAAAGGACACCCCTTTCATTTGGTCTGAGGCTCAAGAACCGGCTATGCTAGCATTGAAGCAAAAGTTGTGCACAGCACCATGTTTGGCCTGTCCCAACTGCGACCAGCCATTCTTGCTACAAGTGGGGTTCTCTGCCAACTGCTTAAGGGCTGGATTATACCAAATCTACGACCATGACAAGCGAGTTGTGGCCTATGCCAGCAAAACCCTCTCCGGTCCAGAATTGAAATACTCGGGCTGCAAAAAAGCCCTTCTGGCCACTGTATGGGCAATCAAACATTTCTCCAACTATGTGGGAGGCCAGAGAATCACAGTTGAGACTTACCACCAACCAGTGGTCTTCCTTAACAATCAACGCATCAGAGAAGGCGTTGTAACAAATGCCAGAATAGCCTCCTGGTTGATGGCTCTACAAAGCTTTGACGTGGAGGTCCGCAGCGCACAGAAGTTGAGGAGCCCTCTCGGCACTGACTTGGCTGCCTGCCAACGGTGCTCTGAGGACACTCCAGGACCATCCATTTGTGCAGAGCAACCTAGAGTCACTGAAGACCCAAACCATCACTACTATGACCAGAACATCTGTCAAGATATGGTCACCGCCTATGTCAATGGTTGTTCTTTTCACCATGAAACTCACATTCGTGCTGGTGTGGGTGTGACATGGCTGAACAATCAGCCTTGTGAACCCCACAGCTTTCAACTGGGTTCCCAATCATCCCAGTATGCCGAAATCGCAGGTGTGCTCATTACACTGCAACTTGCCGTCGACCATGGCATTTGCACATTGGTCATCTGCACTGACTCCAACTACGCACGCCTCAGTTTCACTTGTCATTTAGCACTCTGGAACGCCAAAGGTTTTGTAACCTCCAACCGCAAACCGGTTAAACATCAAGACCTTTTCAAGGCATGTGATCACCTGGTCACCTCCAACAACCTCCAGGTGTAATGGAAAAATGTCAGAGGTCACTCGCGCACACCAGGTCAGGACAAATAATGGAATGACCTTGTGGACTCACTTGCAAAACAAGGAGCCATAAAAAGCATGCCCTGGTCCTTTGATTCTGATCAGGAGCCAACTTCACAGTCCCACCCACCCACCCCTACAGTCTGGCAGTCACTAGTGCCCAGATAAACAGGGCCCAACATCCGACACAAACCACAGCTACCCTCGCGGTTGACCCTGTTTTCACTGACTCTGACCTTATCTCTCTTCAAACCCTTGATCCTGCGATCCATAAAATGATACAATATCTCTCGGATCCTGCACTCAATGCGCCATCCGACTTGGATCTCGCTGATACTCCAGACTTAAAACCACTTTTTGCCGCACGATCATCCTTGCAGCTGCGCAATGGCATTCTAGTTCATGTTTCCGATGAGCTCCCTGCGCCTGTGGTCCCTCATAACCAGAGGGGGGTGATGATTGTTCATGCCCACAATCTCCCAACTGCAGGACACAAAGGCGTCAAAGCGACATACAGCACGCTCAAACAAGTGGCATATTGGCCATACATGTGAAAGGATGTAGCGGACTACATCAAGGGATGTCTCGTATGTTGCCAGTTTCAACCAACCAACCCGATTCACTGAGCACCCCTACAGAAAAGAGGCATTTCATTCCCATGGTCTGACCTCCAAATTGACTGGGTAGGTCCCCTTCCACGGTCAGCCAGAGGAAACAAACACTTCCTCACAGTCACATGTGCTTTCACCAAATGGATCGAGTGCATGTCTGCTCCTAATGACACGGCAGAAACCACGGCCTACTTGTTGATGAACCATGTATTCTCCAGATTTGGTCTGCCAAGCCGCATCAACTCTGACTGCGGCACTCATTTCACAGCCGAAGTCATGCGACATTTGTGGGAAACCTTGGGAGTTAACCTCTTGCACTCCCGGATACCACGGGCGGTCACGTCTCTGCGTCCTAGTGCGTCTCAGTACGCACTGTGCGTCTCAGTGAGCACTGAAAAAAAAAGGCTGCATTTCTGTTCTTCCAGTACAGACACAGCCGGGAACAGAAAGCAAAAGTAGTGTTTTGATTGGTTTAGATTTGATTGACCTCTCATTCGACTAATAAGAGCCTTGAATTGGGTTTCTGAAACCTTGAAGAACCAATGACTGAAAATCTAGCAAGAAGGACCTGCCTACCCAACGACCGCGAATACAACAAGCCAATTGAAGCAGAGAAGTTCGACGATTGAAACGCGTGCGTCCCGTGGGTAAAATCTGTTTTGTGTAAGCCGCTGGGTGACACACATTGAGACCTAAGTGTAACGGTAGCGTTTGCCAGTCTTTTTTTATTACTACTGTTCTTATTTGTTTTGAAAAATCGTTCACCAAAACCGCAATCATGGAAGCACAAAACCGCAATAATGCGGTTTGACCGGGTCGGGTGACCAGAACCACAAGTCGGTAACAAGCAGAGCAGCTTCATGTTCGTCTGACAATGAGGAACAGATGTTCACCAACGACACTGCTGTTGTGGACAGGTAAGTGTTATAAGCTAAATTATTCTTTATCACTGAAAAGAGTAATAAAAATAACTTTTGACCGATCGGTAATTACAACGGTGCGTCATAGCCACATGACGGACCGTTGACGGACCGTTTTTTGTGCGCCGAGCTCCTCTGTAGCGGGGGGGGGGGGGGTTGTTATCCTCTACATTGCAGATATTTTAGTATAATTTTTATTGCACTGTAGGTTATTTTTTCTTGTAAAAAAAAGGCCACACATTTTTTACGTGGCATGCTTCTTTGTGTGTGGGGGGCTTGTTTGTTCATTCATTCATTCATGAATGAATAAACATCACCCCCCCCACACACACACACACACAGCCCTGAGTGTCACCTTTCATTAGAGCCCAAGATGGAGCTTCTATGTTTCAGCATTCAAAAGTTACAGACGTTTTTTCCAAACTGTGCCATTTGGCACAATTTGGCACAGTTCAAAAACACCTGGGAACAACCTGAGAAAAAAAGCTGTGTAATATATTCATTTTTTTTGGTATTGTTACAAAATTTTGACCTCGGCTTGATAACACTTGGTTCTACATTTCTGTTGCATTTTCCAGCCCGGATCTGACAGCTCTGTGTTATTTGCAAGCATTTGTATCTAAAAAAACACCCAGGTGAACTTTATTTTCTTCAGATTCAGTATGTTTAGATGACTGTTACTCAGTGGCAGAAACACTTATAGAGATTATGACTGTTTTGCCAAAAAATTCAAAGAGTTTTCTTTTAAATGAGACCAACCCCATGAAGATGCTGTACAGGGTTGAAGAACAGCTTTTGATTTACTTTGGGTATGTTATTTTTGGGTGTTTTTAGGGAAATTGACCAGAGTGCAAGGGGTTAAAGCTAACTTCCATATTAACCACCACCCACAATCCTCCGGACAGGTTGAAAGAACCCACCAAACTGTGATCAACATACTGAATATGTATGTTGCACCACACCAAAAAGACTGGGATGTAAAACTCCCGCTGGTCTTGATGGCTATCCAAGCCACACCCCATGAAGCTACTGGGGTGTCACCTTTTGAAATGATGACAGGCCGGCAGATGACTTTGCCCCTGCATTTACTCTACCAACCTGGAGAGGCCAGTGTTGCCACAGCTTACACTACTCACCAGTACATGACTGACGTCACCAAACATCTTCAACAGACTTTTGCCTTTGCCCAAAAACATTTGGACCGATCAGCTGAAGGACGCAAAGCCTACTACGACCAAAAAAGCCTCACATGATGAACTCCAAGTGGGAGACAAGGTTTTCTACTATTCTTTCATTCCTCAGACAGGACAGACCAATGTACGAGCAGGAAAACTCGCTCAGAAGTTCCTCCCCAGGTGGACGGGTCCACACGTGATCACAGACAAACTCTCTGGTCATTTACCAAATCAAAATAAGCAAAGGTCGCCAGGACCCCATCTCCAAATGGGTCCATCGTAATCAAATCAAAGCTTACAAAATCCCCATGGGACTCATTGGGGACAAAACTGTTCCATTAAGTCAGTAAACAAACCTAAAATCTTGTTTGCGCCCGATAGATAATTGTTAGCTAACTATCAGCTTCAGGCATACTCAGTCGCATTTCTCTTCCCTCAATCAGGTAACTGCATTAAACCTTCAAAAGGAAAAGTTAACCCAAACTAACTGACCTCCTTAAAATCTAACTTCAAAAGACCCTGCAAAATTTCATTCAGTGTCATCAACTTACTATTTCAAAATAGTACACACAAAACCTCCAATATCACTAGCTTAAGTCAATAATCACAAAACCCACTAAAGATGATAAAACACTAAAAGCCTAGAGCTCAGTCTCTAACAAAGTTGTTCCCCCTCTGAGAATAACTTTCACCTACCACTCAGGTTCCTCAAGAAAAGGAAAACCGGCAAGAAGCTCAAGATTAAAATGACTTACTCCCATTTGTTTGCCAGGATGATGGCCCTCCTGTTTTTTATTTTAGCCCTCTACCCAGCACTCTCACTACTTTTGCCCAGTTAGAACTGGACAGAGCCCAGACAAAAAGTCAACAATCCTTAGGTAGATTCTCAACCACAGCGTCATCATTAGGGCCCCTTGCTAGCCTTAGCAGGTCTACTGTTAAATCAGTCAACACTGCTACACCAAAACGCCAGGTAGTTGAACCACAAACCATCACCGAAACTTTGCAAGATACTGTGTTGGTTTTGAATGTTTGCTCTAAAGCCTCATTCAAACTCAACAAGGTCTTGGACTTGTCACTCTTCATGTTAGAGGTTGACCATGCTCACCCACACCTAATGCCTATGTTATGTCAAAAGGTAGCTAGTGTAGCGGTTTGATTAAACCCCCCACAACACACAAACAGAACACAGAGACAGTCAGCTCGCACTCCTGGGGTTTGTTCCGCTGCATGCTGAGTTTACAGCCTTGAAGTTAAAGTGTTCATGCATTTTGCCCTTACTGTGACCTAGAGACTCAGATCAATATGTAGATGTGCTTGTTAGCCTCTTTGTCTGACACTTGGAGCGAGGTCTAGCTAATCTGCCCATTGTGATGTATGTCTTACAAATGCAAATACCTCCTGCCTGTTCGGTTATTGCTTTGATCATTCTAACTGTGGGGTATGTCCCTTTGATGTATTGTTATGGTCAAGTATTTAAGGTGCAACTCTGTAACGCAATCACTCTCTCACTTCAGCCTCTGCTGCCGCTTCAGACACATTGTGTCTCTCTGCTGAGAGCACTCTGGGCTCGCTCCCGGCACGCATGCACGGCATGCACAGCTGCGTTGGTGACCCCTTGAAGACGCACACGCTTTGTGCAACGCAGCCTTCTGATTTGGACGGCCACGCTGGCGAATCGACGCTGAAAAAAACGAGCGGCCAGCGAACGCAACACCCGGACACGCACACGCTTTGTGCGAAGCAAACTTCTGGTCCGGACCGCGACTGGTGACCGCTTCACGCTTCACGGTGAGATCTGCACGCCTGAGATCTACACATCCACGATGGACCGGCCGCTCTCACAGAGAGCGCACGCACCTCGTCCTCTCTCCACGACGGCAACCTCCAGGGCCGACGGAGAGCGCAGCGCGTGGAACTGAACGCACCTGCACGAGCCCGGGGCACAAGATCGCCTATTGCCTCGCGCCGCTCCAACGCGTCTCCTCCCTCTCACCGCCCCAACGCAGCTGCATGAGCCTGAGGAACAAAAGATCGTCTATTCCCTCCCGCCGCTCCAACGCATCTGCATGGGCCTGAGGGACTAAAGATCGTCTATTTCCTCTCACCGCTCCAACGCACCATGACCAATCTACAGCCAAAGTTCAACCTGGATTTTATCGGCGCCGTCTGCGCCGATCTCCACCAAGTTTCTGCACCCTGACTCGCCACTCCAGCGGCCCACCCACGCACTGAACCCCCGCGCACGCATCGGGGAGTTACGAGGACGGCGCATCATGCACGGGACAAGTAACGGCTCCAGAGACCGCCATCGTCCTCCGCCGCTGCTCACAGGACCTTCAGGGCTGCTCGTTCACCTGAAGCAAGCACGCAGCTCGCCACTGGATTTTTTTTTTTTAACAGTCTCAACCACGGCACAAAGGGATTTCAGCCGTCAGCTGTTCCCGGGAACTTTGGGGTTGCTTCAGCACCCAAAGCCAACAGTCCCCCTGCTTTGTTTACTTTTTTTCTTACAGCCGTTCCTGCTTTTCTTCATGGCCATGAGAGGAGTCAGAGACTAATTTTTCTTCTTCTGATCTCTGCACGTTCAGACGGGACATCGCGGAGCAGCAAACACTTTTGGCGCGACTACCCCCCCCCTCCTCCTGCACAGAGCTTTTCCCTGCTCGCTGCCCAGACTGCAACATCGAGGTCACGGTCCCCTACCGTTTCCCTCTTGGGGGGGAGCAGTGTAGCGGTTTGATTAAACCCCCCACAACACACAAACAGAACACAGAGACAGTCAGCTCGCACTCCTGGGGTTTGTTCCACTGCATGCTGAGTTTACAGCCTTGAAGTTAAAGTGTTCATGCATTTTGCCCTTACTGTGACCTAGAGACTCAGATCAATATGTAGATGTGCTTGTTAGCCTCTTTGTCTGACACTTGGAGCGAGGTCTAGCTAATCTGCCCATTGTGATGTATGTCTTTCAAATGCAAATACCTCCTGCCTGTTCGGTTATTGCTTTGATCATTCTAACTGTGGGGTATGTACCTTTGATGTATTGTTATGGTCAAGTATTTAAGGTGCAACTCTGTAACGCAATCACTCTCTCACTCTCACTCTGATCCTGCAACTGGTAGACACACCGTGTCCACCTCTCCTTCTCTGAGAGCCGTGAGCTCGCTCCCGGCGCGCACACCACGGCGCCGGGAGAGGAGCTTTGTGACGGCGGTATGATTTAATAAAACTCTACTTAAAACCTCCAACAACGCCGCTTTATTTCATGCCGCCGCACTAGAAATATTAGATTTTCAGCTAACACTTTGACAATGAGCCTGCCTTCACCTCTTCTTGCTCCCATTTCAGATGTTACAAATAGTGTCAGTGTCATTGCCACTCAAAGAACAATGATGACCTTCCATGTTCGCTCAGTCTTCCAGAACAAAGGTCTCAAACACCCTCTCAGTCAGATCTCTGTGGAACCATGGTTTAGTCCAGCTAAACCAATTCATTTCTAACCTCCTTGAGTTACCTCAATATTGCTTAACCTAAATATCTACCTCAAATAAGCAATATTTTTTTGTTTTGCATTCTTCGTTTTGATCTTTACTTTTAGAATTTTGAAGTTATAGACATGCTTATATACAAACATATATCTATATATAGTTCTCACACTCCATTTTGATTTTTGGGCCCAATTCAAAATATTTTTGAAGAATTATAATAGCTCTTTCATTGTAAACCAAAAACACCTACCTCAGGTATGTAGAACTACACACTTTGTATCTTCTTACTTTTGTAACAAGATTGTTTTAGTCATTTCAAGACATATACCTTAGCTTACTACTCTTAGTCAATTTTATAATCTACATTTGTCCAAATTCAAAGTATTTTTTTTGAAATTCATGGAAGTCCTTCCAGTAAACCAAAGTCAAAGATCTCTACTTAGTAATAGATACTGATTGCTTGCTAGTCTGTATGGACATCACAAAAACCTTTAACCGAGTATTTAGGTCAAGTGTTGCCAAGGAGATGAAGCTTCCATGGGTGTGTACCAATGCTGACCGATGTTCACCATTGCTACAAAGGGGGGGGGGGGGACTGTATCATCATCGTCTCCTCAAACCAAGACAGAAGATCACTTCCCTCATTCTACAGGAATTTCACTTTTCTTCCTCCTACAGGAAAATCACTTTTCTTCATTCTACAGGAATATCACTTGCTTTCATATTAACTACACTCACTCAAGGCCTGACCAAGGATGTTTTTTCCCAGGACCCCAATGTAAACAGTTGCCTCTTGCAGAGATGGTAAGGATCAGAATTTGCTTTTAAAGGCTTAAAGGGAACATAAAATCTCCAGTCCACATACCCAACGTGAACATTGCTGAACATTGCATGTGGATAGCATCCACCCTACAGGAAACTAATGCTATTAAAGGGTCATAAACAGCTTAACAAGACAGTTTTATGACTTTCGACGATTACCAGATCCTCTGTCCAGATAACATGGACCTAAAAAAGTTATCTACAGCTCAACAGTACCTCCTAGTGGATACCTATGGAATGTGTTTCATGATGTGTAAATTGACTGTCAATTCACACTAAGCATTAAGTTTCTTTCAGCTTATCATCTCCCCCGGATCCTAAGGACACTGAAAATCATCTTTTTGATCACCGACCATGGTTTGCAGTACTTCATTAATCTTTGATCTAAATATGAGTGCATGTATTATAATTATGTATAAGAAATGTTATGTTAATGGGTGTTTTCAAACAAATGTAATATCAGAGTAATGGCATAAATGCATGATCACCAAATATTAGCCAAGTCATTTAATTTAGTTAGATCTTATATTGAGCACCTAATTTTAAAAGAACTGAATGAGTATTAACTCTTCTCTGCATTTTCATGGGAAGGTGTCTTTGTTTGATTGGCTGCTCTCAAACAAAGAAATGTTTTCACATTGGATGGTGGCCATTTCAAGCTGCTTTTTATAAAGTTGATTGGTCCGTCTTGCGACCAGCCCAGGTTTTATGACCCAACGGCACGCTCAGTTAAAAGGAGTGAGGAGCCGCCCTGCCTGCATGACAGTAAAGGCCCTTTTCCACTAGCATGCTTTAGTGCGACACGGGACGGGTCAGCACGCTTTGTATGCTTTTCCACAAGCCCCAACATGGTTTAACAGCCGCGATTCTCAGCCCCGCTGAAGGGCAGGGTACAGCAGTGCTGAGCTGGGCTGTGTTGTGACGTTAACAGACTGGTCGCCGCTGATTGGTCAGGTCGTAACCGGCACTGATTGGTCAGGTTGTAACCGCCCCTCTCCTCCTCCTCTTCTGCCGAATCTTCACGACCTTCTCAATAAAGTTTTTGAAAAAAAAAAAATCTTCACGACCGCCATTACTCAGCGCGCAACCACTGTTGGCGGTTTATTTTCAGTGTATTGCTGTGCTATTTTCATTTATTCTCTATCAAAAATGGCTTCGCGTAATAAGGGTGTTCCATGGACCAATGAGGAGGTGCAGTGTCTGCTCACTGCATTGTCAGACAAACGTATCCAGCGCGAGTTAGACGGAGCCACCCGGAATGAAAATATATACCGGGAGGTCTCGACATCGGAGTCCTTTAACGGTGAGTTTTAATTTTTTTTTTATTGTGCGTTTTTTCGCAAATATATTCGGTAAGACGCTCAGTTTATTTATGCAATAAAAAAGCTGTTCATTTGTGGATGATGATCGCTGCTTTATTGCAGCACACTGCGGACTAAAGCTTTTATTTTAATTATTCATGTGAACAATACGCTGAAATAAGCTTATGTAATCTTGTTAAAAACTGTTGTCTTTTCTGTATATCTTGCACTTTCGTGCTGTATTTTATTGTGTGCATTTTCCTTGTAGAATCATCCCACGCGTCCGCCGTGCCAGCCCGCCCGGATTCTCCAATGTGAATCTGTCCCGCCACTAGGCGCAAAATGTATTCAATGATAAATATTTGCAACATTTAAATGAGGTTGCAGAAAACGCGAGGGTATCCCTGGAGCAGGATGAAGGCAGGAGCTGACAGAGACGGCTTCATTCAACCGAGCCTTCCTGACCCAGGAGCTGGCAGAGACGGCTTCATTCAACCGAGCCTTCCTGACCCAGTTTGGGAAGCTGGTGTAGAGGCACTCAGTGGTCGGCGTGTATAAAATGTCGATTAACCTTCATGTTGTGTTGCAAAGTTTTTTTTTTCTTTTAATATTTTGTATATAATAAAATGGAATTGTTTTGGAAAGTGTGGTTTGTCTGTTATAACACTGAATTATAAAACAGTATAATTACATAGAAATTCCATTGCCTAGTCTGATTAAAATGATAATGATCTTCCTGTCAGGGTCAACCATTGTAAAGGTAATGTAATTTTTAACTAGACCAAAAAAGAAATCTTTTTGTAAGCTTTCTGTTCTTTTTATTGAAATATCATAAAAAAATTAGCAACACATGATCCAGTTCAAAACTTTGGGTAATTTTTTTATGTTAACTTATAAGAAGTTGCACAGTTGGACTTTAAAATGCAGCAGGAGAGACTGATCAAGCTTACAAGTCAAAGTAGGTAAAAAAAGTAAGTATATGTAAATTGAATGTTCTATCGGCATTCCAAATTCAGAGAATTACAATACTTTAGAAGGAGTGTAGCATCATCTAAACAGAAAATAATAATACTGTTGTTCCAAACGTTGACCTGAAGGTGAAAAACATGATTTTTTTTTTTTATTCAGTACATCCAAAATGCCCTAGGATGTAAAAAATAATGCAATTTGGTGTTGGCCAGTGTGCCACTGTCTCATTATTGAATATGAATAAAAACAAGTTTAAGCTCATTATTTCTAGGTCATTTGGCAGTTAATTCAAACCAAAAGTGACTTGTATTGTTGCAGCTTTTTTATCAGAGAGTTTCTCCAGTTTTGGAGCATATAATCATCCGTCCCTTAACTGTTAAACATTAAATAACAGCAGACAGATTGGCAAAGGATACACAATTGTGTTGCTGTTGCCCAAAACCGCTGTGACCCACTGCTTGTGGTGCTACCTTTCATGTGTGTGCTTTTTATGAATATTCACACGTTTTTGTAAGTACAAGTGGGATAGTATTAAATTGAAATATAACATATTTCTAATAATGTTTGCTTTTTGCAAATATTTACACTTATTTTGAAAGTAAAAGTTGGATACTGCGGGGGGGGGGGGGTGTCTAATCATGTGCCATGGAGGGCCAAGACCCTGCAGGCTTTACCTCCAACCAGCGTCCTCAACAGCAGATTCCACTGAACTTCTTCCACTGACTGATCAGTGATAACACCTGCTGAAGAGACCGGGTAGAAGAGAGAACCTGCAGGGTCTTGGCCCCACATGACACATGATTGGAAGCCCCCGGATTAGGTTTAATTGGATTTAACATTTTAACACAAACTGCTTTATGGTTCATAATTCTGTTGACAGACTTACACCAAACCAAAAGTGATTTCTCAAACTGCTGGATTATTCTTAGCGTTTCCAACCTTTCAGTATTTAATTTATGCCACATGGTGGTAACCTTCACATATAAAAAAGGAGACATCTGCAAAGACTTCATAGGTTTATTGTCAGTGCAAATCCCAGTGCAATACAACATGAATGCATATCTAGTACATTGTTGATGCAGAGAATATATATTTCTACAGTACATGTTTCCATGTAAACTTGTGACTGCATTATTTTAATTGCTTTTAATCCTAGATCAAGTTTGTTTTGGCCTAAAATGCATGATAACTGTCAAATATATCTTATTATCCCTAACTCAGTAAAGTTTACTTTTTGAATATATATTTTGTGGCTAATATTAACCTGGCAATCAAGTTGTGTCAGCTGATCGTTTTTTTCTATGATACTATCTCAGAATCTGCTGCAGAAGCAGGTAAGTCCATGATGTCTCAACAGTCTCTCCATGATTTTCAAGCAGATCAGAGCAATTTGTTGTACAGGAAATAAAACGTTTCTACAGACATTCTTAAGCTCAATACTGCTCGTTTGTGAAGCTGTGTTGACATCAGTGACAGGCTGATCACATCCGTGACAGGCACGCCCAGAGCGAATGAAGCAGTAATTTCCCCACAACAGAGCCATCTGAAACACACACAGCGTACATATTTTAGTACCTAACAGCGATAACTTGCAGACATTAAAGTGTAGCACGACATACTTATAGCAAACTAGCATTAGCAACCATTAGCTTACCGTCATATACGACCTAGTTTGTATCCTCACGCCTTTGGCTCTCCCAGAAGCTGCAGAACTATTCCAGAGTGTTTTCATCTCGCTGCCTGTACCCGTGTCTGGCGGTCCTTTTTGGCGTTTACGGTGGAAAAAAGCCACAGACCGAGGAGTGGCCTTGTACAGCTATGTGTTATGTTTTGCTTGGGTCTTCTCAATAAAGTTTTGGAAAGACAAAATGTTTTGCTTGGGTCGCGTGCGTTACGTCATGGGAGTGTGGCACCGCCTCGCTGTTATAAACCCACCCACCCCAGCACAACACCCATGCCAAACACCGTGCTAATGGAGACAGAAGCATTCTGAGCCGTACTGAAGTGAATCGAGCCGTACCGAGGTGTGCTGGGCTAGTGGAAAAGAGGCTTAAGTCAGAAAGAGAATCAAAGATGAAAGAAAAGATTGAAAGAGAAAGATTTTGAGAAAGATTAGGAACTAAATTAAGATTAAAGAAGCAGGATAGCAATCTAGATCTCAGAGGAAAATTTTATTCCACCATTTCAAGGTTCCGTGTAGTTTTATTTTATCTAAATTGTTCTGTGTGAAGTTTGTCAAATCCTGCGTTAGTTTTTCTGGTTTCTGAGGAGAAACCACCTTTTTCTTTAGAGCTCGCTTTCTCAAAGAATGAAATTTTCAAAAATATTTTTTTCCTTCACCTCAGAAGCCATTCTTATCCTAGTAAATGTTTTTTCTCAGATTTTCTGACTTTTCACGCCCTTAAAGTGGACCTTTAAATTTCCAATTTAAAGTGAACATAGACTGTGTTTTTGGACTCTCTTTCTGGCCTCATACCCACCTGACTGAAAAGTTTCTCCTTCAGTTTTTTTTCTATCCCGCTACCAGAGACCTCAAATTTGGACTCATTTCAAAGGACTTGTCACGCTGCTCTGGGACAATTATTCACCGCTGCCACGGTCCTGTATGAGCCCCCGACTGGGTCTACACTTCTAACGGCTGTGAGGAAGCAGCATCCACTTTCTCCCGATGTCCCGACTCTAAACTCAGCCGGTACTGACCTGCTGAACACGTGGACCTTCAGCTGTTTGTAAGTGAGACTCTTCCTTTTCCTCGTCGGCCTCCGTCGGTCTATGATGACCATGAAAGAGAATCCTAAACGTCTACTCTGCTGGAACAGCACCGCCTGTGGCTGAACAGGCCGGTGTGCACCGGTGTTCTACCTTCCAGCATTGGGCACTGGTAGGATTCAAGCCTGGGCAGGAAGATATGGAGGACAAGATGTTACCCAAGCAGCATGTCCCCCCTCTTCATGTCACTGATGAATCCAAAGGAACAGCAGGGCTGCTATAGTTTGGTACCAGCGCCGTCGCAGGAGCTGCCAGAACGATGTTGAGCACAACAGAGAACTGCCTTAGGGGCTCCGACTCCGGATTTTTCCTCAGGGTTGACTCCCAAAGCCTTTCCCGTGACCGGTTGTGCCGCAAGGCAGCGGAGATTTCAAATCAGGGTTTACCTTCCCCTAGATGGGCTACCTTCCCAGGTTGATGAGCCACCATCTACCCGAAGCATCTGGTTTTAAGGCGCCAGAGATCCGCCCTCGTCCCTTCTCCTATTAGTAAAAGCAGTTCCGCCGGGCTTAGAGACTAAACCACACATGCAGGCTAGGAGTTGGACTTAGTTGTCAGAGGCTTTTCGAGATGCACGCCATAAGGAGCATTTTATGAGCACTGGGAGCTTAACCCCAGTGCAGCTTCTGGCTATGACAACCTTGGAACCCCATCCTTTTCCTATCTGCTGGGTTAAAAATGTGATGTCCGAACAATTAAATTACAATTGAATATAGAGAGTATTTCATGGTACAATTAGTCTCTCAACCACAAGATAAAGCGATAAACTGAAGGAAGATTCTTTTTCATTTTTAACCCTTTGCACTCTGGGCAATTTTCCTAAAAATGCCAAAAAATAACTTGCCCAAAGTAAATCGAAAGCTGTTATTCAACCCTTTGCAGCATCTTCATGGGGTTGATCTCATTTAAAAGAAACCACTTTGAATTTTTTGGCAAAAAAAACATAATCTCTCTAAGTGCTCCGGCCACTGAGTTACAGTCATCTAAACATACTGAACTTGAAGAAAATAAATTTGGACACAGTGTTTTTTTGGATACAAATGCTTGCAAATAACACACAGCTGTCCGATCCGGCTGGAAAATGCAACAGAAATGTAGAACCAAGTGTTATCAAGCTGAGATCCAAATTTGGTAACAATACCACAAAAAATGAATATTTTACACAGCTTTGTTCTCAGGCTGTTCCCAGGCATTTTGGAACTGTGCCAAATTGTGCCAAATGGCACAGTTTGGAAAAACATCTGTAACTTTTGAATAATTCAATGTAGAATCTTCATTTTGGGCTCTAATGAAAGGTCACACTCAGGGCTGTGTCTGTGTGTGTGTGTGGGGGGGGGGGGGTTGTCCCCCCCCCCTCTAAAAAAGACGGAGTTCGGCCCTCGCAACATGATGGATTACACTCCTTGCATGTTTTCACAGCGCCCCCCCCCCTCGCTACTGTGTGTGTGTGGGGGGGGGGGGTTCCCCCCCCCTTGCTGCAGAAGACGGCCATCGCTACATGAAGGAATAGACTCATATGCTTCCCCCCGCGGACCGGGGGGCGTTCGGACCGTGAACGCCCCCCCGCTCCTCTTCTGCAGCGGGGGGGGGGGCCTTCACGGTCCGAACACGGCAAATGAACCGTTTATCGTGGCGCACGCACTTCGTACTTCGTGCGCAGTACAGTTGTAATTTACCGATCGGTCAAAAGTCATTTTTGGATTACAGTTTTCAGGGATAAATAATAATTTAGCTTATAACACCTTACCTCTTCATAGCAGCAGAGTCGTGGCGAACTTCTCTCCCCCATTGTCAGACGAACGTGACGCTGCTCGGCTCGTGGATCCCGATCAAAACATAATTCCAATATTGTGGTTTTGGTGAATGATTTACGACCTTTGTCGTCGGCCTCGGTCGGTCTATGATGAAGGAAGAGAATCCTAAACGTCTATTCTGCTGGAATGAGTGCAGGTCCCACTTGTGGGTGGTCTCCATGCTGCGGGGTCTGTAGCAGATTCGTCCAGCGTCCTTTGTTTTCATCTGCTGCAGCAGTAAATCTCTCTTCACCCAGCCTGAATTTCTGTGCTTCAATTGGCTCCTGCATTCACAGTAGGCGGGTCCTCCTTCCTAGGTTTTCATTCAATGGCTCTTCAAGGTTTCAAGAAACCCAATTCAAGGCTCTTATTAGTCAGATGAGAGGTCAATCAGATGAACTATTCTGTTCGCGGCTGTCTCTGCAGTTTTTTTTTTAGTGGTGCTTGGACGCCACTACATCACCATCACCACCTACATCACCACAATCTGGTCTATGCGTCCGAGTGCGCACGAGGGCGCACTCCTGCGCCCTCGCGCGTCCTAGGACGCAGAGACTTGCCCGCCCGCGGAACAACGGAGCACAAGTGGTTAAGTAACTTCCCTCTATTTTGTAGATTAATTCAGACGTTCATTTTTTTTAATAATCAGCTTATAAATTTTCCCGATAAAATTGCGTTCTGTTTTGTTAGATATTTCAGCCTTCATTTACTGTTGAAACATAAGTCTGGTTTCTCCTTGGTTCTACAAAGGTTTAACGCTAGATTTCATGTTCAGGAAAACAATAACAGTTGATGTGATATTGGACGCCTGTTATCATTTGAATCTGTTTATCCAACATTTGAATGGCATATCATGTAACCTGAATGAGTTTAATAAAAGGGTGAATGAGAGAAGTTGAAGCGTTTTCCTTTTGCATATACTATCTGTTTCTTAGATCACGGCAGGAGAACAACTCCCTTAATTTTTGAGACTGATCCATTAAGTAATTGAAGGTACAAAATTAATTAAAACTAAGATTAATATAAATGTCCGTTAGAACTGATGCACCTTTTACGAGTGCTTATTTATTTTATTTAGCGAGTACAGGAGTGACGGTTTAACTCGGCCCCCTTTCACACCCACTATAAGATAAAATAAATAATTCCTGTACCTTATCACAATATTTTATTAAATATCCCCTCCATCCTATATGGGTGGATAACACACAAAAGACAGGGAAGTGTTGCTATGGCACCATAATGAAGTTTGACCCTTCCCCTATAAATCAAGAATCTGTAACTCGGGCAAATTTTGTGGAATGTGCACCAAACTTTACCGGATAAAAAATAGTCCCTGCCAAAATGCAACTACATCAAAATACCTGACAACAGATATAGTGCCACGTAGTGGTAAATGGAAGAATTGTTGAAAACTTTTTATTTATTACTCACGTGCCGCTGGAATGAATGACATGAAATTTTCTGAGATTCATCACACTACAGCAATGATTATAACTGCACATCAACTTTAACAGGACATCAAACTTGTTACCATGGACATGTCCTTCTCGCCATTCAATCCATGAGTTTATGGGGAGGGGTGGAAAGGTCCTGGCGTCATGAAATTTTGAACATAGGTTGAGGTGACTGTCATATATATCCTATATGGGTGGACAACACATAATTGACAGGGAAGTGTTGTCACAGAGACATGGCGAAGGTGGACTCCTCGCCATGAAATATCAGAAAGTTGTAGCTTGGACAAACTTTGTCTGATTTTAACAAAATTTAAGACAATGGAAAAGAGTCCCACCCTGAAAACAATTATATAAAAATAACAAAAGTTAGAACGTCGCCTAGTGGTTACAACATCGGACCCTTGAAAATTGGACAAACTTTATACGATTTGAACCAAATTTTCTACGATCAATAGTCGCCCTGCCCCCGACACATGTATGTACAAATAATAAAAAAGTTATACCGCCCACTAATGATTAAAGGAATAATTGCTGACAAGAGTTTTCTTTATTTTTCTCTCAACAGCTTAAAAAAATTACATGAAGGAATGACTAGGGCTCATTCACAGTACATGAGCATAGTACAGAACTGTTTCCATGGAGGCCGGCGTGCATCAATGCCTTTCTCACCATACAAAAGATGACAGTTACAGCTCAGACAATCCACTTCTTATTTGCACCAAACTTTGCACAAATTATACTGATCCCACGCTGAACATGTTTGCATATCAAAATTCACAAAACAGTCACACCCGCACCTACTGCTGACAACAGGTACTGCACAAAATTGTTTCAAATTTTGCGCAAAGAACAGTAGTCACAATGACATGGAATTTTCAGTGGTTTCTCAGAGTGCATTTGACTACCCTTAGTGGAAGTCACTTTTGTCCTGCGATAAGCACAGTTGCCATGGGAACCAACTTCTTGCCTTTCAATAACGGACACTTGTACATTGGACAAACTTGGTACAATCTGTACCAAATTTTCAATGATCGAAATTAGTCTCGCATTGAACGTGTCTGCAAAAAAATAATAAACTCAAGTTTTAGCGCCCCTATTGATTAAAGAAAAAATTGCTGACAACTTTTTTCTTTCTTTTTCTCTCACCATCAGAAAAAATGACATGAAGGAATGACTAGGGCTCACTGACAGTGCATGTACATAGTACAGAACTCTTTCCATTGTGATCAGCATGCTTTAATGGCTTCCACGCATTGCAACTCTTTAACTTTATAGCTTGAGCTTTATCGACTCTTCTGATTTGGACTAAACTTTTCACAGATCATATTTATCCCACTCTGAATATGTCTGCATATTCAGAACTTTCACATGAGCACCTTCTGTTGACATGAGGTACTACACAAAAATATATCAAATTTTGCGCAAAGACAAGTAGTCACAAGGAAATGACATTTTCACTGCTTTCTCAGAGTGCATTGGACTACCCTCGGTGGAAATCACTTTTGTCCTGCGATAAACCCAGTTGCAATGTAAACCCATTCTTTGCCATTCAATATGTTTTGTAATTGGAGGCTTGAGGAAGTCCAAGGGTCGCCAAATGTGGAACGTAAGTAATGCTGACTCTCATCTCTTCTTTAGTTCTGTATCCGTCTGCAACATGTACTTAAAATGTTAAGTGTTACAATGTACACATATCCAAGTTCACCTTATCACCATACGTGGGACAGTTGTAAATTGGACAAACTGTGTCGGATTTTCACTGTAATTTCCATGATGGACTTTAATGTAACTCTGCATGCACCTACATAAGAATATTTGATAAAAGATATAGCACCACTTACTGCTCAAAGGAAATTCTTGACACACTTTACTATATAATTTCCGCAGCCCTTGCAGCGACAACAGGAAATTTTCTGAGACAGCAAGGTTCAACGGGAGCGGGGTTGCACGGGTGTATGGGGGGCGAAAACCCACTTACACCTGCTTGCAGGTTTTACTATTATTATTATTATTATTATTATTATTATTATTATTATTATTATTATTATTATTATTATTATTATATTATTATTATTATTATTATTGTTATATTTCTGCCTAAATGATCGCATTGTTCATTCTCTGAATGTTAACCAAAATGTGATTTTTTTTTTAAATTTTTTTTGTGCAAAACTGTCAGAACCGGAAAAAAATTTAGTTTAACTGGAAAAGATATGTTCCCCCCGACCCTTCGTTTTTTTTGGGTGGTGACATAATGCACGGCCCAGGAGACACACACGCAGGCTCAGGGTAGATCTAATAGCTTTATTAACAACAAGTGTGTATGAGTGTGTGTCTGCGGAATGTGAATGTGTTGGTGGTGGCGTCTGCGTCGGGCACAGAGGCAGGAGGCCGTACAGCCGGACAACCCTATGGGAGAAGCAAAGGGAGAAGGGTAACGGGCACCACACCAACCCAGGAGATATAAAAATGGTGACTGGTTTACTTGGGAATGGCAGGTGGCTGGCACAGCAAGGGTGAGACCCGGTAGAGAGTGACCTAGAGTGCCCGGTGCAGCAGTGATGGAATGGTGGCGGAGAGGAGTGGTCCGCCGCCGGGAAATCCACCTGTGCACAGGGGAGCAGACTGGGAGAAGAATGAGGTAAGAGCTTCTTACCAGAATGTTGCTGAGCGGTTGAGATTCCTTACAGCAATTGTAGCGAGTGAAGACTGACGGCTTCAGGCCGAAGCCCAGGGCGAGGTGGCTTAAATCCCTCGCCTCTGATGAGGTGCAGGTGTGCGTGCAGCTGGCGCCACAGATGGGCGGCGAGGCATGACAGTACTCCCCCCTCTAGCAGCGCCTCCTGGTGATGGTTTCTCCGGGTGCGCTCGGTGGAACTCAGTAATGAGGGACGGGTCCAACACAAATGATGAGGGTACCCATTGCCGATGTTCAGGCCCATAACCCTCCCAGTCCACCAAGTACTGCAACCTGCGACCCCGGCGCTGGGAGTCCAGGATAGAGGAGACAGGCCAGGCCGGATGGCCATCAATCATCCGGGGCGCGGGCTGCACAGCAGGAGGAGGGCAAAGGGGATCGGAGACTGCCGGCTTCACCTTGGAAACGTGGAAGGTGGAATGGATGCGGAGGGAGGGGGGAATAGCTACACGCACAGCCACCGGGTTGATAATCCTGGTGATGGGGTATGGGTCCATAAAACGCTGTGCCAGCTTCCTCCTCTCACCCTTTAAAATGATGTCCTGGGTAGACACATAGACACGCTGACCCACCTGGTATGCTGGGGCAGGTCTTCTGTGCCGGTCCGCCGTGGATCTGTTGCGCTCCGCCGTGCGTAAAAGCGCATTGCGTGCCGACGCCCAAATGGAACGGAACTGCCTGAGGTGCGCCCGAACTGAGGGGACAGTTACCTCACTCTCCTGCACTGGGAAAAGAGGAGGATCGTAGCCCAGGGACGCCTTAAAGGGAGACATCCCTGTGGCATAAGAGCGGGCGGTGTTGTGGGCGTACTCAACCCAGGCGAGATGGTTGCTCCAGGACGCAGGCTTGGATGCAGTGACGCAGCAGAGCGCAGCCTCCAGCTCCTGGTTGGTCCGCTCACACTGCCCGTTGGTTTGGGGGTGATGGCCGGAGGAGAGGCTTACCTTGTCTCCCAGGGCGTTGCAGAAGGACCTCCAAACCTCTGAGGAAAATTGGGGCCCCCGGTCGGAGACCACGTCCACCGGAATCCCGTGCAGCCTGACCACGTGTTGGACTAGGAGGTCCGCCGTCTCCAGGGCAGATGGGAGACCTCGTAGCGGGATGAAGTGCGCCGCCTTGGAGAAACGGTCTACTATGGTCAGGACAGTGTCGAAGGTGTTAGAAACTGGGAGTCCGGTGACGAAATCCAGGGCGATATGCGACCAGGGCCTACCAGGGACGGGCAGAGGCTGGATCAAACCCGCTGGAGGGGCATTACCTGATTTACTGGTGGCACATACAGGGCAGGCCCGGGCGTAGCGGGCAGCGTCCTTTCGCATGCCCGGCCACCAGAAGGACCGTTGAAGAAGGTCGATCATCCGGGAGGAACCAGGGTGGCAGGTGAGCTTAGATGTGTGCAGCCAGTGGATGACCTCCCCCCGAACCGTGGATGGCACAAAAAGCCTCCCCTCCGGTCCGCCGCCAGGGTCGGGTTCCACTTCCTGCGCCTTCCGGATCTTGCTTTCTATGTCCCAAGTGACGGCTCCCACGATGCACGACCTGGGCAGGATGGTGTGGACGGTGTCCTCAGACGCCTCAGGGGCAAATTGCCTAGAGAGGGTGTCGGGCAGGCCGTTCTTGGAGCCAGGCCTGAAGGTGATGTTAAAACGGAACCTGGCAAAGAACAAGGACCAACGCTCAGACGTTCAGACGCTTGGCAGATCTCAAATATTCCAAGTTCTTGTGGTCAGTCAGGACCACGAATGGCAGGTCCGCCCCCTCTAGCCAGTGACGCCACTCCTGCAGCGCGAGCTTGATGGCGAGGAGCTCTCTGTCCCCCACATCGTAGTTCCATTCCGCCGGGGACAAGCGCCGAGAGAAGAAAGCGCAGGGCCGTTTGACTCCGTCATCTGGCGACCGCTGAGATAGAACCGCCCCCACTCCCGTGTCCGAAGCATCCACTTCCACGATGCATTGCAGCGACGGGTTGACTTGGCTAAGGACCCGGGAAGAGGAGAACTCCGCCTTCAGCGCCTGAAAGGCAGCCGCGGCATCTTCAGTCCACCGGAACGGGACATTAGGGGACGTGAGGCGGGTCAGAGGGCCGACGACGGTGCCAAAATTCGGGACGAAGCGGCGGTAGAAGTTTGCAAACCCAATGAATTGTTGCACCTGTTTTCTCGATGTAGGTGTAGGCCATTCCACCACCGCCTTCACCTTCACTGGGTCCGGAAACACCTGGTCGTGGGAGATGACGAACCCGAGGAAGGACGTTGTCTTAGCATAGAATTCACATTTTTCTGCCTTCACAAACAACCGGTTCTCCAGCAGCCTTTGGAGGACCTGCCTCACATGGACCCGGTGCTCGTCCCTGGATTTGGAGAAGATGAGGATGTCATCCAGGTAGACGAACACAAAAAGGCCGATGAAATCCCGGAGGACGTCATTTATTAGGTGCTGAAAGACGGCTGGAGCACTGGTCAACCCGAACGGCATCACCAGGTACTCGAAGTGGCCGTTCGGGGTACGGAAGGCTGTCTTCCACTCATCTCCCTCCCGGATCCGGACGAGGTGGTATGCGCTGCATAGATCCAGCTTGGTGAACCAAGTCGCCCCCTGGAGGGAGTGGATGGAGGTGTCCATAAGTGGCAGGGTGTAGCGATCCTTCTCCGTGATATCATTCAGGGCGCAGTAGTCGATACAAGGATGGAGGGAACCGTCCTTCTTGCCCACGAAGAAGAATCCTGTGCCTAATGGTGATGACGAGGGACGGATAATTCCAGCACTCAGCGATTCCTTGAGGTAGGAATTCATAGCCTCCTTCTCTGGCGCCGACAGGCTGTAGAGTCGCCCAGAGGGTAAGGGTGCCCCCTTGCGGATGTTTATCGCACAGTCGTAGGGCCTGTGTGGAGGAAGAGACATCGCCTTGGACTTGCTGAAAACCATACCCAGGTCGTGAAATTCTGATGGCACCAGGGAGAGATCCGGGGGCGCAGCGTCCATAGGAGTTGGAGAAGAGGACGGAGAGCAGGCAGCGGATTGCAGGCAGGTGCTCATGCAGAAGGAACTCCATGCCGATACCCTGGCGGACTTCCAATCCAGGACGGGGTTATGGAGGCGAAGCCAGGGGTACCCCAGGATAACGGACGACACAGAGTTAGGGAGGACGTAGAAGGTGATTTCCTCCCGGTGGTTCCCAGAGATGATCACGGGAACAGGAACGGTCTGATGTGTGACTCTCCCCAGGGAAACATGGGAGAGGTTGACCAGGGCGAGAGGAGATTTGAGGGCTTGGCAACGGCTGCCCTCCGTGCCCGAATCCACCAGTGCGTGGGTGAGATGCCCAGTGGGGTTGTGACAAAATCGGATGGGCAGCTTCAATTGGGAGAGGGGATTTAACCGATTGACGTCCGCGAGGCCCCCTACAGTGACTCGCGGACCCCGCCGTTTGGCTTCTGTGGGCAAAGTTCCACCGTGTGTTGGTTGTCTCCACAATACATGCAGAGACCCAACTCACGGCGGCGTTGTCTCTCCACAGGAGGGAGCTTTGTCCAGCCCGTCACCATCGGCTCTGACTCCTCGGGGCGTGATGGTGGCGGCGACGCCAGGGGGCGAGCTTGGGACAGGCGCAACGAGGCACCACGAGAGCGAGAAGAAGACGACTTCCGCTCAGAGGTGCGCTTGCACAACCTGTTATCCAGGCTGATGGCTAGGGACGTTAGCTCTGCTAAAGTCTCCGGGATGTCCCACCCAGCCAGTTCGTCCCTCAGACTATCATTGAGACTGCGGAGGAAGAGGCCGCAGAATGAACGTTCATCCCAGCCAACCTCCTCCGCCGCTACCCGGAAGTCGATCGCGTAGTCAGCTGCCGACCGGCTTCCCTGCTGGAGGCTGAGAAGCCGATCGACCTGAACGCTCTCGGTACGAGAATGATCAAAGACTTCCAGGAATTGTCTCACGAATTGGCCATAGGTGAGGGTGGCGTAACTGGGCCTCGCCATTACGGCATAAGCCCAAGTAAGCTCTCGCCCCTCCAGGAGATTCCCTATGTAGCCAATTCGGCTATGGTCTGAGGGAAAATCTCCGGGCACACGGTGGAACACGGACTCACACTGCATTATAAACCCCCGTGCTCCGCCGAGCTTACCGCTAAAGCGGGCGGGGGTCGGAATGGGTGTGAGCCGAACCGGTACCACCGGAGCTGGCTGGACGGCCGCTGGAGCAGCAGGAACCGCGCCGCCCTGACGAGCTGGGGGGAACGGCTGTTGGGGGTCCAAGCGGTCCAATCGGTTAGTGATGATGGTTAATTGATTAAGAATTACCTGTTGCTGGTGGGCTATTAGGTCCACTCGAGCCTCGAGGGTGGAAAGTCGGTGTGTGAGCCCGCCGTCTGCCGAGCCGCTCTGCTGAAGCCGTACTGACATAATGCACGGCCCAGGAGACACACACGCAGGCTCAGGGTAGATCTAATAGCTTTATTAACAACAAGTGTGTATGAGTGTGTGTCTGCGGAATGTGAATGTGTTGGTGGTGGCGTCTGCGTCGGGCATGGAGGCAGGAGGCCGTACAGCCGGACAACCCTATGGGAGAAGCAAAGGGAGAAGGGTAACGGGCACCACACCAACACAGGAGATATGAAAATGGTGACTGGCTTACTTGGGAATGGCAGGTGGCTGGCACAGTAAGGGTGAGACCCGGTAGACAGCGACCTGGAGCGCCCGGTGCAGCAGTGAGGGAATGGTGGCGGAGAGGAGTGGTCCGCCGCCGGGAAATCCACCTGTGCACAGGGGAGCAGACTGGGAGAAGAATGAGGTAAGAGCTTCTTACCAGAATGTTGCTGAGCGGTTGAATTCCTTACAGCAATTGTAGAGAGTGAAGACTGACGGCTTCAGGCCGAAGCCCAGGGCGAGGCGGCTTAAATCCCTCGCCGCTGATGAGGTGCAGGTGTGCGTGCAGCTGGCGCCGCAGATGGGCGGCGAGGCGTGACAGGTGGGGGCAAATGTACAGAAATTTTCAAGGTCTTTTCAGACTGGAGACCGTAAACTTTGCTGTAGAGACATAAAATGTGGGTGTGGTGTGCATCACCTCAAGATTTGCAAAAAAATATCATTGTGGCCAATACCCACCGCCAACAGGAAGGCCGCCATCTTACATCAAATTCGCCCCAACTCCAATTCGGAAAAAAGTCACACCTCGCATTTGAATGAACTAGTAGTAGGGACCTGCTCCGATTGAGCTCATTTTTACATGGCGGTATCTATAGCAATTGTCCATGAAAAAAAAATGTATAAATTAAGTCAAAATCTCAAAAGGTGTGGCAAGGGCACCATGATGAAGTTTGACTCATCCCCTTACAACTTCAAACACCTGTAATTCGGGCAAAACCTTTACGATGTGCACCAAACTTTCCATGATGGAAAATAGTCCAGCCCTGAATGTAATGACATCAAAATACCTGACAACAGATATAGTGCCAATTAGTGGTTAACAAAAAAAATGCTTAAAACTGTTTTATTTATTACTCACGCACCTCTGGCCAAAATGACTTGAAGTTCTCTGAGATTAATCAGAACACAGCGATGATCATAACTGCACATCAACTTTAGCATGACATCAATCATGTTGCCGTGGACACAACCTCCTTGCCATTCAATCCTTGAGCTTATGGGGAGGGGTGGGAAGGTCCTGGATTAATGGAATTAGGAACATAGGTTGAGGTGACTGTCCTTGATAGTCCTATATGGGTTGAAAACACACAACTAACAGGGACATGTTGCCATGGTGCCATGATGAAGTTGGGCTCCTCCCCTTACAAAATCAAGCAGCTGTAACTCCGGAAAATTTTGTCCGATGTTCACCAAACTTTCCATGATAGAAAATAGTCCCTGCCCGAATGCAACTATATCAAAATATCTGACAACAGATATAGTGCCACATAGTGGTAAATGAAAAAATTGCTGAAAACTTTTCATTTATTACTCACGTGCTTCTTTCCAGAATGACGTGAAATTTTCTGAGATTCATCAGACCACAGCGATGATCATAACTGCACATCAACTTTACAATGACATCAAACATGTTGCCCTGGACATGCCCTTCTCGCCATTCAATCCATGAGCTTATGGGGAGGGGTGGAATGGTCCTGGAGTCATGAAATTTGGAACATAGGTTGAGGTGACTGTCATATATAGTCCTATATGGGTGGACAACACATAACTGAAAGGGAAGTGTTGCCACGGAGACATGGCGAAGGTGGACTCCTCGCCATGAAATATCGGAAAGTTGTATCTTGGACAAACTTTGCCTGATTTTCACAAAATTGACGGCACTGGATAAGAGTCCCACCCTAAAAACAATTATATAAAAATAACAAAAGTTAGAGTGCCGCCTAATGGTTACAACATCGGACCCTTGTAAATTGGACAAACTTTGTACGATTTGCAATAATTTTCTACGATAAATAGTTGCCCTGCCCCCAACGCAGGTATGTACAAATAATAAAAAAAAGTTATAGCACCCACTAATGATTAAAGGAATAATTGCTGACAATTGTTTCCTTTATTTTTTTCTCAACAGCTTAAAAAAAATTACATGAAGGAATGACTAGGGCTCATTCACAGTACATGATTATAGTGCAGAACTGTTTCCATCGAGGCTGGTATGCATCAATGCCTTTCTCACCATACAAAAGATGAAAGTTACAGCTAAGACAATCCACTTCTGATTTGCACCAAACTTGCACAAATTATACTGATCCCACTCTGAACATGTTTGCATATATAAATTAACAAAACAGTCACACCTGCACCTACTGCTGACAATAGTTACTGCACAAAATTGTTTCAAATTTTGCACAAAGACCAGTAGTCACAATGACATGAAATTTTCAGTGGTTTCTCGGAGTGCATTGGACTACCCTCGGTGGAAATCGCTTTTGTCCTGCAAAAAACACTGTTGCCATGGAACCCATTCCTTGCCATTCAAGATGTTTTGTAATTGGAGGCTTGGGGAAGGTCAAGGGTCTCCAAATGTGGAACGTAAGTAAAGCTGACTCTCCTCTCTTCTTTTGTTCTTTATCCATCTACAACATGTACTTAAAATGTTAAGTGTTACAATGGACACATGTCCAAGTTCACCTTATCAACATATGTGGGACAGTTGTAAATTGGACAATCTGTGTCGGATTTTCACTGTAATTTCCATGATGGACTTTAATCTAACTCTGCATGCACCTACATAAGAATATTTGATAAATGTTATAGCACTACTTACTGCTCAAAGGAAATTCTTGACAAATGGTTTACTTTATTATTCCTGCAGCCCTTGCAGCGATAACAGGAAATTTTCTGAGACAGCAAGGTACGACGGGTGCGGGGTTGCATGGGTGTATGGGGGCGAAGGCCCACTTACACCTGCTTGCCGGTTTAATTATTATTATTATTATTATTATTATTATTATTATTATTATTATTATTATTATTATTATATTTCCGCCTAAATGATCTCATTTTTCACCTTCTGAACGTAAACCTAAATGTGATTTTTTTTTTTTTTTTTGCAATATCCTCATAACCGTCAAGTAATTTGATTAACTGGAAAAGATATGTCCCCCCCCACCCGTCATTTTTTTGGGTGGGGGCAAATGTACACAAATTTTCAAGGTCTATGCACACTGGAGGCTGTAAACTTTGCTGTAGAGACATAAAATTTGGGTGTGGTGTGCATCACCTCAAGATATGCTAAAAATATCATTGTGACCCATACCCACCACCAACAGCAAGGCCACCATCTTGCCTCAAATTCTCCCCAACTCCAATTCGGAAAAAAGTCACACCTTCCATTTGAACGAACTAGTCCTAAGGACTTGCTCCAATTGAGCTCATTTTTACATAGCAGTATCTATAGCAATTGTCCATTAAAAATTGTATAAATTAAGTCAAAATCTCAAAAGATGCGGCCAGGGCACTATGATGAAATTTGACTCCTCCCCTTACAATTTCAACCACCTGTAATTCGGGCAAAACCTTTACGATGTGCACCAAACTTTCCATGATGGAAAATAGTCCCGCACTGAACGCAATGACATCAAAATTCCTGAATACAGATATAGTGCCAATTAGTGGTTTACAAAAGAATTGCTTAACACTGTTTTATTTATTACTCACGCGCGGCTGGCCAAAATGACGTGAAGTTTTATGAGAACAATCAGACCACAGCGATGATCATACCTGCACATCGGGTTTAGCATGACATCAAACATGTTGCTGTGGACACGCCCTCGTCGCCATTAAATCCTTGAGCTTATGGGGAGCGGTGGGAAGGTCCTGGAGTAATGGAATTAGTAACATAGGTTGAGGTGACTTTCCTTGATAGTCCTATATGGGTTGAAAACACACAACTTACAGGGACATGTTGCCATGGTGGCATGATGAAGTTCGGCTCCTCCTCTTACAAAATCAAGCAGCTGAAAATCGGGCAAATTTGTCCGAGGTGCACCAAATTTTCCATGATAGAAAATAATCCCTGCCCCAATGCAACTATATCAAAATACCTGACAACAGATATAGTGCCACATAGTGGTAAACTAAAGAATTGCTGAACACTTTTTATTTATTAATCACGCACTGCTTTCCAGAATGATTTGAAATTTTCTGAGATTCATCAGACCACAGCAGTGATCATAACTGCACATCAACTTTACAATGACATCAAACATGTTGCCATGGACATGCCCTTCTCAACATTCAATCCATGAGCTTATGGGGAGGGGTGGAATGGTCCTGAAGTCATGAAATTTGAAACATAGGTTGAGGTGACTGTCATATATAGTCCTATATGGGTGGACAGCACATAATTGAAAGGGAAGTGTTGCCATGGAGAAATGGCGAAGGTGGACTTCTCGCCACGAAATATCGGAAAGTTGTATCTTGGACAAACTTTGTCTGAGTTTCACAAAATTTAAAACAATGGAAAAGAGTCCTACCCAGAAAACAATTATATAAAAATAACAAAAGTTAGAGTGCCACCTAGTGGTTACAACATCGGACCCTTGTAAATTGGACAACCTTTGTACGATCTGCACCAAATTTTCTACGATTGATAGTTGCCCTGCCCCCAACGCATGTATGTACAAATAATAAAAAAAGCTATAGCACCCACTAATGATTAAAGGAATAATTGCTGACAAGTGTTTTCTTTATTTTTCTCTCAACTGCTTTAAAAAAATACATGAAGGAATGACTAGGGCTAATTCACAGTACATGAGCATAGTACAGAACTGTTTCCATGGAGGCCGGCGTGCATCAATGCCTTTCTCGCCATACAAAACATGACAGTTAAAGCTCAGACAATCCTCATCTGATTTGCAAAAAACTTTGCACAAATCATACTGATCCCACTCTGAACATGTTTGCATATCTAAATTCACAAAACAGTCACACCTGCACCTACTGCTGACAATAGTTACTGCACAAAATTGTTTCAAATTTTGCGCAACGACCAGTAGTCACAATGACATGAAATTTTCAGTGGTTTCTCACAACGCATTTGAGTACCCTTAGTGGAAGTCACTTTTGTCCTGTGATAAGAACAGTTGCCATGGAAACCTACTCCTTGCCTTTCAATAACGGACACTTGTACATTGGACAAACTTGGGACAATCTGCACCAAATTTTCAACAATCGATATTAGTGCCGCATTGAACGTGGCTACAAAAAATAAAAATGGACAAATGGAAAAAATGATGGACTTTAATCTAACTCTGCATGCACCTACATAAGAATATTTGATAAAAGTTATAGTGTAGAAGATGCCTTACAAACGAGACTGAGTTTATTTCTCAGGAAAGCTTTATTGGAAGTCACATCTTCTATCATCAAAGTTCTCAGCAGAAAAGAGACAGAACCAACTTTCCTCACAGCTTTTGTACTCCAGAGATACTAAACCCCCACATCAAGTATCTCACACTTTCACCCCACAGAAGTTCAGTAAACACATGAACCCACAGTCACATATAGCCTCCGAGACTTGCTGGCGCCTCTGTTCCCTTCTCCACCTCGGGGGCTCCCGTTGGGACATTGTCTCTGACCTCTGTCTTCCCCAGCACCCACCTCCTAGCCGAGGTCCCTGCTGGGGCATTGTTCCTTTGGACGTTTGCTCTGTAGGGTCTGCACCGTCATGCCTACTGGATGCATGTGGGGGAGAATGCGTACCATACAAGCATGCCATATATGTGCCTTAAATATGCACCATATAACCCCCCAAAACATTCAAATAAGGACAAGTTACACTTCAAATGCATAGAATCATGACACCCCCACACAGAACAAGAGAGAAAAAAACTTGGCACAACAGATCACATTTCCCACTGCTTGGGCTTCAACTCTCTGCCATATCTGCTGTGAGCAGGTCTCGCTCTGCCTGTGGCTGTCTGCTGCATCTGTGAAGTAGAATCATTAACACATCGTCGTGAAAGCTTAGCAGAGCGTCTCCCGGGTGGCCTGCCGCGGCGGGGGGCTCTGGCCAACTGTACTGGGTCGTCAGCTAACACAAAAGTGGGTTTGAGTCTGTTAATGCAGACTAAGTCCCTCCTGTCTCCCAAATCGAGCAAAAAATGCTTTTCCCCGGTTTCTAACACTCTGAACGGTCCATCGTAAGGTGGCCTTAAACCTAACCTCTGTGCGTCGTGTCTAACAAAGACAAATTCTGCATTCTTTAAGGCTTTGGGCACATAAACACGTGGAAAACTGTGATGAACGGGACCGGGGAGGGTGTGTGACCCCGCGTCGCTCTGCAGCAGCTGAGCGGGGAGGTGCTCCGGAGCAGGGTTCTCAGGGAGGAAATCTCCCGGTAACCGGAGGGGTTGGGCAAAGACGAGTTCGGCTGGAGAGGCTTGCAAATCCTCTTTAAGTGCTGAACACAACCCTAATAAAACCCATGGGAGCTTATCAACCCAATTTGTGTCCGTGAGAGCCGCTCTGAGGACTGCTTTCAATGACCGATGGAAGCGCTCGCACAAACCATTGGCCTGGGGGTTATACGCGGTCGTGCAATGAATTTTCACCCCCAGGCTGAGTGCCATGGACGACCAGAGCTCGGAAACAAACTGGGGTCCTCTGTCAGACGTTATGTCTGACGGGATACCAAAACGTGCGACCCAAGCTGTTAAAAAGGCACTTGCAACATCTGCCGCTGTGGTTGCCGCCAGAGGGACCGCCTCTGGCCAGCGCGTGGTGCGGTCCACCATGGTTAAAAGGTGTGTGAACCCCTGGGACAGAGGAAGAGGTCCTACTAAGTCGATATGCACATGATCAAAGCATTTGGCTGGGATGTGAAAAGGTTCTAGAGGGGCTCGTGTGTGTTTGTGTACCTTTGCTCTTTGACATGCAGCGCAGGCTGCAGCCCACTCTTTGACTTGTTTACGCAGCCCCGGCCAAACAAACTTCTCTGCTACCATTTTGATAGACGCGCGGACGCCCGGGTGTGCCAGTGAATGTATTAAGTCAAATACACGGCAACGCCACGCAGCCGGGACCACGGGACGGGGATGCCCCGTGGAGGTATCGCAGATTAGGGAGGGCATGCCTCTTTGAAGCACCCTGTGCTCCAGCCTTAGCCCTGTTGGCCCAGACTGGAGCGCGCGCACGTCCGCGTCGCCAACCTGTTCAGCGGCCATGGCTGCATAATGTAACCCGACGCAGACCGGTGCTGTGAGCGCTTCTGCGCCGCAAGCCTGACCTAGGTCTGCAGCCACCGAATCTGCCCCCTTGGGGCCTGTCGCTGCAACTGCATGCGAGAGGCAATCAGCCACTACATTGTGTTTATCCGCCACGTGTTGAATGTCAGTGGTAAACTCCGAAATTGCAGCCAGCTGCCTCTGTTGTCGGCCCGACCAAGGCTCTGAAACCTTAGCCATTGCAAAAGTTAAGGGTTTATGGTCCACGAACGCGGTAAAACGGCGCCCTTCCAACCAGAACTGGAAGTGGCGGATGGCCAAATGCAGGGCCAAAAGCTCCCTGTCAAACGCGTTGTATTTACGCTCGCTATCGCACAACGTTTTGCTGAAAAACGCGAGTGGTTGCCAGCATCCTGCCACCAGTTGCTCGACAACCGCTCCCACTGCCACGTCGGAGGCGTCTGTGGTTAGCGCCATGCGAGCTGCCGGCACCGGGTGTGCCAATAACGCAGCGTTCGCGAGGGCTGATTTGACCTGTGAAAAAGCGCGCTCCCGATCCGGGGACCACTCGACCTTAGATGCAGGTTTTTGCTTCTTTAATGCCGTGTACAATGGGTGCATGAGCCGTGCCGCGTTTGGGAGGAAACGGTTATAAAAATTGACCATCCCCAAAAATTCCTGCAGCGCCTTAACCGTCTGCGGTTGGGGGAAATCCGTTATCGCGCGCACTTTATCCGGCAGCGGGACCGCGCCTTCTGGCGACAGGCGGTGTCCCAAAAAATCGATTTTCGCTACCCCGAATTGGCACTTCGCTGGGTTAATGATCAGCCCATGTTCTGTGAGCCTCTGAAAAACGACTGTGAGGTGGTTTTCATGCTCGGCTTCGGACGCGCTGGCTACCAAAATATCATCCAAATAAGCAAACACGAAAGGGAGGTCGCGCAGCACTGCATCCATCATGCGTTGGAACGTCTGCGCGGCGCCCTTGAGGCCGAAAGGCATGCGCAAAAACTCGAAAAGCCCGAAAGGGGTTATAACTGCCGTTTTGGGTATGTCCTGCGCATGGACTGGAACTTGGTGATAACCACGCACCAAATCTATTTTGGAAAAGATGCGCGCCCCCGCTAAATGCGCCGAAAAATCCTGGATGTGCGGAATCGGATAGCGGTCGTGGGCTGAAGCATTATTTAATCTGCGGAAATCACCGCAAGGGCGCCACAAGCCGTCAGCTTTGGGTACCATGTGCAGGGGTGATGACCAGGCGCTGTTCGAACGCCGGACTATGCCCAGTTTTTCCAAGTTGGCAAATTCCTCGCACGCAATGGCCAGTTTAACTGGGTCCAACCGCCGAGCTTTTGCAAAAACAGGGGGGCCCGAAGTACTTATGAAATGCTCGACCCCGTGTTTGGCAACTGACGCTGAAAATGTAGGGACCGTGAGTGCTGGAAACTGGTTGAGTAAAGCATGAAACTTACCACCCGCAGCTGTGACATTGGAATGTGCAGAAGGCAGGGCCACCCGAGCTGTGCAGGAGATAGAGTAGAAAGAGAGTGCATTTACAATACGTCTATTAGTAAGGTCAACTAACAAACTGTTTGAGCACAAAAAGTCAGCACCTAACATGTTGTTGTTAACTGTAGCAACAACGAAGGTCCACTCGAAGGTGCGCCCGTGGAGGGACAGGCGGAGCGTCTTCTCCCCATAGGTTTTGATCGTGGAGCCGTTCGCCACTAACACCAGGGGGCCGCTGGCCGGCGCCAGGGTGTCCGCGTAGGTAGGCTTGACAAAACTCAGCTGGGAGCCCGTGTCCACCAGGAATTCTTTCCCAGAATTCGCGTCCGTCATGAAAAGCAGCCTGTTCTTCGTGCCGAGAGTCGCACCTGCTACCGGCTCCCGGACTTGGCGTTTCCCTGGCGCTGGTACCGGCACGGTGGGACGCATCTGTGGGCTTTCTCGGCGAAACGTCGATGGTAGAAGCAGAGGGCGTTGTCAGCTCCGCTTCTCCTGGTCTCTGCCGCTGCTGCCGTCAGTGGATCTGGTGTCGCAGCCTCTGGTCTCCCTCCTTCTCGCGAAGGGGCGGTCATCTCTGCTGCTGCCGTCGTGGCCGCGCGCCGTCTATGGGAGTCGACGAGGCGTTGCGCCACCTGTCCCAGCTCGTGGTAGTCACGGTTGACGAGTGGCTGCGAGCTGGCCAGGGCGACTCTCACTGCTGGCGGGAGCGTTCTGAGGAAGAGGTGGGCGAAGATAAAACTGTCGTCATCCTCGCCTCTCAGGCTCATCATCTTTGCCATCAGATCCGCTGGCCTGTCTGCTTCTCCCTCTGTCAGTGCCAGGAGCTTCTCTGCTCGCTCTTCCCGCGAGGGAGTGAAGGCTCGGATGAGGGCAGCTTTCAGTGTGCCATACTTGTTGTCTTGGGGCGGGTGGTTGGTCAGGCTCTCCACCCGTTGCACTGTGAGGCTGTCCAGCTTCGCGATGACATGGTAGAACCTCGTTGCATCCGCTGAGATTCCCCGAAGGTGGAATTGCGCCTCCACAGTGGTAAACCGGGAGCGCGGGTTATGTTGCCAGAAGTCGGGCAGCTGTAGCATGGTAGCTGCATTAACCCGGTTGGCTCCTGAAGAGTCCGGTGCGGAAAGCTCGCCGTCACCGGCCATAGGTAGTCATAGGTCACCAGTGTAGAAGATGCCTTACAAACGAGACTGAGTTTATTTCTCAGGAAAGCTTTATTGGAAGTCACATCTTCTATCATCAAAGTTCTCAGCAGAAAAGAGACAGAACCAACTTTCCTCACAGCTTTTATACTCCAGAGATACTAAACCCCCACATCAAGTATCTCACACCTTCACCCCACAGAAGTTCAGTAAACACATGAACTAACTAACTAACTAACTAACTAACTAACTAACTAACCTGCACTTATATAGCGCTGAACTCACAGTCACATATAGCCTCCGAGACTTGCTGGCGCCTCTGTTCCCTTCTCCACCTCGGGGGCTCCCGTTGGGACATTGTCTCTGACCTCCGTCTTCCCCAGCACCCACCTCCTAGCCGAGGTCCCTGCTGGGGCATTGTTCCCTTGGACGTTTGCTCTGTAGGGTCTGCACCGTCATGCCTACTGGATGCATGTGGGGGAGAATCCGTACCATACAAGCATGCCATATATGTGCCTTAAATATGCACCATAATAGCACCATTTACTGCTCAAAGGAAATTCTTGACAAATGGTTTACTATATTATTCCCACAGCCCTTGCAGCGACAACAGGAAATTTTCCGAGACAGCAAGGTACGACGGGTGCGGGGTTGCATGGGTGTATGGGGGGCAAAGGTCCACTTACACTTGCTTGCAGGTTTTATTATTATTATTATTATTATTATTATTATTATTATTATTATTATTATTATAAGATAAGATAAGCCTTTATTAGTCCGACAATGCGGAAATTCCAGGATTGCAACAGCACAGGGATAGCAACACTCAGAGCAACAATCAGAAGGCAAGACAAAAAACAAGAGCAGTGAGTATACATATAAATATATATATATACACATATATATATATATATATATATATATATATATATAGTTTTTCTTTCAAAATAAGGAAATTTCTAATTGATCCCAAACTTTTGAACTGTAGTGTATATAAACACACAGTGCGGAGCAATGTAGCTAGATGGAATAAATATGTAAATATATAAACACACACAGTGCTGAGCATTGTAGCTAGATGGAATAATATGTAGATATACTGTATAAACACGCACAGTGCTGAGCATTGTAGCTAGATGGAATAATATGTAGATATATAAACACACACAGTGCTGAGCATTGTAGCTAGATGGAATAAATATATGAATATATAAACACACAGTGCGGAGCATTGTAGCTAGATGGAATAAATATGTAGATATATAAATACACACAGTGCGGATCATTGTAACTAGATGGAATAAATATGTAAATATATAAACACACACAATGTGGAGCATTGTTGCTAGATGGAATAAATATATATATATATATATATATATATATATATATATATATATATATATATATATATATATATATATATATATATATAAACACACACAGTGCAGAGCATTTTAGCTAGATGTAATAAATATGGGATAAATTTATATTTTAATAAAATTACTGTTTTAATATAAATTTTAAACAGATTGTATAAGGGGAAAAACTCAAAATATTATCACAGTTTACACTTTTTACCATAATTTTGCAGAGCAACAACCGAACAATAACTCTGACTGGAATGGTCATGTGCCAGTGGCAAGCAACGTCTCTTTGTGTTGGTCATATCATGTGACTTCTCCGATGGAAAAAGCGCATCCATCGCATCAGGAATCACAGCATTGAAGCGGAGAGGGCATGGAGGGAGAGGACGTGCCTGTATTAAAAAAAAACAAAACAAAACAAAACAAAACACAAAGTACATATTTAATAAAAAACATTAAAATATTATTTCAATTATTCATTGGGTTCATCTGCAAGCCAAGGCCCATCTCTGGTTAAAATTTCAGCAAAATCCATACAACAGTTTCTACATAATCCTACTAAATCACTGCAAGAAGTTTGAGCCTTGGTAGAGGTATGCAATCATGGATCACCCCGAAAATGTAATGGGTTTGTGTGTAGGACAAGAACCACTTCTGGTGAAAATTTCATCCAAATTCATCCAGTAGTTTTGGAGTATTGTTGCTAAAAGTGTGTGAGGATATAAGAGCCTTTGTGGAGGTATGCATTCCACAGGAATTTTTCAGTAACTGTCTAGCAAAGGTAGGGTTTTTTTTATTTGCTCTCTTGTTATGCTAAACATCGTTCTTTCCCTATAAAACCATACGAAATTAAAATGTGCAGCACTCAGAAAATAGTTTTCAAAATGTACAGAAATGATATCATTTTCAAGTACTGTGAAAAATGTGTGAACTTGTCATTTGCTTTATATCTATATTAAACATTTATCAAATTGTTCACTTTTGTTTTGATTAAACAGATTAGCTTGTTATGACTCTACCTCTTCTATTGAATCTGTTGTAATTACCTCCGCCAAGGAGGTAATGTTTTTACCGGGGTTTGTCTGTCTGTCTGCCTGTCTGTTGGATGAAATTTTCACCAGAGGTGGTTCTTGGGCTAGAGAGGAACACATTATATTTTGGTGATGATCTGAGAATGCATACCTCAGCCAAGGCTCTTATCTTCTCACAGTGTGTTAGCAACAATAATCCAAAAGTTATGGACAGACTTTGATGCAATTTTCACCCCAAGTGGCTATAGGCCTACACACAAAACTCATTACATTTTAGAGGTGATCCATGACAAAAGGAAGGAGCCTAGGCGGAGGTATGCGCTCTTTGACAGCTTTTCTAGTTGTTTTTTTTTTTTTTTACTACAGGTTTTCCATGATCCTGGACTGTTTTTTTTTTTTTTTTTTAATTCACGTGTGTGTTCTGTAACTGTGTTTTATCTAGTCCTTCTCTTATATTTAATTGTGCAGTAGCCTGGTAGAGCTCGCACAGTTTGGTTGGACCGTACAACTGTACAATGATACTGAAGCCTATTCTATTCTATTGTTTGTGACTTGATTAGATTAGTCTAGATTAGTCCCACTCCGCATGCTCCTACATAAAAAATATTTGACAAAAAGGATAGTGCCACGGCATAGGAATGGCCTGCCTGATCTGAACCCGAGTGGTGTTCAGTTATTGGACTTCTGTGCTAACCACAGTCTGTCCATAACGAACACCATGTTCAAGCATAAGGGTGTCCATATGTGCACCTGGCACCAGGACACACAAGGTCACAGGTTGATGATCGATTTTGTTATCGTGTCATCAGACCTGCGACCGTATGTCTTGGACACTCGAGGAAAGAGAGGTGCAGAGCTGTCAACTGATTACCACCTGGTGGTGAGTTGGATCCGATGGCAGGGGAGGAAGCCATTCAGACCTGGTAGACCCAAACGTATAGTGAGGGTGTGCTGGGAATGTCTGGCTGAGGCCCCTGTCCTGGAGGTCTTCAACTCCCACCTCCGGAAGAACTTCAACCACATTCCGAGGGAGTCTAGAGACATGGAGTCTGAATGGGCCATGTTCTCCACCTCTGTTGTTGAAGCCGCAGCCCAGAGCTGCGGCCGCAAGGTGGTCGGTGCATCTCGTGGTGGCAACCCCCGAACCAAGTGGTGGACACCAGTGGTGAGGGGGGCCATTAAGCTGAAAAAGGAGTCCTATCATGCTTGGTTGGCTTGTGGGACCCCCGAAGCAGCTGAGGTGTACTGGCAGGCCAAGCGGAGTGCAGCTTGGGTGGCTGCTGAAGCAAAAACCTGGGTATGGGAGGAGTTCGGTGAGGCCATGGAACAAGACTTTCGGTCAGCCTCGAAGAGATTCTGGCAGCAGCTCAGGAGGGGAAAGCAGCTCCCCGTCCACACTGTGTATGGTGTAGATGGGACACAGTTGACTTCGACTGGGGATATCGTCGGGCGGTGGAAGGAAAACTTCGAGGATCTCCTCAATCCCACTGATATGCCTTCCACAGAGGAAGCAGGGTTTGGGGACTAGGGGATGACTCGCCTATCACAGGGGCTGAGGTCGCCAAGGTGGTTAAAAATCTCCTTGGTGGCCAGGCCCTGGAGGTGGACGAGATTCGCCCTGAGTACCTCAAGGCCCTGGATGTTGTTGGGCTGTCATGGTTGACACGCCTCTGCAACATTGTGTGGAGGTCGGGGGCAGCGCCTTTGGCATGGCAAACCGGGGTGGTGGTTCCTCTCTTCAAAAAAGGGGATCAGAGGGTGTGCTCCAACTTTAGAGGGATCTAAACTTTAGAGGGATCTAAACTTTTGTGGGGGGGGTGCTTCGGGAGTATGGGGTATCGTGCTTGTTATTACGAGCTATTCGGTCTCTGTACAACCATTGTGAGAGTTTGGTTTGTATTGCCAACACTCGGTCGGATTCGCGGTCAGACTCAGCCAGGGCTGCCCTTTGTCACCGATCCTGTTCATAATTTTTATGGACAGGATTTCCAGGCTCAGCAAGGGAATGGAGGGTGTCATGCTTGGTGACCACAGGATCTCATCTCTGTTGTTTGCAGATGATGTTGTCCTGTTGGCTTCATCCAGCAATGACCTACAGCTCTTGCTGGGATGGTTTTCCGCTGAGTGTGAAGCGGCTGGGATGAGAATCAGCACCTCCAAATCCGAGTCCATAGTCCTCACCTGGAAAAAGGTGGATTGTCCTCTCTGGGTTGGGGACAGGCTCCTGCCCCAAGTGGAGGAGTTTAAGTATCTTAGGGTCTTGTTCACGAGTGAGGGGAAAATGGAGCAAGAGATTGAATGACGGATTGGAGCAGCATCTGCAGTGATGCGGACGTTGTACCGGTCTGTTGTGGTGAAGAGGGAGCTGAGTTCTAAGGCAAAGCTGTCGATTTACCAGTCAATCTACGTTCCTACTCTCACCTATGGTCACGAGCTTTGGGTAATGACCGAAAGAACGAGATTGCGGATACAAGCGGCTGAAATGAGCTTTCTCCATAGGGTTGCTGGACTCACCCTCAAAGATAGGGTGAGGAGCTCAGTCAACCGGGAGAGGCTCAGAGTAGAACCGCTGCTCCTCCACATTGAAAGGAGTCAGCTGAGGTGGTATGAGCATCTGATTAGGATGCCTCTTGGACGCCTCCCACTTGAGGTGTTTCAGGCACGTCCCACTAGGAGGAGACCCCAGGGCAGACCCAGGACTCTGTGGAAAGACTATGTCTCCCAGCAGGTCTGGGAATGCCTTGGTATCCTCTCCGAAGAGCTGGAGCATGTGGCGGGGGAGAGGGAAGTCTAGGCTTCTCTGCTTGAACTGCTGCCTCCGCGACCCGGACCTCCGGAAAAGCGGTAGAAGATGGATGGATGGATGGATGGATAGTGCCACTTACTGCTCACAGGAAGACCTGCGCCAAATGGTTTACTTTAATATTCATGCAGCCCTTGCAGTGATGACGGCACATTTTCAGAGCCAGCAATAGACGACGGGCGCCGGGTTCCGCGGGCGCGCGGTGGGCGAAGGCCCCCTTACACCTTCTTGCAGGTTTAATTAGTGCCTGATCCACTGACAACATCAGTCGGCGAAAGCCCTATTGTATCTGCTTCGTTTCTTTATTTTTTTCCCGCCTAAATGATGGCATTTTTCACCCTCTGAACGTTAACCAAAACACCATTTTTTTTGGCAAACCCCTCAGAACCGGCAAAAAAATTGATAAACTGGAAAACATTTGTGCCCCCCCACCCCTCATTTTTGTGGGTGGGGCAAAACGTACAAGGTCTATGGAGACTGGAGACCATAAACTTTGCCGTAGAGACATAAAATTTGGGTGAGGTGTGCATCACCTCACGATATGCAAAAAACATCATTGTGGCCCATACCCACCGCCAACAGCAAGGCCGCCATCTTACCTCAAAGTCGCCCCACCTCCAATTCTGAAAAAAGTCACACCTCGCATTTGAATGAACTAGTCCTTGGTACCTGCTCCGATTGAGCTCATTTTTACATGGCGGCATCTATCGGCATTGGCCATTAAAAATTGTATAAATTAAGTCAAAATCTCAAAAGGCGTGGCCAGGGCGCCATGGCGAAATTGGACTCATCCCCTTACAACTTCAACCACCTGTAAGTTGGGCCAAACCTGTCCGATGTGCACCAAACTTTCGATTATGGAAAATAGTCCTGCCCCGAAAAGAACTACATCAAAATCCCTGACAAAAATTATAGCGCCACATAGTGGCTAATGAAAGAATTGCTGAAAACTATTTTATTTATTACTCACGCGTGGAGGGCCAGAATGACGTGAAAATTTTTGAGATTCATCAGAACAAAGCGATGATCATAACTGAACATCAATGTTAGCATGACATCAAACGTGTTACCATGGACATGCCCTCTTCCCCATTCAATCCATGAGCTTATGGGGAGGGGTTGGAAGGTCTTGGAGTTATAAATTTTTGAACATATTTTGAGGTCACTGTCATATATAGTCAAATATGGGTGGACAACACATAACTTACAGGGAAGTGTTGCCATGGCAACATGGTGGCAGTTGACTACTCGCCATGAAATTTTGGAAAGTTGTATCTTGGACAAACTTTGTATGATTTTCACCAAATTTTCAATAATGGATAATAGCCCAACCCTGAACACTTCTATACAAAATAACAAAAGTTTTAGTGCCACCTAGTGGTAACAACATTAGACCTTTGTAAATTGGACAAACTTTGTACAATTGTCACCAAATTTTATACTATCAATATTCTACCTTCCCCGAACTTGTCTATATACAAATAATAAACAAAAGTCATAGCACCCCCTAATGATTAAAGGAAGAATTACTGATGACTGTTTTCTTTATTTCTCTCTCACCAGCTTAACAAAATTACATTAAGGAATGACTTGGGCTCATTGATAGTACATGTACATAGTACAGAACTTTTTCCATGATGACCGGCGTGCTTCAATGGCTTTCTCGCCATACAAAACATGACAGTTACAGCTCAGACAATGCTCACCTAATTTGGAAAAAAACTTTGCACAAATAATACTGATCCCACTCTGAACATGTCTGTATATTAATATTCACAAAACTGTCACACCCACACCTACTGCTGACATGAGGTACTGCACAAAATTGTATCACATTTTCAACAAAGACCAGGAGTCACAATGAAATGACATTTTCAGTGGTTTCTCCGACAATGGATAATAGTCCCACCCTGAACACTCCTATATAAAATAACAAGAGTTTTAGCGCCACCTAGTGGTAACAACTTTAGACCCTTGTAAATTGGACAAACTTTGTTCGAAAACTTTGTACCAAATTTTTTATGATCAATATTCTCCCTTCCCTGCGCTGCACAGGGAATAGAACAAAAAGAGAGTGCATTAACCAAGCGTCTATTAGCCAGATCTACCAACAAGCCATGTGAGCAAAAAAAGTCGGCGCCTAACATGTTGAAACTCACCGCCGCTACTATGAAGGTCCATTCATAGAAGCGGCCGTGCAAGGACAAGCGCAGAGTTCTTTCGCCAAAAGTCTTGATCGACGAACCGTTTGCGGCTGCCGTCCGGAGCTCGCGTCTGTCAGGTACAGCAGCTTGTTCCGTTTGCTGAGGGTCGAAGCTGCTAACGACCCTCGGCTCTTGCGTTTCCCTGCTTCTTGAAGTTGCATGGTGGGACGCATCTGTGTGCCTTGTGCGCGAAGCGTCGATGGTAGAAACACAGCTCGTCTCCTCCTCTGCTTTGGGACCGCGCTGCCGCTGTTGTCACTGGGGTCGGTTCTGCTGCCACCGGTTCTCCATCGCCCCTGGCCGCCGCGCCGAGGTCTGCTGCTGCCGCTGACGTCTCCTGCTCGCCGCATGCGTCCAGGAGCAGCTCCGCTTCCACGGCCAGCGCGCGGAAGTCCTGCTGGTCCACACACCTCATGCTGGACAGGGAGCCTCTCATGTGCGCTGCAAGTTAGTCCTTAAGAATATGTGTTTAAATAAAAACGCATCGTTGTCTGCCCCGATCATCTGCAGCATGTCCTCCATGAGGACGGTCGGCCTGCGTCCTCCTCTGTCGCGCAGGTCCAGAAGTGTTCTGGCCCTCACCTCAGCTGATGGCACAAAACTCCGAATGCCGAATGAGGGCGGCTTTCAGGGCGTCGTATCTGCCAGCAGCGGGCGGCTGCTGCACCAGGCTCCGCACACACCGGGCTGTGCGGCTGTTGAGCCTTGCGATGACATTATGGAACTTAATGTCATCTGCTGATACCCCGTTGAGCATGAACCGCGACTCCACATGTTGGAACCATGAGTGCGGGTCCTCTTGCCAGAACTCGGGGAGTTTAATTGAGTTTACGCCGGTGCGGGCGGTCTCCGGTGAATCAGGTTCAGAGAGACGATCTCCAAGCCTTTCCATATTTCTCACGTGTGGGTCACCAATGTAGGAACCATGAAATGAAGAGACTGAATGATTTCTCAGTATTGGTTTATTTCATCTCACGTCCTACAGCTCCTCTCTCAGTCAGGGAATGAAGAGATCGAGTTGCGGTAAACCACATACCTTTATACTCTCACATCCAACACAAATCACATTCACATCAAACACAGTTACATTCACATTTTATCCTCCCATTGTCTTCTCGGCTTCTCTGTCTGACCCCAGGAGTCAGACAGTCCCTTCAGGTCCACTCCCAGATCTTCTCACTTCTTCTCCAGTCCGCAGGGGGTCCAGTCCGCAGGGGGTCCAGACTCAATATCCGTTTGAGGTGTGATGTCAATACACACTGCGAGCTCAAAGTTCCCTCATGTCTAGGTCTCTGTCAAGGAATATGTGAGCTACATAATGTTAAGGCACAGCTGCATAGTGATTACAAAATCAGACCCTTGTAAATTGGACAAACTTTGTACAATTTGCACCAAATTTTATATGATCAATATTTGTCCTGCCCCAAACGCATCTATAGACAAATAATAAACAAAAGTTATAGCGCCCCCTAATGATTAAAGAAAGAATTGCTGACAACTTTTTTCTTTCTTTTTGTCTCACCAGCTTAAAAAAATGACATGAAGGAATGACTAGGGCTCATTCACAGTACATGTGCATAGTACAGAACTGTTTCCATGGAGGCCGGCGTGCTTCAATGGCTTTCTCGCCATGAAAAACTTCACAGTTACAGCTCAGACAATCCTTGTCTGATTTGGACCGAACTTTGCACAAATCATACAAATCCCACTGTGAACATGTCTGCATATCAATATTCACAAAACTGTCACACCCGCACCTACTGCTGACATTGGGTACTACACAAAATTGTTTCAAATTTTGCGCAAAGACCAGTAGTCACAATGACATGACATTTTCACTGGTTTCTCAGGGTGCATTGGACTACCCTCAGTGGAAGTCACTTTTGTCCTGCAAGAAGCACAGTTGCCATGGAAACCTACTCCTTGTCTTTCAATAATGGACAGTTGTACATTGGACAAACTTGGTACAATTTCACCAAATTTTCTATGATGGATATTAGTCCCACACTGAACGTGTCTTCATAAAAACAATAAACAAAAGTTATAGCGCCACTATTGATAAAAAGAATAATTGCTGACAACATTTTAATTCTTTTTCTCTCACCAGCAGACAAAAATACACGAAGAAATGACTAGGGCTCATTGACAGTGCATGTACATAGTACAGAACTGTTTCCATGGCGACCGGCGTGCTTCAATGGCTTTCTTGCCTTCTAAAACATGACTGTTACAGCTCAGACAATCCTCTTCTGATTTGGACCAAACACTGCACAAATCATACTAATTCCACTCTGAACATGTTTGCATATCAATATTCACAAAACTGTCACACCCATACCTACTGCTGACATTAGGTACTGCACAAAATTGTTTCAAATTTTGCGCAAAGACCAGCAGTCACAATGACATGACATTTTCACTCGTTTCTCACAGTGCATTGGACTACCCTCAGTGGAAGTCACTTTTATCCTGCGATAAGCACAGTTGCCATTGAAACCAACTCCTTTCCATTCAAGATGTTTGTTTTTTTTTGTTTTTGTTTTTTTTTTACTTTGGAGGCTTGTGGAAGTCCAAGGGTCACCAAATGTGGATCGTAAGTCAAGGTTACTCTCTTCTTTAGTTCTGTATTGGTCTGCAACATGTACTTAAAATGTTTAGTGTTTCAGTCGACACATGTCCAAGTTGACCTTATCACCATATGTTGGACAATTTAAATTGGACAACCTGTTTCAGATTTTCACTGTAATTGCCATGATGGACTTTAGTCCAACTCTGCATTTACCTACATAAGAATATTTGATTAAAGTTATAACACCACTTTCTGCTCAAAGAAAGTTCTTGCCAAATTGTTTTCTTTATTATTCCCGCAGCCTTTGTAGTGACAATGGGAAATTTTCCGAGGCAGCAAGGTGCGACGGGTGCTGGGTTGTACAGGTGCATGGTGGGGCGAAGGCTCGCTTACACCTTCTTGCAGGTTAAATTATTTTTGTCTTTGTCTTTGTCTTTGTCTTTGTTTTTTTGTTTGTTTTGTTTTTTGTTTTTGTTATCTTATCTTTAAAATATATGAACCAGAAAATCAGTAGAATGTAAACAAATTGATAAAAAATATCATACCTCCTGCTCGTCATTTGTCGCCATGCATCTATGTGCTGTCCCTGGTCCTTATTTATCTTCTGTCAGTCATTTTCACTTTCTTTTCCACATCAAGAAACCATTGCATTTATTTTCTGATTCATTCCACCTCAATTTTGGTTAGTTTACCCCCCGAACTGGCATTATTGTCCTCTCTTTCACTTGCAGCCTCGTCAATGGCACACGAAAAGTGTCCTACTCCGGTCAGTCTTGTGCTGTCCAGAAGGTTAATATTTCCCTTCAGAAGCTAAATAATCCTTTTTACAATCATGACAAAATTTGGAGAAAATGCTTCCTCCCTGTGGAAATATAGGTTGCTCAATTGTTAATACATCTCTTCTTCTGCGCCCTGGAAGTGATATCAAATTCAACATGGTTCTGGTTTGGTTGAACTCAGTCCTCCAGTGCAGACCAGCAAGCTTTATGTGTCTGTCATCTAGTGATGTGAAATGCTTGGTACATCTGTTTGTTTGTTATTTTCCATCATTTTTGACCAATCATGTGACAGGCACAGATCTGCGACACCAGCCACAGGAGAGGCAAATCATGTAATCAAATGTAATCCTTAAGGAGTTAACATTCCTTTAGATATATGATTATTTTAACTGTTCAGCTTGTTTTCAATAAACAATAAATCATTACAGAAGCAGCGAGTGTCACATATCAGTGGAGCTTGAATGTGGGACTCACCTCAATATGTTTGCCTTCTTGTACTAGCCTTTACAATTTTAACACCATCAACTTGTTAATACACTTTATACAAAAATTTCACAGTAAAGGAGTATGCCAAATTCTGTCAAGAATTGAGGAGAAGGAAGTGTGTCACGCATAAGCAGCTGCTGCTTTTCAGCTTGGTGACTGGAAGATGCTAAAAGTGAAATTTAAACAAAAGATTGAAAATTGAAGTGCAAACCAGATGGGAGGGTAGATAACAACAGGAATGAAGACATAAAATGGGTTTACTTTTCAGCAGAGAATGAGGAACAGCTTTTGGCAACAGAAACATAAATAGCAAATCATAACTTGAACTGGGAGCAGGACTAGAACAACAAGGCTACAGGAAATGGAACAGGAATGCCTTGAAAATAAGAGCAAATCTTAAAACCTAAAAATGGTCAGAGGGTAATATCATAAACACTAATAAATAAACCAAGAACCAGTAGAATACATATGATAATAATTATGGGTGACAAAAATACTTTTTCCGTACTTTTTCCGGTTCCGGTTCCGCCGGACCGGTGGCGCCACATGAGTTGGCTTCTCATTGCAACAGCCTTTTTTTAAAATCTTCCTTCTTCTTTCTACACCTTTCACTATATATATATATATATATATATATATATATATATATATATATATATATATATATATATATATCACGGACACACAGATCGCCCCAAAGGTCTCCCGAGTCGGCGGATGGAGCCACTGTTTACAGCAGGTGACGCTACAGCAGGAAGAGCTAGTGCTAGCTAGCACTCAACCACCACCTGATGCTAACGGATTGAAACTCGACATACCGGGAACTGTAGTGAAAACGACGCGGGTGCCGGGCTGGAGTTTAGGCGGCGTGCAAGAAATATAAGACAGAATAATAAAGAGCGATGGCAAGAACCAAGCACACCGCCCGTAAAATCTACTGGAGAAAAAAGCCCCCCAGGAAGCAGCTAGCCACCAAGGCTGCTCGGAAAAGCACTCTGGCCACCGGCGGAGTGAAGAACCCTCACCGTTACAGGCCCGTGGCTCTGAAAGAGATCCGTCACTACCAGAAATCCGTGGAGCTGCTCATCCGTAAGCTGCCCATCCAGCGCCTGGTGAGGGAGATCGCTCAGGACTTCAAGACCGACCTGCGCTTCCTGAGCTTCGCCGTCATGGCTCTGCAGGAGGCCAGCGAGGCCTAGCTGGTGGGGTCTCTTCTTCGCTAAGAGGGTCACCATCATGCCCAAAGACTTCCAGCTGGCCCGCCGCATCTGCGGAGAGAGAGCTTAGACTTTCTGCTGCACATACACCAACCATAATGCTCCGCACTGTCTCTCTCTCTCTCTCTCTCTCTCTCTCTCTCTCTCTCTCTCTCGTGCGCATGCGTGGGCGTTTGTGGGAGCAGGGGTGTGGAGTGGTGTCGAGTGAGTACTTTAAACTTTGTATTTTCTAACTTTTTCTCTATCTTGTGTGTTTGAGGTGTGTGTGTTTAATATAGTGGGTTGAGTGTGTGTGTGCTGGGGTGTGAGTGTTGGAGTGAGTGTGTTGGGGAACGGTAGCTTCTGCTGCCGGTTTTTCCCGGCCGGCATCATGCCGGTGATTGATGGTGGTGTGGAGTTTGAGCGCTTAACCCGGCGTCATGGTGTGAGAATCCTCCCGACAGTTCCCTGTTCTGTGGAGGAGGCCAGCCTCGCTGTAGGACAGGTGGTTGGGCATGGCAGCATAAAATCAGCATCGAGGATGAACAGCGCAATTGTGATCTTTCTGGATTCGACTGAGAAAGCTGATCAGGTGGTGGCACAGGGAGTGGTCATAGTTGACACTTTTACTCCCGTTTTACCGCTGGCGAATCCGTCTAGGAGGATCACCATCTCAAACGCTCCTCCTTTCGTTAAAAATGATCAGCTGATTAGAGAGTTGTCCCGTTTTGGCCAGGTTGTGTCCCCTATCAGAATGGTCTCTCTGGGTAGTAAATCACCCCTGCTGAAGCATGTTGTATGTCATAGGAGGCAGTGTTTCATGGTGTTGAAAGACAGCTCTGCTGAACTGAATGCGTCTTTTAATTTCAGGATTGACGGCTTTAGCTACATGGTGTTTGCAACATCTGAAACCATGAAGTGTTTTGCGTGTGGCGCAGAAGGCCATCTTATTAGGTCATGTCCTGAAAAGGCGAACACAAAGAGCACTGGCGGTAAGAAAGGTGACGCCGCTGTTTCTGGTGGTCCGGAGGGTAGCGCTACATGTGGTGCGGCGGATGCCGCTGCGGCGCCCGCTTCTGCTGGGGCGGTTCCCGGCCGCAATCCGCGACCGCGGCCGCGTCCGCTTCTACTTCTGCGGGGGCGTCCGCGTCCACTTGTGCTGGGGCGGCCGCGGCCGCCTCTGCTGGGGTGGCCGCGGCGGGCGCGGTAGTTGCCCCCCCAAACAGTGATGGTGGGGAATTTCTGTCTGGCGGCAGCTCTGATCATTGTGACGAGCCTGTCGCCCGGGGTAAACAGGTGGAGGGTGTAAGTAAAAGTGCAGTTAAACGAATGAACGTGAATGAACAGACTTTGCAGGCGGGGGAGGAGCGGTTTGAGGCTGTAGGGGACACACAGAGCAAACACTGCATGACAAACGTTGCAGTTCATGAAGAAATGCAGGAATGTAGTTTTGCTGAAGAGGATCCTTTTAAAGCTGCACAAAAAAGAAAAAGTGCTGAAAACTTACAGAGCTCTGCTAAATCTAGTAGGGTTGGGAAGTTAGATTTACTAGATGAGAGCGTCTCTGACGAAAGTGGAGCTGAGTCTGAAATGATGCAGACGCAGACGCAGGAGGAGCAAAGCTCCTATTGTTTTTCCAAAATTAGGCAATTTCTCCTGGTGACCAAGGGGAGCAGAGCTGTGAAAGTGGAAAATTACTTTCCAGATCTGGAGTTATTTGTGGCATCAGCTCGCAAGCTGATGAAACTGAATGATGGGAATGAGACTTTTACTGATCAGGAAATTTTTCGTTTAAAGAAACTGGTTGTCAAACTGAAATCACAAATTACTAACAGTCATGTTGACTCTTAGTTTGTTTCTTCCCTTTTATGCTATGTGTGTGTTTTTTTACTGTACCCTATTTTTATCCTTTTTAATGCCCCACCTTAGAATTGGCACTCTCAATATTAATGGGGCCAGGGATGATGTAAAAAGGGCCTCTTTATACAAGCTTTTTAATTTAAAGAAACTTGACGTGCTGATGGTCCAGGAGACTCACAGCACTGTGGACATTGAGAGCCATTGGAGAAAAGAGTGGGATGGCTGCATTTTTTTTAGCCACAAATCCAGTAGCAGTGGGGGGGTGGCTGTACTTTTCTCTAGGGGTTGTGTGCCTGTCTCTTATGAGGTAGAAGAGGTGGTGAGAGGTCATTTCCTCTTATTAAAGGTACAGTTTGAAAACGTGAACTTCGTTTTTATAAACGTGTATGTGCCAACACAGAGAGCAGAGAGGATCAGGGTCTTTGACGTGCTTTCGGATACGGTTAAGTCCTGTGATCCAAATAGTTTTTTATTTCTGGGGGGTGATTTTAACTGTACATTAAACCACAGACTAGACAGGAACCATCAGGAGCCTCACCCTGCTTCTGCCAATAGGCTGAGAGAACTGGTGAAAACACATGAAATGGCCGATGTGTGGAGATCACATCATGGGGACCAGAGGCAGTACACCTGGAGCCATGTCAAAGATAACCTTTTATCTATGGCTAGGTTAGACCGTTTTTATGGTTTTAAACATCAAATGAGTGTTTTTAAAAATAGTTGTATCTGTCCTGTTGGTTTCACTGATCACTGCCTGCTGTTTTGTTCTGTGTTTATTGAAAATGTAAAGTGTAAGAGTGCTTTTTGGCATTTTAACAATACACTTTTAAATGATGTGTTTTTTAAAGAGGTTTTTCATGATGTTTGGAAGTCACACAGGGAACAAAAACCCTCTTTTAGTTCTCTCCAATTGTGGTGGGATTTTGGTAAGGCCCAGATAAAACAACTCTGCCAACAGTACACTCAAAATGTCACTCGTAGCTTGACCCAATCCTTGAAAGTTCTGGAGACTGAGGTGGTAGAACTAGAGGAGTTGCTCAGTTCTACAGGAAAACAGGAGCACTTAGAGGCTCTCAAGTCAAAAAGGTCAGCCTTGGCTAGCTTGCTAGGGGTCACCGCACAGGGTGCTCTGGTCCGCTCACGCTACATGGATGTAGCTCTGATGGACTCGCCCTCCCAGTACTTTTTTGGACTGGAGGGGAAAAATGGACAGAGAAAGCTTATTCACTCCTTGTTGGGCGATGACGGGAGAACAATCTCCACAGCAGCAGAGATCAGGAAACACGCTGCTAGCTTTTACAGTGAATTGTTTAGAGCAGAGTGGAGGGAGGACACGTCACTGGGCCAGGTCTTCCTTGATGGTCTTCCAGTGCTCTCAGAGGACCTTGTTGCCGGCTTGGATGCTCCACTGTCTCTGTCTGAGCTGCATACGGCGCTAATGAGCCTCCAGAATGGAAAATCACCAGGCATAGATGGTCTCTCTGTGGACTTTTTTAAGGAATTCTGGCCCCTGCTTGGTCCAGACCTGCTGGAGGTTCTCCAAGATAGCTTGGAAAGGGGGACCCTACCCACGACCTGCAGGAGGGCCATCATCACACTGTTGCCGAAAAAGGGGGACCTCCAGAGCCTAAAGAACTGGAGGCCAGTCTCTCTGCTCTGCACAGACTACAAGATTCTCTCAAAAGCTCTGGCCCGAAGACTGAGAAAGGTGATGAGCGAGCTCATTCATGTAGACCAGACTTACTGTGTGCCTGGCAGGCTGATTAGTGACAACGTCACTTTAATTCGGGATATTTTGGAGGTCTCTGGTTCATTGGCGGTAGAAACTGGTTTGATTTCAATTGACCAGGAAAAGGCGTTTGATCGGGTTGAACACCAATATTTATGGACAGTTTTAACAGCTTTTGGGTTCAGCCCAGGCTTCATAGCCAGGATACGGGTCTTGTACAGTGACATTGAGAGTGTGCTGAAGATAAATGGGGGCCTGTCTGCCCCTTTAAAAGTCCAGAGGGGGGTTCGGCAGGGCTGCCCTCTCTCAGGGATGCTGTACTCCCTCGCCATAGAGCCTTTGCTTCACTGCCTGAGAAGGGATCTATCAGGAGTTACTTTTCCTGGCTGTGACACCACGTTCAAGCTGTCGGCCTATGCAGATGATGTAGTCATTCTGCTAAACAAGCAGAGTGACATTGACGTTCTGGTTAGGAGTGTCAATCTTTTTGGCCAACTTTCCTCTGCAAAGATAAACTGGGGAAAAAGCGAGGCTCTGATGGTGGGGGAGAAACTAGAAAATCAGCTTACGCTGCCGGGTGGGTTGATTTGGAAAAAAGGAGGTTTTAAGTATCTTGGCGTCTTTATTGGAAATCAGCAGTTTGAGCAAAAAAAATGGGATGGGGTCATAGAGAAGATTAACGGGAGACTAAACAAGTGGAAGTGGCTAATGCCAAGAATATCTTTTAGAGGAAGAGTGCTCATTTTAAATAATCTTGTTTCCTCATCCCTGTGGCACCGCCTCATGTGCATGGACCCCCCTGCTGGTTTGTTGTCCAAAATTCAGTCTGTTTTGGTGGACTTTTTTTGGGGGGGTGGACTCCACTGGGTTCCTCAAGCCCTGTTATTTCTTCCCAAAGAGGAGGGGGGGCAAGGAGTGATTCATTTAGCTAGTAGAGGTGCTGCTTTTAGACTGACTTTCATACAGAGACTGCTGACGGGCCCCCAGGACCTGGTATGGAGGCCTTTGGCCTGTGTTATTTTACAGAGAGTCCTTGGGCTTGGGCTAGACCTCCCTGTGTTTTTAATGGATTTTAAGAACTCTAATGCACTGTCTTTACCCAGTTTTTACCGCAGTCTCTTTTCAGTGTGGACTCTTTTTAAAAAACAAAGAGGGCCATGCGATTCCCTCTACTGGTTGTTGAGGGAGCCGCTGGTTTTTGGTGGTCGCCTTGGTGTCCTGCCGGGAGTTGGAAGGACCTTCCTTGATAGGCTGTGTTCCAGGAACATTCTCACTCTGAAGCAAGTGGTGGAACTGGCTGGTCCTGGCCTCAACAACGCCTCAGCTTTAGCAGCTCATCTTGGTGTCAGGTCGATTCGTTTCATCGATGGTCTTCTTGCACACTGGAAACAGGAGCTTCATGGACTTGAGCACTCCCTACTCTTGGACTTTAGCAATGGCACGCTGCAGCCAGAAAGCACTGACCCCTTTCCCTCTCTCACGCTCTATATGGACTTTGACGTCGCTCCTTGCTCCTTACTGGCATTCTGTGCTCCCACTGGTGTGGACTTTGGAGGAGCCAGTGGTAAGGCACTCTACAGACTGGTGGTGATGGCACTCAACAAGGACCGATTGAACACCTGTGTGGACACTCCTTGGAGAGCCTATTTTAAACTAGGAAAAGGGCATCGGCCTGCCTGGAGGGCTCTTTACAAAGCCCCTCTCCCTAAGAGACATGGAGACTTACAGTGGAGGGTCCTGCATGGTATTATAGCTGTCAATGCTTTTGTTTCTGTGATTAACAGCAGTGTCAGTGATCAGTGTGTTTTTTGTTCGTCTAGGGAGACTGTTTTTCATTGTTTTATTGAATGTCAGCGCCTGAGTGGCCTCTTTGAACTTCTCACAAAACTTTTTCATATTTTTAAGGAAGTTTTCTCTAAGCAGGTTTTCATTTGTGGTTTTATGTACAATCGTCGTTTTAAGCAGAAGTGTCAACTACTGAACTTTGTTTTAGGACAGGCAAAGTTGGCTAGCTATGTAAGCCGGAGAAGAAAACTTGAAAATGTTGAGAATGATGTTGATGTCAAAATTTTATTTGTGAGGCTACTTAAAGCCAGAATCAGGCTGGACTTTCAGTTTTTTATGGGGAATGGGGATGTGGAAGGTTTCAGGACCCTCTGGTCCCTGGAGAATGTCCTCTGTTCAGTTCATGATGGACAGCTTTTTTTTGGGCGTTTTTTGGGGGATTAATTTTCTGTGTAACATAGCATGATATAGAAATTGTATTGACTGATGGACAAGTGTGTTTATTAAAGATCTTTTAAAAATCAAAATCTCTCTCTCTCTCTCTCTCTCTCTCTCTCTCTCTCTCTCTCTCTCTCTCTCTCTCTCTCTCTCTATATATATATATATATATATATATATATATATATATATATATATATATATTTATAGTAATATGTACATATGTTATATAGCTGTTCTTGTTTTTTCTTGCCTTCTGATTGTTGCTCTGAGTGTTGCTCTCCCTGTGCTGTTGCAATCCTGGAATTTCCCCATTGTGGGACTAATAAAGGCTTATCTTATCTTATCTTATCTTATCTTATCTTAAAGGGTTTGTTCTTTTATTTTAAGATCTAGAGCATTTTTTTTTACCTCATGCATAATGTGGCACTTTGAATTTCATCTGAATATTTACTTAAATTCTCAGCTTCAAAGTTTTGAATAAGCTTGCCCTTAAAACTTCAGAATGCATGTTAACATAGTGCTGACCAGTGAAATGCTCCCAGTGTTGCCAAATTTAAAATTAAAAAGCAGCAGTGTTGCTGAACTGAGTCACATTTGTAACATATTCATTGACTATTAGATTTATGCTTTTAAATGTCTACAAAATACAACCATTCATTACCAATGTATGTTCTGTACTTTTGTTGTTTTTAATAAGAGACAGTATCAGTTTTGGATCGGTATTGGTTCAAAAATATTTGAAACAAATTAAAAAAAAAACATTAGTGCTTTGCTGTTGGGGTACTTTACATTTACAGGTGGGTGGTGTCCTCAGTCTTTTCTGTAGTATTGTCTTTCTGCACACAAGATGTGGCCTCATTGGCTACATTGTGTTGTGTTGTGTCTCTGTGGCATATCTCCTGCTTCAATGCTGGTGCGCTAGCATCTTCTGGCTCACTGTCATCTTCCACCCCTTCAGCGCTGCATTCAGACTCTTCACTGTTACTTCCACAGGAGCTTGACATCTCATCTTAAGAGTCGGAGTATACTTCAGCTCCATAGAAGATATAGTGATTTGGTGGTTGGAACAGGTATTAGCCTGCTTCAAAACGTTTGCTGATTGGACTCCTGTTAACTCTGCTTATCCAGCATTGCCTACGAAATTCATGGTTTGAAGTATCACAGTATCAGTATCAGACTTGAAAAAGTGGTATTGGCTCATCCCTAATCAATACCTGAACTAGTGGAAATAACATTTGTGATTTTGGTAACATTTTAAAGTGTTACCAAAAAAAACAAAGCAAAAAAAAAAACAAAAAAACATCTGTTTTATGATAAAATACAAGAAGCTGTGGTTCCCAAAATTTTAATAAAAAATATGGTAGTGTGGTAACATTAGTTGTTGGTCTCACACACAAATTTGATCTTTTAATGTGAAGGCGGAGTTTTTCTGTTTTGGACGGAGATAAAAGGAAGAAGTGGAAAAATATAAATAAAGTTTTTTCAGACAGACTTACGCGTGTTCCGTCTGTTTTTTCTGCAACTTCCACATTGGTGACCCCGACGTTTGAAGAATGTTTGTTCAAGCGACCTCTTCTGATATCGCCGCCACCGCGTTTGTATCCGCCGCGGCTCCCACACCGGCTGTTTTTGCGGCTACCATTAAATTACCGGACTTTTGGCAGCACGACCCGGAGCCCTGGTTTCAGCATGTCGAGGCTCAGTTCCATCTGCGCGGAGTAGATACAGATGACACGAAGTATTTCCATGTTGTCGCAGCTTTGGATTCTGCTACTACTCGTTGTTTGATGGGACTGCTCCGGGACCCGCCTCATGCTGACAGGTACGTCACTCTGAAGAGGGCTCTTCTGCAGCTGTACCAGCTCTCTGATATAGAGCATGCTGATCGTCTTCTGTCTATGACTGGTTTGGGGACAGCAAACCTTCTGAGCTGATGGAGAATATGTTGGCACTTCTTGGTTCAGGAGACAGCTCATTTCTGTTCACCCACCTGTTTCTGCGTCAGCTTCCGCCTCCAGTGGGCACTGTCCTGGCCAACTCGCCCCTCATTCGTACTAAGGATTATCGGGGTTTAGCTGAAGAAGCGGACAGGCTTTTGCTGGCTTCTCGTCATTTGTCGGTGCATGCATTGCTGCTTGGGCAGTCTGATGGAGAAGTCTTGGTGGATGTGGCCGCAGTTTCAGATTGCCGTAAGAAAGAGAGCCTGTGTTTCTACCACCGCCGTTTTGGACCGACGGCTCGGCGCTGTATTCCACCGTGCTCTTTCCAGCCACAGGAAAACGAGAAGGCTGGTGCTCGCTAGCAGCTGCGTGCACCGGCACCAGCAATAAGCTGCTTTTTATTGAGGACTGCGCTGCTGGATGTCGCTTTTTGGTGGATTCAGGAGCGCAACGGAGCATCGTTCCCCCCTCTTCTGCTGACGTCATGGGATATGGACACGGACCTCCACTGGATGCTGCTAATGGTACTCCTATTTGCACCTTTGGCACCAGGTTCATTACTGTATGTTTTAACAGTCGTGAATTTAGTTGGGACTTTGTGGTAGCATCTGTAGCAGTCCCTATCCTTGGTGCAGATTTTTTGTGTGCTTACAGACTGTTGGTTGATGTAGCTAACAGATGTTTGAATGATGCTGTGTCTTTTAATTCTTATCCATGTACACTGGGTGAGGCTGGTCCACTGCTTGCTAACATGCTCGCCTCAGGAGACAGGTACCAGCGCCTTCTCGCTGAGTTTCCTGCGCTCACTGTGCCTACGTTTTCTGCGGCAGTAGCCAAACATGGGGTTGAGCATTATATTACTACTGTGGGTCCACCTGTTTTTGCCCGTGCACGCCGTCTGGACGCTGCTAAGTTAGCCATCGCTAGAGATGAGTTTGCCAATATGGAGCTGTTGGGTATTGTGCGCCGTTCCGACAGTCTGTGGGCCTCTCCCCTCCACATGGTCCCTAAGTCAGATGGGGGTTGGCGTCCTTGCAGAGATTTTAAGCGCCTTAACAACGGTACTACCAACGTCAGGTACCCAGTACCCCATATTCAAGATTTTACTTCATGTCTGGAAGGGACAGTCATTTTTTCTAAAGTAGATTTAGTGCGTGGTTATCATCAGGTGCCTGTCCATCCCCAGGATGTCCCCAAGACAGCGGTGATTACTCCATTTGGACTGTTCGAGTTCTTGAGAATGCCATTCGGCCTTAACGTCTGCACAGACATTTCAACGGCTTATGGACTCTGTGTTATGGGACATGCCTTTCCTGTTTGTATACTTAGACGATATACTGGTGGCGAGCGCTTCAGTGGAGGAACATGTGTCGCACCTTCGTCAGCTCTTCAGGCGCCTCTGTGACCATGGACTGATAGTGAATCCCGCGAAGTGTCAGTTTGGGCTCTCAGAACTTGAGTTCTTGGGGCACAAGGTATCCCAGCAGGGTGCCGTACCCCTCCCGGCTAAAGTCGAAGCGGTTTTAGCTTTTCAGCGCCCCTCCTCTGTCAAGCCCCTGCAGGAGTTTTTGGGCATGGTCAATTTTTACAACCGTTTTATACCTCATTCTGCACATATTATGCTCCAGCTGTATGAGGCATTGAAGGGTAAGAGGGGTAATCAGGACATTGAATGGACCCATGGGAGGTTATGTGCTTTTGATGGGGCTAAAGCTGCGCTGGCTGATGCTGCTTTGTTGGCTCATCCAGACCCCACGGCCGCCATTGCTCTTACCACCGATGCATCCGATTATGCTGTCGGAGCAGTTTGTGAGCAGTGGGTGGGAAATTCCTGGGAACCTCTAGCCTTTTTCAGTAGACAGTTAAGTGAGTCAGAAAGGAAGTACAGCACTTTTGACAGGGAGCTGTTGGCCCTTTTCTTGGTGACAAGGCATTTCAGGTTTCTCTTGGAGGGCCGTAAATTCACCGCTTTTGTGGACCATAAACCCCTCACGTTTGCCATGGCCAAGTCCACTGAATCTTGGTCAGCTCGGCAACAACGGCAGCTTTCGGCTATTTCCGAGTTCACTACTGATATTCAGCATGTGGCTGGTAAGACCAACATGGTGGCAGACTGCCTTTCTCATGCCCCAGTTGCTGCTGTTCATTTGGGCATGGACTATGCTGAGATGGCTGCCGATCAGTTGTTGGACCCAGAGGTGCAGGTGCTTCGTTCCACTGAGTCCAGTTTGCAGTTGGAGGATGTCTGCTTTCAAGACAGTGGCGCCACTTTTTTTTTTTTATTTGTAATAATTTATAATTAATTAATAATTATAATTTTCTGTGTGACACTACATTGGGAAAACCACGACCTTTGGTGCCTGCGGCTTTGCGTCGTCGTGTTTTTGACACTGTTCACTCTTTGTCGCATCCTGGGGTTAAGGCTTCGGTTAAGTTGGTGAGCACCAAGTTTGTATGGCCGGGTCTCAGAAAGGATGTGAAGACTTGGACGACAACCTGTGTGGCGTGCCAGCATGCTAAAGTGCAGCGCCACATAAAGGCTCCATTGGGGGCTTTTTGGATTCCGGAGCGACATTTTGATCATGTTCAGGTGGACCTGGTTGGACCTTTTCCTCCGTCTCGTGGTTTTACTCACCTCTTCACTATGGTGGACTGGACTACGCGGTGGCCGGAGGCAGTTCCCCTGGCATCAACTACGGCGTCTGATGTTGCCCGAGCATTTATCTCCTCTTGGGTGTCCCGTTTTGGTGTCCCCTTGGACATTACCTCTGACAGGGGCCCGCAATTTACCTCCGAACTTTGGAATGAAGTAGCTGGTAGTATGGGGGTTAAACTCCATTGGACCACAGCATACCATCCACAAACTAACGGGCTATGCGAGTCGTTTCATCTGACTATGAAAGCGGCCCTTCGCTCGTCATTAGTGGATAGTGGATGGGTAGACAGATTACCGTGGGTTTTGTTGGGTTTGCGTTCAGCCCCCAAAGAAGACCTGCACTCCTCTTCTGCTGAGTTGGTCCTCGGCCAGACTTTGAGGGTTCCAGGGGAGTTTCTTCCTACCAGTCCAGGGTGAGGTCCCAGTATGGTTAAGAGGCCTAAGTGTCGAGAGGAAGCCAGGGCTTTTGCTCCCATAGCTGCGCACCACTGTTTTCCTCAGTCTTTCGTCCCTGACAGCCTTATGTCGGCTAAATATGTTTTTGTCCGGCACGATGCCCATCATTCTCCCCTGCAGGCACCGTATGATGGCCCTTTTCGGGTGTTAGAAACAGGCCATAAGGATTTTTTGATTGAGTTGGGGACTTGTCAGGATCGGATTTAGCTGGATCGTTTGAAGCCCGCTCATGTTCTTTGTGACGATGAGGTTGAGTTAGCCCGCTCGGCTCGGCGGGGGCGCCCTCCCAACCCTGTGCCTGAGGTTGTGTCTGCTCCAGTTACAGTTGCGCCCCCTAGGATTGAGCAGTGCAGTCGTCGGGGCAGTGTAATTAGGTTGCCTAAGAGTTTCTCTTGAGTTATTTTTTTAAAATTTTGTTTACGCTGTTTTAGTTTGTTTTGTCAGCATGTTTATTTATGTTGCTATTTGTGTGTTCTGGGGGGGCTGTGTGGTGACATTAGTTGTTGGTCTCACACACAAAATTGATCTTTTAATGTGAAGGCGGAGTTTTTCCGTTTTGGACGGAGATAAAAGGAGGAAGTGGAAAAATATAAATAAAGTTTTTTCAGACAGACTTACACGTGTTCCGTCTGTTTTTCTGCAACTTCCACAGTAGAACCTTTTCAAATATTTCAGTGAAATGATAGTCCTGTTAATTTTGAGGGTATTAGTCATAGAAAAGTAACTTTAACCAAAAATTTAAGGTTGAAAAACTTTTTTTTCTATTATTTATTGTTATGACAATAATGTGGCAAGTGAATATTTTTTTTCCATCAAATACATTTTAACAAATAAAAAGCTGTAGTCCACAACTTTTCCAAAACACATATTAGGAGAGGTAGCTGTGTGATGGTGGAGCTGCAGGAGTTTGATAAAGTTAAGTATTTTCCTCAATGGCCTCCAGTTATTACACACTTTCATATCCACAACATGAGGGGTCATCATTCAACATGACCCACATCTCAGTCATGTTGCCAATGAATAATTATTATTATTTTTTTATTTTTTATTTATTTATTTTTTACCATTAATTAACCAGAAAAAAAAAAAAAATCCCATTGAGGTCACAGATCTCTTTCACAGTGGAGTCCTGAAAAAGAAGCAACATCACATGACAAACACAACTTGTTTCTAAAATAAAAGCTGAATTTGAGGAACACTTTTTTTTTTTTTTTTTTTTTTACCAGCATCAAGTGAGAGAGTCATGAATTAAAACAGTTAACAACTTTGATGACTCTTCCACCATGAGTGACCACTGAAGGAAAAGTTTCTAACCTCCTCTTACATTTGGAAAACAGCACAGTTTGGTTTTGTCTGTGTTAAGCAAGAGTTTCAGCTCAGAACAAAAATAAATGGATATTATTGAAGGCACTCTCTAAGCAACAAATGGCTTTAACAAGCAATAATGAAAAAGAATAAATAATCATACCTTCAGCATAAAAAAGTCAAATTTGCATTAGTTACACCAATCCCTACATTATTTATATACACTGAATAAGACTTGCCAAAGAATAGAGCCCTGTGGCACACTCCGTATGACTGGAAGAACAACTGAATAGTGGTTTCCATACTGGTATTTGACATTAAAATGGATAAAATCCAAAATGAAGACCAGTGGCAGGTACTGCAAAACACTTAGGGTTTGGGACCTTGGGGAAGTCAGGTTATTTAGCACCTCAGACAGAGACAGGGAATAAGCATGGGGGAACAATGCCCAGGAAGGACAGAGGGGGTTAAATGCAGTGTAGTGTAAATATCATGCTGTGTGATGTGAAGTGCCGTGAAACTTGTGAAGTGTGACTTGTGACAGAGAGAGGAGAGCTTGCTGTAACCAGTCAGTCCATTCTGTGCTTGTGAGATGTGAGTGTGTAATAAATCCTCTGTCATGAATCTGCCTCTTCATTTACACACTCCACACTGGTGGCCCGAGACGTATTATGGAACACGAGGCAAGAACCCCGGAGCCGGCCCGGTCAGGAAGCCCCAGCGACGCAGCAGCCATTCCACAGACAGCCAGGACTGGAAACCCCAGCAACGCGTGTGCGGTTTCAGTCAAGCTACCGGATTTCTGGGAGAACAACCCGCGCTCTTGGTTCCACCACACCGAGGCCCAGTTCGCCCTCCGGGGAGTAATGGCAGACGACACCAAGTTCTACCATGTGGTAGCAGCGCTGGACTCCTGCACAGCCCAGAAGGTAGCGAGCCTGCTCGATCAGGCACCAGCCCGCAACAAATACGAGGCGCTCAAGGCTGCGCTCACCCGGCGTTACACGCTCTCGGAATGTGAGAGAGCGGAGAGGCTCCTGGCGAGGACCGAGTTAGGAGATGGGTCAGCAGTCGAACTGATGGAGAAGATGCTGGTGTTGATGGGAACGGACGACGGGCACTTTTTGTTTGTCCACCTTTTCCTCCGGAACCTTCCAACAGAGGCAAGAGTGTCTCTGGCCAATTCACCGTTGCTGGCCGCGCGTGACTACCGTGCGCTAGCCCAGGAGGCAGACCAGATCATCCTCACCACCAGGGCAATCACAGTCAACGCGGTGGCGGTGGAGCCCAGCGAGATGACCAGGGGAAGCGAGTAGCCACCGACGGTAGCGGCAGCAGGGGCCAAGGAGCGCCAGAGAGACACACTCTGCTTCTACCACCGCTGCTTCAGAGAGAACGCGCGCAGATGTGCGCCACCATGCCAGTTCAAGTGCTCGGGAAACGCCAAGGCCGGCAGTCGGTAGCAGCTGCGACCGCCGGTGAAGAGAACAAGCTGCTCTACATGACGGACTCGCGCTCGGGGAGACGCTTCCTCAATTAAATTAATTAATTAAATCACCCTAATTATTAAATCACCCTTATTAAATTAAATTAAATCACCCTTATTATTACTCATGATGGATGGATGGATTACTTATGATGGATGCAGTGCTGCGTGATCTCCCGTTTGTGTTTGTCTACTTGGACGATATCCTGGTAGCCAGTACGTCCGAAGACGAACATGAAACCCACCTCAGGACGGTTTTCCGGAGGTTGGAGGAGCATGGGTTGATAATCAACCCGATGAAATGCCAGTTCGGCGTGACGGAGATTGATTTTTTGGGGCATCGCATCTCTCCGGAAGGAGCGATCCCGTTGCCCGACAAAGTGCGCCCCATGGCAGATTTTCCCCCGCCTCAGACGGTCAGGGTGCTGCAGGAATTTTTGGGGATGGTGAATTTTTATAACCGTTTCCATCCCCGCGCGGTGCGGCTCATGCAAGTATTATACGCCGCGCTCAAGAGACAGAAACCCGCGGATGGAGTTGAATGGACCCCGGAGCGAGAGCGGGCATTCTTGGGGGTTAAAGCAGCCCTGGCAAAAGTCGCACTGCTGGCGCATCCAGACCCGACGGCCCGGATAGCGCTCACCACCAACGCTTCAGACGTGGCCATAGGGGCTGTCGTGGAGCAGCACGCCGCCGGGGCTTGGCAGCCGCTCGCCTTTTTCAGCAGAACTTTGCACGACAGAGAACGTAAATATAACGCGTTCGAGAGAGAGTTGCTGGCTCTCCACCTGGCCATACGCCACTTCCAGTTCTGGCTGGAAGATAAGATAAGATAAGATAAGATAAGATAAGCCTTTATTAGTCCCACAATGGGGAAATTCCAGGATTGCAACAGCATAGGGATAGCAACACTCAGAGCAACAATCAGAAGGCAAGAAAAAACAACATCTAGTAAACATATGTCCATATTACTATAAATGTATATATATAGACACACAGTGCAGAGCATTATGGCTGGTGAATGTGCAGCAGAAAGTCTAAGCTCTCTCTCCGCGGTGAAGGGTGAAGGCGCAGGGTGAAGGGCGCAGCTTCACCGCATTCGTTGACCACAAGCCACTAACGTTCGCAACGGCCAAGGTTTCAGAACCGTGGTCGGGCCGGCAGCAGAGACAGCTGGCCGCAATCTCAGAGTTTACTACCGATATTCAGCATGTGTCGGGTAAACTGAATGTGGTGGAGAGCAGGGTGCGGCAAGATGGCGTACCCCCCCTCCCCAATCTGCCATGTCTCCACAGGACGCCCTCGTCCAGTGGTCCCGGTCGCGTGGCTCCGCCGCATGTTTGAGTCGGTTCACACTCTGGCGCACCCAAGAGTGCATGCATCAGTCAAAATGGTGGCAGAAAAGTTCGTGTGGCCGAGCCTACGCAAACAAGTAAATGAGTGGGCTGCAGCCTGCATGGTGTGCCAACGAGCCAAGGTACACAGGCACACGAAGGCTTCTTTGGAGCCGTTTCCGGTACCGGCTAAAAGGTTCAACCATCTGCACGTGGACCTCGTGGGCCCTCTCCCGCCATCACAGAGGTGCACGCACCTCCTGACAGTGGTGGACCGCACCACGCGCTGGCCAGAAGCAGTCCCGCTGGTGCCAACCACGTCCGCGGACGTAGCACGCGCTTTTTTAACAGCATGGATGGCGGGTTTTGGAGTCCCGTCCGACATTACGTCCGACAGGGGCCATCAATTTGTTTCCGACCTCTGGTCCGTGATGGCCCGCAGCCTGGGTGTTGCAATTCATCGCACAACTGCGTACAACCCACAGGCCAATGGGTTATGCGAGCGTTTTCATAGATCACTGAAAGCAGCACTCAGGGCTTCACTGACGGATGCAAATTGGGTAGACAGGTTGCAGTGGGTTTTATTGGGGTTGCGCTCTGCGCCAAAAGAGGATTTGAAAGCTTCCTCGGCAGAGCTCGTTTTTGCGCAGCCCCTACGGCTGCCTGGGGAATTTCTACCAGATAATCCCATGCGGGACAGCTGCCGGTCTCAGCTTTTGCAGCGTAGCGCAAACACAAGCACGCTGCCGGGCCCTGCCCACCACAGTTTTCTGCGTGCCTTCGTGCCTAAAACTTTGAAGAACACACAGTTCGTATTCGTCAGACACGACGCCCACCGCCCTCCATTGCGCCCACCCTATGATGGACCATTCAGAGTGTTGGAAACAGGGGATAAGCATTTTGTGCTAGGGATAAGCATTTTGTGCTAGAGGGGGTAGACGGGTGAAAATTGGCATAGACAGACTCAAACCCACCTTTGTAGTGGCGGATGAGCAAGTGCTGTTGGCTAGGGCCCCTCGGCGTGGAAGACTTCCATAGAGAACTCCCCAGGGAAACGATTCACCAGAGCAGCCACACGGACAGAGCGAAGTTTCCCCCCCCCCCACAGCTCACCCGCAGTCAGACACACTCCCAGCAGCCCCCCACCGGCACAGCACCGCCACGGAGGCGGTAAACCCCAGTTACAGCAGATATGGGAGGAGACTGAAGCCAAAAGCGAGTGTGGACTGATGTTCTGTCTTAGATGGTGGGGGGGGGGGGGCGGTTGGGACCTTGGGGAAGTCAGGTTTTTTAGCACCTCAGACAGAGACAGGGAATAAGCATGGGAGAACAATGCCCAGGAAGGACAGAGGGGGTTGAATGCAGTGTAGTGTAAAGATCACGCTGTGTGATGTGAAGTGCCATGAAACTTGTGAAGTGTGACTTGTGATATAGAGAGAGGAGAGCTTGCTGTAACCAGTCAG